>PVKZ01001640.1:0-346774 GCA_004027375.1 Macroglossus sobrinus
CACGGTTGCCTTGGATATCGAACCGCAGAACATTCCATTTCCTTATATGACCCAAAAATGCAGAAGGGTCCCGGGAGAGGAGGGGGCTGCAAGGTCAGATTAGTTTAAGCAAATGGCTCAAGGGGCCCAGGGCAAGTCAGGGCATGTCAGGGCAACTGACTTTAGGCTGTCTATCCTATCAGATAGCACAGGGCTAGGCAGATTCTGTCCCAAAGCAAAGTTGCCTAGATCTCAGGTATGAGAGCCTTGATAAGAACGGCTCCCAACAGAGGAGGTTTCCATTTCTATCTAATGGCCATAAGACTCCCTGAAATTTGTGTAATCTTTTCTACTAAATCAATGATTTTCAAAATGAGCTCTGCATTTCCCAGAGCAAACCATCTAAGTATGATGGTGAATCGAGGGTAGGTGCAGAGAAGATGAACAAGGAAGCCTCATACTCTTTCATCACAATAAACTATCCTTTATTTTTTTTTCATATTGTATTTTTGTATAAGGTACATGTTAAAGGGGTTCCAAGGGTATTCTTACTACTCTATTAACTTATGTGATGCAATAACAGATATAATAGGGATCACTATCAAGCTGTTTGATTGAAATTGTCTCCACCTCTGCCAGAAATAAATGTTCTGTGTGTCAATAAACTTCATTGGTATTTTTATTAACAGATTTATTATTTCTACTTAATAGTATTGTTATATGTTACATTTTTCTTCTCTATTAAACTGTCCTCTCCAGAAAGGCAAGAATCGGAAGGGTAACATTAATGAGCATTGGACCAGGATGTAGAAGTGCTTAGGCTGAGTTCTTACAGTACTGTATATGCTTGTGGATTGTTGTTGGAAAGTTATTTAACCTTGCTTTCGCTCATTGCTTTATTTTGATACAAGAATAACAATATCTGCCTTACATAAATTATATGATCATTGAAGCTTAAATGAAATACTGCTTTTTATAATTGTTTTATGAACCTCTCCAACTGTATATAGTCCAGTGCTTCTAACCAGTTGGCCTACAGTAAATGCCTATTGCATAAAATGAACTGTTGTGGTCATGATTACAGCATTGCAAACCATCCTGAAACTTTGTGACTTAACAACCTAAGGATTTTTCCTGAATTGCTATATATTTTGTTTATTATGCATGCCAGTACAAATAAAGCCTTTTCTATGAAAAATAAAACAATTAAGCTGTAGACCTTTAGGTAAACATACTATGTAAAAATTAAAATAGTAAGATTTTTTTTAGTACCAGAATTAGCATTTTTTTCCTTTTACTCTATGAACAAATTAAAATCACAGACACCATCCAAATCCTGCTAGGTGAAAATGATATGTTTGTAAGAGCTACATGAAATCTAGTTTCCAGATGGAGTTCCCTTCTTGCCAATTTTGGGTGTATTCCAAAAAGTTTCCCCTTAGAAACCATCTAGGTGAAGTGAAAATTTACTGTTGGAAAATTATTGGAGAGAATGCTTGTGAAATGTGAAGGTATGACTTTCATATGGGCAGTGTACACCTTCACAGATATTTTATGGATGCCTTTGGGATATCCAATAGTAATGCAAGTTCTTATTGTGTTTGTTCTATCTTGAAAAGTACAGACCACCAACAATTAATCGTGTCTAAATAAACATATGTCAAAATGAAGTTTTTATTGTATGGCAATTGCAAATAATCTATAATCAGCGGTAATGAGATCTCCTTACGTTTGTATAGCATGTTTACTTTTCAGGGCACATCGTGACCTCTTGCTTATATAATTCTCAAAAAAAAATCTTTATAAGATAGGGAAAGAAAGTAATATCACTGTGACATTTGGATAAAGAAGTAAATTGACATTATAGCTGTGCAATTTAAAATACAAAAGCTATTTTGGTTTCATTGATGCTTTAGTTTATTTGTTGGTTTGAAAGTAGCTTGACTTTTGTTCAACCTCACATTTGGTAAAAGGGATAACAATATTTAATGACTGAATAGAGTTGTGTTTTATAGTATATTTGTGTTAGAATTGTGTTTGTACAAAAGAGACTGGTGTCTGCCACGGGGGTGCTATCATTGCCACTTTGGGCACCTTTCACATGGTGAACATCGATGAACATCGAGAACCAGGTGTTCTCAAAATTATCCAATAAAAAGATTATTTTGTAACATCAAAATAAAGTTCATAGGTCTCTACACTATAGTAATAAAAGAGTACCTATGAATTCTGTAAAGTTTTACAAAGTATTTTATTAACTGTAATTAATGAATATATTTATAAAATAGTAACATATACATGTATGAAACATGCTATTCATGCTAAAGGCAAGTCCTGATATCTATCTATCTATCTATCTATCTATCTATCTATATATATATATATATTAGGATTCACAAAACTAGAAATTAACGGATAATGGTTCAGGAAGCTTTGGCACAGCCAGGGATGGACAATATGCTGCATCTCACATGTCAATGCAAATAGAAAGATATGACTGCCTGAAGGGGCTGTGGTGACAAGGACTCTAAGTCCAAGTCCAAGTATGGTTTCTGAGCAAAAGAGTACTGCTCTTAGTTATCAGTATCTGCCAGAGAAGGAGGAGAGACTAGGTGTGGAAAAGCCAAATAATTCACCATAACTGACTTAGTGGAAAAGCCAGATATTTGCCGTACCTGACTTAGACTGGGTGGACAATTTGTTTCTACTTAAGCCAGAAAAGGATAATAGAGGTAGTCATGAATTTATAGCTATAACAAAGGCTTAAGCTATGAATTTAACTTAAAAAAAAATTAAAACTACATTGCAAAATAAAGAATTAAAAAAAATACATACAAAAAGTTAAATGTACTAGTTATTTTCTCCCAAACTTATCCTGTTGTTAAGCACCTTGTGTTTGCACCCTCCAATTGAAGAAATTCTCTGTTTTTATCTCAATATAAATTAAATATTGAAATGTCTTAATCCCTCCTTCTACTTTAGTCATTTGATGAAGGACCTTTGCTACCCATCAACTGATACTCACTGGTTGTGTAGCCACCCATCATCTGTTCATGCTTGATATATTCTGACTGGAAATTCTTCTCTTGCTGAGACCATTTACTCAGAAATGTGAGTGGTTGGGCATATGGTGAAAAGTATGTGGTATATGACTTTGCTTCATTGGCCTAATATTCTTATTTAAAAAAATACATTTTCCTAATTATTTAAGTCACTTATCATATGAACTATCCAATCTTCTTCTTTACTGGTTTTAAAAATATCTTTAGAGAAAAAAATAAACTTCAATGATGTTTAATTTATATGTTAACCATTCCCAGTCTCCAAGTTTCTTCTAAAGCTCTTCTTTCTTAGCTTTAGTCCACTCTGAGCATTTTGAGAAAAATAAAAATAACCATATCATTTTTTATTTTTTAGAGAGATTTTCTCCCAATCCATAGGTCATCATAATTTCCCTGTTTTTCTAAAAAATATCTGTGAAGGTGTACACTGCCCTCCCTCATGTACCTCTTCAGCCACCAATTATCTTTAAAAAATCCACCATATACCACCTTTGCCATCCCTGAAAAGTGATTGTTCTGCCTCCGGGCCAGCTTTGTTTCTATTATTGCTCTTGAAAAGTATATATTTCAACGTGAGCTGCTTAGGGGAAAGCTACATATCTTAGTCATAATTGTATCTTGCATGCCTAGAATTGTGAATGGCTCACAGTAAATGCCCTATAAGCACTGGTTAGGACTGATACCCCGATGGCCCACTCATGCTTCCTTGGAAAGAGACCTGATTTGATGCTTTGATTCCCTTTCTACTCTCGGCATATCCCCACTAAAAGCTAGTTAGTGTATTTTCTTTCCTTCATAATCTCTCTTCATTGTTCTAGACATGCATCACTTTTCTTTTGTGCTCTACATAGCGAGAATCATAAAGATAACTCAGGTGAATGAGATTTGCCATATTTATATATCTGCATTTTTTAAAACACTTTAGAATGAAGTCTAAATAAGAAGAATCGGACCTTCTTTTATTAGATATTTAAAGAGTAAATGCTATTATGTGTTTTTAAAATTATTTTTACTGCTATGATATGTCATATCTTAAAAATTCTTTTGACTTTTAACATGAAAATGAAACATATTAGACATACCCCTAAAATGTAGCCAGGCAGGGTGGTACTTTGGCCATATTTCTGTCTGTGTTAAGAGATTTTAGGTACCCCAGCTTCACTTGAGGTTCTGGCCAAGCTGTCAGGCAAGTATTTGGCAATTCTGAGATGAATTTCCCAAAAGAAGCAGAATTTTCTATGGTAAGTTTAAGAACAGATGGATATACATTTCTCTGGGCCCCTTGAGGGGAAATTATGCTTGGAGCTGTCCATAGTATACCAACAAGCAGTGTGATGCCTCAGATTCTTCTCTTGGCTGGGGAGGTATGAGAAAATAGTGCATACCTGCAGGTTGAGAAGGAGTAGACACTGGGCTGGTTCTCAACAGGTTTAGGTGGCCATTTCATCAACATCTAAAGACCACACAGGAAGGTCTGTTCTCCACATTCAGTGGTACCCATACATACTTCCATGTGTCCACTTATCTTTGGTGGTTTCTCTTCTTTTGTACCGTATGAAGCTGCCTTCAATAGTCACCCTGTTCATTCCATCTAGAGATATTTACTGATCCCATACCGTTTAACCTATGTATAGGATGCTGTCCTAGGTATTGTGGGAACAGTGATGAAGAAGAAGCACATAGCTCCATCTCTCATAGACTTTTTCACTCTAATGAAGAGAGATAGAAGTAAACAAGTAGTGACATAATTTCATTGAGTTCCATGTACTCTAAAAGAAATAAAACAGAATTATGTGATAGACATTTAAGCCACCTATTATATGAACTACCCAACCTTATTCTTCACTGATTTTTGAATAGAGTGACTATTAGAGGGTAGGTGTGGTGGAAAAGGACTACTTTAAATTTCATACAAGACTTGATTGGTCAGAAAGACTGAAAGTCTGGGCATTCTGCACAGGTCTTTGCCTTTATGTGTTTATTTTCTCATTTATTCATTCATTTATTTAGTCAGTCAGTCTGTCAGTCATTCAGTTATGAATGCTTTCATCTATTTCTTGTCTGAAACTATTATGATACACTGAGAAGGCAGCCTCCCAAATTATTTTAGCCTTGGGATTTTATGCATTTATCCAAGTCAATTAATTAATTCATTCACTCATTGCACTCACAGCCCTGTCACAAGGTCAGCTTCTGGGAGAGCAGAGCTGCTCAGAGACAGGTATGTTGCATATGATATCTCAGTTAATCATTACTGTCTCTCCAAGGGCAATGTTATTATCCCCATTTTACAGATGAGAAAACTGTGGGTTCAGAGAAGCTAATTAGTTGACTCTTATTCCAAATCCCCTTTCTTTTCTATTTTATTGTGAAGGGACTGGCCAAGGTATGGTCTTTTAGGATCTACATGGAGGTGTTAATGAATTTGTAGCCAAATAATAAATTAAACATTTATTGATTCAAATTGGTGTAGCCATGGTCAAAATTTCAGGAGGCAGCATTTTGTTAATTTGTCCTACAAATCTTTGTTTCCACATCAAGTGCAAGGCACTCTGCTCCTTCCTGAGTGTACAGTGGCAAATGAGAAGAATCCTCTGAGAGAAGCTGCATGAGTACTGATTTGTGAAAAGTTCTTACTATTATATTAGATGTTTCTGTGATATTGAAATCTCAGGCAACTATTCAAGAAATGTTTAGAAATGGCAAACTGATTTACAAGCATCTACTCAAATGCCATTTAAGTGGCTGTATATTAGAAACCAAAAACCAGTTTCTCTGTCTTTTACTGTTTGAATAAACCTTTTCATTTTATGTTTTTCTTCCACTAGAGACTAAATGCTTTTTGTAGGTAATAAATACTTCTGCCACTACATTGAATTTGAATAAGGAGTATTAACCAAAATCTGAATATAAGTGCAGGATCCACATCAACTTACAAAATTGGATATCGAAACCCCTTAGAAAGTACCTGTGCTGAAGAAATATTGAATATGTTAAGAAGATATTTTCACCATACTTTCATTCAGTTAAAAGGAGAGAGAGATAGAAAACTATTGATTTAAATCAGTGAGAAGAAATTGGTGTTTAACCTTGTTGGCATCTAAACTGCAAATAAAACCAATAACCTGGTGTCATTCCATTTCAAGTGCTCTGATGATCTTACAGTTGACTAGTGACTTGAACCTTGCTTCAAATTGCTTAGGATGTATTATGGCATGATCTATGAAAAGTAGTTTGGCTCTTAAAAAAGACAGTGTATAGACCTGATAAAAGAAGCTTAGTGGCTATGCAGTCACAGAGCAGGGAGACCTCAAAGTGTCACCTGGTGATGGAGGTGCCATATTTGTTCAAAATAGTGAATTTCATAAACTTTGTCTCCTTATATTTTTGTGCCTTCTTATTTATTTATTTTTCTTTACTTGTCTCCTTTTCTTGTGTTCTTTTTCCTCAGGTGTATCCTTCTCCTTAGGTATATGTATAAAAAGGCCATGACACTTTGCTTTTAGCTAGCTGTCTATGTTAGTCTTCCTCCATGTCAGCCATCTTGATTTCCATGCAAGAGGTCACCTGGTAATGGAATAAGACATTGTCCCTTTGGGACACATTCTATTCACATTCTGGGGAACATTTTCACTTACTTAGAAATACTAAAAAAAGAGTATTTAAGACCCAGGGAATAAACCCATAATTGTGGAATTCAGATACTTCGAAAGGCCTCCAAAAGTAGGGGAGGTATTTTTGAACAACATTTCTAGCTAGTACATTATAGTTTCACAGAGATCTCTAGAATATAGAAGAATATTCTGGAACTAAATAAATGAACCCTAAAGCCAATTGCTTACAACTATTAATTGACAATTATGCATTTAACACTGGCATACATTCTGTGGGAGATAAAAAAGGAATGAAAAGTAAGACAGTCCTGATGCAAAATTATATTACTATTGGATGGAAGGCATGCAATATGCATGAGAAAAGAATTGATGTTAAAATTTGTTAGTTAGCATAGTCAGGGATGGGCTGAGTGAAGGAGGTGGGAACTGAAGTGATGGAAAATGAGAGGCAGAACCCATTCATGGAAAGGAAGGAATAGCACAAGGGAAAACATGGAAATTGGAACAAAAAGAGTACAAGTGGAGGCCTGGGATATGTCTGACATGAAAGTACATGTTGGGAAGTTACAAAATACAAATGAAAATTGGGAGAAAAACCAGGCTAAGGAGGGCCATGAAGAAGATGGAGTTACAGTTGTGAGTGGGAAGCAGGACCCCAGTGTGAGTCCTCAGGCAAGTGGTTGCCTGGCAGCTGGATACAGAATGGGCTGGAATCCAGGAAGGAGGAGAGCCCTGGAGATAGGTAGACCAGCTGGGTAACTGCTGCAGGAATCCACTTTTAGGAGAGTGGGGTCTTGGGCTTGGGTGATGCCAATGGGAATGTAAAAGACAATCCAAAGAGTACTTTAAAAGGACAAAGTGACACATTTGGGGTTGAAAATGCAGTACAGATAGGAGAAAAAGATGATTTATACAAATGGCCGTGGGTACCTCATCACAACATTACTCCTAACAATGATGTATCAAACACTGATTTATGCCAGCTCCTATTTGTAAGGCTTTCTTTTTCAACTTCTTAAATCCTCAAAACAAATATATTAGGTCAGTTTATTATGTTCACTTTCTAGAGGCTCAGATAAGTTGAGCAACTTGCTCTGTGCCTCATGGGGAAATCAGTCAGAAATAACTTAGATGCCAGCTTGACAACCCTCTAGGTTTTTCTAAGAAGTAAGTCTGTTTGTGTGCCATTTGGAATACATATCTCTTCATCTCATCTCTGCAGAAACTTTGTCCCTATTTTTTATTTAAATTCTACTATTTCTGCAGTTTACCATAGATACATGTCTTCCAGGAAATTTCCTTGATTCTACTTTCTTTGCCTTTCATCCCTAATCTGGTAAGGATACTTTTTTGCCCCTAAATTTCTAAAACATCTTCTCATACCTTTAGTTTGTTGTCTTCCTCATAACAGAATAGCAAGAATGTGGACTTTTGAGTCCAGTCTGCCTAGGTTGACCTAGCTTGATCACTTACCAGCTGTGTAGCCTTATGCTAATTATTTAATGTCTCTGGCTCTATCTTGTTCATCTAAATAACTAGAATAATAAGATCTACCCTGAAAGTGTATTGGGAGGATGAGATACAATGTATGACATAGCCTCTAACTTTATATTTGCCCCAGAGTTGCTATTCAATAGATAATTATTGAATAAAAATCTCTCTAGGTAGAGTATGAGATGCTAGAGAATCCAAGCTAGGGCACAGAGTAGGCATTCAAAAAATATTTGCACAGTGAAAGGACCGGAATTATAGAAAGCATACACCTGTTGTCAGTTTATTCCCTCAGTTTTATAATCTGCCCACCAGGAGCCAAGGAATGCTAAAATTAGAATGGGTGAAAATATTACTCATTTATCAATTTTCAGGGAGTGACTTTTGCCTGAAGACAATAGAAACCAGCATTCTAAAATTGCAACTGTTTGTAGTGACCACAGTCATCCTTGGTCCTATTATCTGAGTTGAACGTTGCATATACTGTTTCCCAAGCTTGAGTGAATTCTGCCTTTGCATGCATTTTCAAAAATAAAAGCTATTGGTTGTGCTACAGTGACTTTGTCAATTCCCTCAGCTATCAAACTCTGCTGATATAAACACATACAGCTTTTAAAACTTTATTAACTTTCTTCCTTTCTCTACTTGGAGTGTGCTTTTGTTTCACAAATAATACCCACTTGAGTTTGATTATATTTGCATGTTTTTTAAGTAGCATGCTCCTCAAAAGTTAATATTACGTTTTCTTTTCTACCAGTTAAAGAACACAAAATTATTTTGTGATATTTTCTTTTGTTTCCTACAATGGAAATATGTCTTTATGTTACAAAGTGTGACCTTGGAGTTCTCAAGTTACACTTTAGAGGGCCTAGATCTGATTCCTGGCTCAAGCATATATTAGCTTTGTGAGTTCAGGGAAGTTTATGCTGTTGTGAACTTCGTTTGCTTCCTTGTAAAATGGTTACAAAAATTAAACCTATTTAATATGAAATAATGTTATTGGGAGAACTTAAATGAAATAAGGCAATAAAAAGCTCAACACAGTGACTAGCACATAGTGAGAGCATAATATATATTAGCTATTAATATTAGCATTCATCATAAATTTTTATAACTAACAACTTCATCGTTGATTTTATGCTTTAGCATTCCTGGTTGTATTTCTATTTATTCATTCTACGTTTGTTGTTGTTTATTTGTTTATTTTGTGTTGGTTTGTTTTTACTATTCCTTAAGTAAATTAAAAATTTTACTTAATGAGTCAGTCTAATGTACCAGCTACCCTCCCAATCTACCCTCAATATTCAGATTGGGATACTATGGGCAAGAAGGACTAGAATGAAAAGCATTCTTTTTTCTATAATGGAGGTATTTCACTGATTCTCAGCTTTTTTATTTTTCCTACTTCTGTTTGCCTAACACACTACTAATAGCAGTTAACTGGCAGCTTCCCGAGGTGGTACAGATTAAAACCAAACAAATAAAACCTCCCCTAGTTCTAGGACACCTCCCTGCAAAGTGACTTGGTACAGGTTAGAAAAGGCAACCTTTCCTAAACAGATACATTCCTGTAAGTGTAGGGTTGTTGCGGAAAAGATCCAGAATCAGACTGACGAGAAACCAAGCAGCATTCAGAGAGTTGGAGAACTTAAATTTATTACACGGGCAGACTCAGAGGAGCTAGTGCTCTGAAGATCTGAGCATAGAGCTCAGTTGCAGCGTTCCTTACAGACCTTTTTGGCATGGCCTGATTGGCTAATTTGAACTTGGGAGCCACAAAGCAGTGGGAGTTGCTATGGTTGCAGGTAGTTACATTGCTGTTAGGAGGGCGGGAGTTGCTATGGGCTACCGGCAGTTACAAAGTGCTATAAAGCAGGGGAGGGGTACAAACAGTTACATTTGTTGCTTAGAACAAGCAAAGGGAAGGTGAATCTTTAATCAATTTCCAGTACAGCCCATGCAGTAAGCATACCTACAGAAGCAGAACAGGTAGCTGATTAGCCTTTTGAATGAAATTTCCTCTTCAGGGCTTGGCAGTTGAGGTGCTTTTGTACAAGAAAAAATAGTCCCTTCTTGCAGGAGAGAGTGAAGAGGGAATTGAACCTGAGTACTGGTGTTGGCAGTTGACCCAGACTGGATTTCAGTTCTAATCATCGCTTGGATCAGTGTAACCTTGCATGGAGGCCCTGCCAAGGACGGGCATGTATCTGCCCAACACCCCACGACAATCACTATTGTACCAGGAGGCAGCATGTCTTTTCTCATTACCACGGTAGTATGTGCCCTTTCTCTCAAGTACACAATCACCTCTCTCACTTTTAATAATAGATAAATCAGGTGTTGATTTTTTGTTTTTGTTTTTATTTTTGTTTTTTTTTTTCTTTTTCTGGGACAAATGATATAGCACATTTTCTTTTAAGAAGGAATAAAATACGGGAACAAATTCTTTTCTGGGAGAACTGCATGAATGTGCTCAGAAAATCTGCATTCTGATGGGGAAAAAATTAATACATCTTATAAAAAGGAAAAACCTGCATTTTTCAGCATTTGCTGCTGTAAATCCGATCCCTTTGTAAACCTCTCCATTCTGCATTAGCTGTTCTCAGCAGTCACACATCTTGCTGGTGAGAGAGGTCCTGGCCACATGACACCAGAATGCCAAGGGAAAGCCCCCACCCTGTTTGTAGCAGCCTGTGATGTTACTTGTAAAGAGTTCAGGGTGGAATTTATTCAGATAGCTGTGTAACCCTAAGAGATTAGCTCAGGGTGGCTGCTGGAGGGCAGCCAATGAATCTGCTGAGGCCTCTTCCTGCAGAAAACCTTTAATCCTGATCTATATCTATCTTTGCAGCCTTTGCACACCCTCTAAAACCATATGAGATAAGAAAATGGTCTTTATTGCCTTCTATAAATGAAAGAAGTTTCAAGAAAGGAATCATAGGAGAATAAAAAATGAGGAAAGTAGGAGAGGGGGCCACTTGTATTCTCCCATTAAATTTATGTAATTGTCTTGATAGTCAAACAAAATGTCTGTGGCCAAATACATCCATTATAAAATTGCAATAAAGGTATGATATATCTAGATTTTGGACTGATTTGGCACTTCACAATGCCGTATTTTATTGAATCAAAAAATTCTTTCAGTTATAAAATGCTCCTATAATTTTAGAAACTTTCAACTGTGGTATGTCTTATTAGCCCTTACAATTTATATTTTATACTTATCAAGACAGTACTTTTGGATTTATTTTAGACACCAAATTTTGTGATATATCACATTTTTGCACACACAAAATAAAAATAAAAATGAAATATGGTATTTCTCAAACTTCTCATCAAAGTCTAAATCTTCTGAATCACTATGGTGTTCAGAGTCATTAATAATCATTTTTTCTTTCCACTTTGTATCATCCTCTGTGGCATCAAAATGTTGGTAATTGGCCTTTCTTTAAAAAGAAAAAAAAAACAAAAAACAATATTTTATTCTATTTTGAAAGCTGTGTTGTTTTGCTTCCCCAGTAAGTCTGTAAATTCCTTGAGCATACTAAAGTTGTCACATTTTTGTTATGATATCTCCCTAAGCTGGTAGGGTTGTGTTTTTACTGCGTTTGATCCCTCATACATGTTAATTACATTGGTTTGCTACTTACTACTTTGGTAGCAGAGAAGGAAAATCAGCAAGATTTCCCTGCAAAGTATTTCTTCAGTTTTGGAGTCCTGCAGATAAGATTTATGTCTTCAAGTATTAAAAAACTCCATATTATACACCTCAAAAACTTTAAAGAGTTTTGTAAGTGCTTGATTTCAAGATGACAGTATTTCTACTGGTTGGCGAGAAACTGGCTATGATACATGTATTTTAAGAGAAAAGGAAGAGACATCCCAAATTACTCTTTAGACTAACAACAATATGCACATTCTTTGAAGTCTAACTTAAATCTTTACTTTTCTATGTCACATTTTGGAATTCTCTGATTGTGCCCTGTCTGAATGTCTGTGGCATTTTAGTTCCTTTTATTTATTAGATTCTGCCACTGGACACCTCTTTTATTATAAAATAACTTGATGGTCATGAGCAAGTTTTTAATTTGAAATAAGGATTTGGATAAAGAAATTTGAGCAGTAATTTAACAAATGCTGATTAATGGGTATGTTAAAGAATGGCTTGCTGCTATGAGAAAGTGGGGTTCATTTTCACTGGCAACTGCAGTAGGCTGAACTATGGCCCCACAAAGAGGCCCATATGCTAATCATTAGAAACTTCAAATATACTGCCTTATACTATGGCAAAAATACTTTGTAGATATTGATCATGTTAAGGATATTGAGATGAGTCAATTATCCATGTGAGGCCATATAATCACGAGGGTCTTCATAAAAAGTAGAAAGCAAAAGAGCTAGTTACAGGAGTCAATATGAAAACAGAAGCAGAGGGAGGGAAGGAGCTGTGACAATGGAATCAGATGTTACAGGGATGTAAAGAAAGGATCAGGAGCCAAGGAATGTGGGCAGCCTCTGGAAACTGGAGATAAAAAGAAAATGGAATCATCCTAGAACCTCAAGAAGCAATGCGATCCTGCCATCCCTTGACTGTTGCTCAGTGAAATCTGTTTTGGACATTTGACCTCAAGAAATATAAAATGATAAATTTGTGTTTTTTTAAACTCACAAAGTTTGTGTTAATTTGTTATAGTAGTGTTGGAAACCAATACAGGGACCTTCTGAAACACCATATGAATCATTCTTCATAATTGTATCACTGAGGGTCAAGGAAACTAAGGTATTTTTTCACTGACCCCCATCATTTATTAGATAAGGATTGTCCCTAAAGGCATGAACTTTTTATTAACTTCTGACTTTCTCAAACTAAGCAATTCCTGTGTGCTCCAGGGGCCAGAGAGAGCTCTCAGTCAGAGAGACAGAGGTATATGAAGTAGAAGTCATAGATTTGTTCGTGACTGTACACTGAAGATGCAAGTGACATGTAGGGTGGACCAAGAAAATGTAAATGGAGCACTAATATTACCTGCCACAGTGTGTGTGTGTATGTGTGTGTGTGTGTGTGTGTGTGTGTGTGTGTGTGTGTGTGTGTGCACGTGTTCGTGATTCCTCCTGTATCAAGTTCTTTGAGGCTAGAAATTCTTTTACATTCACCAGAGGCTCTAGCACTGTGCCTGGCATCTAAGAAAAATGCTTCCTGATGGAGTGAGTGACAGAGTGTGACAGCTTGTGAATGTCATAGTAAATAAGAAAGTTGGCTATTTTACAGCAATGTTTTCTCTAATTTCTAAACAAAGACTGTGCAGAGAAGGGAAAGTTGCTATTTCTGGGAAAAGAATTCAAGATACTTTTTTGATCCCAGACAGTAGGGGTGCAAGGTAGCTGTCAATCACAAATGTAAGTTGTCACTAAGCAAAATGACTCTCTCCTGTTGCATGACCTATTTGCAATCTAAGCCTTCCTAGTCAAGATTAGCAGATAAATCAATATGAAAAAAGAAGAGCATCACAGGTAACGCTGATGTCAAACAATCATTCCACGCATCTGGCATAAAATTGAGCCTACTAGTAAAGGTACTAAAGACTTCCTTTGTGAAAGTGTCAGGATCTTTGGTCCTAACAGAAAAATCAGATTAATACTCACAAATCTTTTCTGACACCTGAGAGATAGTTTTCTCTTAACAAGAGCTTGGAAAGGACAATGAGATGACCACAGGCATGGTTTTCACATTGCTAGGCATCTTACTTGAACCTAGCTTTTTGGGTTACTTGTTAAATACCAGATTTTCTTTTAATCCCAGCATTATTATTATTGTTATTGCTATTATTATTATTATTTTATTAATTTAGCAATGAACTTTAGTAAGTGCTGTGCTGCTGTTTGTAAATGTGTTGTGTATTCTGATTACAGCCCTGCCAAGTATATTAGCTTTCAGAACATATTTAAAATAAAAGCTGAGTGACTAAGTTTTTTAAGATAAACCTGAAAAATGGTCTTTATTTTTTTACACTGGCTGCTGCTTCTATTGTAAACATGCCAGGCAAATATATGATGTCCTCGAATGGTGTTTGACTAAATTCACTGATACCCACTCACTGTCTAAAAGGTCTTAAGGTATTGTATCATTTCTTTATATATATAAACATATATACACAATAAAACATAGAAATATGTTTTTAAAACATTTTGTGGCTGAAATATTTGAAAATAATAAACAATAAAGATAAAATATGATGTTAAATTAATTGCTCTTATAGAAAAATCTTCAGGGTCTGAAGGAGATTTAATGTAGATTAGAATGTGATTAAGCTCTGATGGATCCAGAATTTTGCTAATTATATAAAAGTCCTGATTGTCACAGATCTCAAGAAAATTTATAGGCAGTACATATTTATGAACATTGAATGATAAGCTTATGAAACAGATGAGGTTGAAGTAAAAAAAAAAAAAAAAGACCGGTTCAAATCTATTAGAAACAAGCCTGCTGCCTTATTGCTAGATAAGCCCCCTTTAAACTTGGGCAGATGTTGGCATGAGCTGGGATATACTAATTATCACCTGTTCACTTGAGTTCTTGGAACTGTGGCTTATAATTGCAGTCACATTTAACCAATACTGGCTGCCTCCTTGACAAAGGTTGGGATTCTGTGCCATTTCTATGTGCTCTCATATCTTTGAAGCTATGTCTACAATTATTAACACTGTGTAAGTGATACCTAGAGAGTTCACTTTTATATTTTATAACAGCACAATTCCCTTGTCCATTGATTATGCCATCTGCCTGCTCCCTTTCTTCTCTCTTCTCTGTCCTGCTCCGTGCAAGGCAACTTGAGCTTTCTGATGCCTAGTCTCTGTTTCATTTTGGCTGATGGGAGAGAAGTGTTTTTCTGTTATCTGCAGGACATAAAGATGGGAGAAAGTGATTGAGACATTTCCTACCTGCCTGCCCCCCTCCATCCTTCATTCCCCTAACCCTCAACCCTCCTATCCTTCGCACCTCCTACTTGGCAACACATTTCTGGAAGTGACTGGGCCCTTCCATGACTATAGTTCAGTGGGAAGCCTCTTCTTCATGGCTCCAATTCTTTTTTGCTGGGCTGTGCTAACACTGTTTCAACACCTTGCCCTAGAATATTAGCTACTTTCCTCTGCTATTATTCTCTGAGCACTCCAGTGTATATTTTAATCATTGCATGAGTCTATAAGTGGTTCTATCATCAAATCTCTGTATTTAAACCACCTAAAGAAATTGTGTTTACTGCTAGGACAGGGACAGTTACACTTTGCTTAACCTAATCATAGCATTCTTTGCAAGTAAGGAAGCTATGTGTTTAATATTTAATTCCAAAATGCTTATGTTGACATTGGCATGCTACTCAAAATTTTATTTGTGAGAGAAACAAAAATAGAAGATGACATCTTATATAAAATTATGGTTTGGGCTCAAATGTACATGTCATCCTGTATCTGCACAGATAGGATCTGTGTTTACAGTAACTGATCGGGTTGGTGTCTGAGTATCTTGCTGCAGTATCTGTCATTCCAGAAGTGTACAAATGACCCATGTTTCTTAAACATGAGGCAAAGGCTTACCAAAGTTCTTTCAGTCTGGATAATAAAAGCTAAGATAGAATATAAACACAATGTCTCATTGTTGTTTATAGTCTAGTATATATGACATGTATTGTATATTTATTTTATATTTATATATAATATATTATACTTTTGCATATTTATGTATACACACATTCATACTAGAAAGAGAATCTGAGCTATGAATGATACTGTTTAAGCTCAGTGTTAACTAAAGGAAGCACACTGCATAAATACTATGGTTCTAGAAAGGCAAAGATAGCCACTCTCAGGTTCTTGTATGGCCACTTTATAGAAAATAAACATCTTTTAAAAAACTAATATTTACTAGGCAGTATACACATGAATGAAGTTTAAATTGGGTAAAAACAAGTTATATGGGAGTTGAAATTGACTGGGATGATGAGAGAAGGTTACCAGGCAGATATAAATTCTGAAAGGGGCTAACTTCTGACCCTGAGAAGTAAATTAAATCAGTGACCACCAAACCATTGTGATGTCTTGAATTTCTTCTTTCTTTCTTTTTTTCTTTTCTCTAGACATCTCTTTATGGAATGACTTCTTTAATGACTGTAAAATGTTTAAAATAATGTTATAAGCAATGATGTAGTCTAAAAAAAAAAAAGGTATACCAATAGGAATAGGGCTTTTTCTTTCAGTGGTGGAAGGGAGGGTGGAGAGATGAGCAGAGGATGAATTGTAATGCTCACATATGTCCTCTCATTTTCTTCTTTAATTCAGGCCACATGGATTATTCCACAACTTTCTCTGTTTTCTCTAAGAAAGACCACTCACTGCCCATTCTTTTCTAAGCTTTCTCTGTTGCTACACCTGGCTGAGGAGAAGGCCATGATCTCCACAGTTCCTTATTCCTTCTTATACCAAAAGAGAAACCTCCAAGTTCCTTAAGTTTCCATGGTTTTCTACTAATCATTCTGGTATAATCAAAATCCCACATAGAGGGGCATCATGAAGCTTAAGAAATATGTCAAAATGGCTGTTGTCCTGGATCTTGATCTGTTGTTTCATAGGCTGCAGAGGGGTAAATTATGAATGTGTTGGGCTGCTTCACTCTGTTCCGCAAGGAAAGAGATCACTCACCTTCTGCTTTGACCTGCCTACCATCGTGTGCATTGTGGCTCCTCCACTGGTTTTTCTCACTTCTGTACTCCCCGTAATCCTATCAGCAAGGGATTTTTTTCTTGCTTAATCTTTACTTTTTTCTTTTTTAAAATTATAAAAATAATACATATTTTGAAAATAATTATCACCCTCATCTTTGCTGCAGATGGATCACAGAAGTAGGAGTCCCCTTATCAAAAACTTCAGTTGTCCATGTGCCTTAGATGAGTGCTAGGCATTCATAAGGGCAGTCAGCCTGGACACCTGTGTCCCATCAAACCCTTTGGAAGGAATTTTTTTCAAGCTTCTTTTGAGTTAGGAGGGAATATCTGGATAAATGTATATCTCTATGTAATCAACTCCCTACTCGAGATGTAGAACATATCACCCTCAATTATTGTTTCTGAGTAAGTCTTTATTTTTCCTTAAATGTGAAGGATAATGTTGCAGTTTTTTTTCTGATTGTTTAGTTCTCTCAACACTTTAAATATTTCGCTTGCCTCTCTTCTTGCATGCATGGTTCCTGAAGAGAAATCGGGTGTAATTCTTATCTTTGCTCTTCTATGTGTAAGGTGTTGTTTTTAATTTGACTTCTTTCAAACATTTTTCTTTATTTTTTCATTTTCTGCAGTTTCAATGTGATGTGCCTAGGTATAGTTTTGTTTTGTTTGTTTGTTTTTGTATTTATATTTGTTCTGTCCAATGTTCTCTAAGCTTCCTGGATCTGTGGTTGGTGTCTGACATTAATCTGGGGGAAATTCTCAGTCGTTATTGCTTCAAATATTTTTTCTGTTCCTTTATCTCTTTCTTTTTCTTCTAGTATTCCTATTATTCATATGTTAGATCTTTTGTAGTTGTCCTACAGTTCTTGGAAATTTTTTTCCTTTTTTTCAGTATTTTTCTCTTTGCTTTTTTCATTTTTGAAAGTTTCTATTGGCTTTCAAAGTTTCTATGTTCTTGTTTGGAGTCTTTCTTCAGCTATATCTACTCTAGTAATAAGACCATCAAAGTTATTTTTCATTTCTGTGACAATATTTTTTATATTTTGCATTTTTTTTCTGATTCTTTATTTGAATTTCTATCTCTTGGCTTATATTGACCATCTGTTTTTATATGCCATCTACTTTATTCATTAGAATACTTAGCATATTAATCACTTCAAAATGTCTCGGATATCTGAGTCAGGTTCTGATGCTTGCTCTGTCTCTTCAAACTACATTTTTTTTTTTTTGCCTTTTAATATGCCTTATAATTTTTTCTTCATTGCTGGACATGATGTACTAGGTGAATGAAACTGTAGTAATTAGACCCTTAGTAATGTGCTGGTAAAGTGTGGGTGGAGGGGAAGAATTCTATAGTCCTACATTAGGTCTCAGTCTTTTAGTGGGCCTATGCCTCTGAACTTTGCCACAAGAGTGCTTCTTAGTTTCCCTCTCTTCCCTTTTAGGTGGGATAGGATGACTAGAGTGGGATGGAATTGGGTAGTTCCCTTCCCCAATGTGGATGGCTACAGCTGGCTGGAGTAGAATACTGCCCTTCCCCTAGATGGATTGAGCTCTGATGAAACCCTAAAAGGTTAGGCTCGGTAAAATAGTTTCTTTGGAGGGCAGGCCTTATTAAGAACAGAGTGGCATCTTTCAAAATAGTTCTGTTTCCCCTCCTCCTGCAGGTAGCATGAAGGGATTTTTTTCTATATTCATTGTGAGAACCTGGTTGAGCTCCTTGATATAAAACATGTGTGGGGCCACCCTAAAGGTAGGCAACCATGAAACTTTTAACTCTGACTTATCTGCTGTAAGCTCCAACAGTTTCTCAATTATAATTTAAGTTTTTCTACCCTGGTACTGGTTTCTGTGGAGGTTTCTGCTCAGGGTTTTCTCCAATAAGTTGTGATTCTCTGTATTCACCTGTCTGTCTGTCTCTTCAGTTTGGAGGGACAGCAGTTGCTTTGTGACCTCACTTCTCTGATGGATCTAAGAAGATTGTCATTTTTTTCAGTTTGTTCAGCTTTTTATTTTTAGGAGGGAGTGATAACTTCTTATGTGCCAGAAGGCCATTCTGCTTTTAAGAAGAAAAGTGCCAGGTGTTATATAAGTGAAATACTTTGCAAAAATCTACTTTTTCTCTTAAGAATATTTTTGAGTCTACATAAAAATTTTACCTTCCTAAACAGATACATCAAAATAAATCTTTAGCATTTGTTTAATGCTAATTTGTTCCCACTAAAATCACATTCTAAACTTTTTCTGGCCCCAGCAGGTTTTCATGGCACATTACAACTTTCTGATATCTTGTACCTGCTTACTACAGCTCAAGCAGGAGAACAAATTGATTTCCAATGAGAAATATGCCTTCTAGGATTTTGTTATTCCACCACAAACTTAGTCTGGTGCTCATGGATTGAGAAATACTGTCATTCATTATTAAGACTAACAACATGAGCATTGTGGGAAATTTGCATTTTAAATGCAGCTCTCCTGCCTTATAATTCTGTGGCTTCTTTGGTCTCTTCATTCTTCTTTCATTTCTCAAACACTGACTACCTCCAAGTGCCTCACTGTGGTTATGAGGAATGAGCCAGGTTCTGTTTCTCTGAGGGTAATGGTACATGCATCGCTTCCAAATACATCTCTCTAGGCATTCTCAGGAGCAGTATTTTATGCTTGGATAAAACGTAGAAATTTAAAAACCAAAGTAAAAAAGATGTTCTAGAAAGAATAGTAAAAATTATATATGCAATAAACCAGTCAGTTGTTCAGGCCACTAAAAATTTATTTTGCATTCTTTAAAAAAATATTAGTAGAATGTTCTAAAATCTAGAATGTGGCAGTTTGGGGAGTCTAATCAAAAAGCTTCTTTTGAAAATTGATACTTTAGACTATAACAAGTATGCTGCATTTCATTCCGAGGTTTAGCCGTAAATTAGGTTGTTTTGTGAAAACCTGCTCATGTCTTACCTGTTTGTTTTACCAAAAATTATATTTTCTAGTCTCAGAAAGGGATTCTGTGAAAAAATAGGTAATGTAAATATACTTTCAAGTTCTTGGGGAAACAGTGAGACTATACTTGGTCTAGATAAGTGAACACAAATCCCCTGAGGTTGCTACTCTGGGCAAGGCCAAGAGCCTGGAGCATCCAGCGAGATTTCTGGGCCTCATGTGTTGAATAGCATTCTCCTTCCTTTAGGCTTTCCTTTTATCCTCATATTTTTCATATTTTTAAGCAAATAAGGAAAATACAATCGACCCCGAAACACATGGCAGTTAAGGGCACCAAAAATTCACATATATTTTTTACTCCTCCAAAACTTAACTACAGTCAGCCCTTTGCATCTCCGGTCAACAAACTGCTATTTAAAACAGTATTTTTTATTTGTGGTTGAGAATCCACAACTGCAGCTGGGAAAGTGAAAATACCATTTTCCATAAGGTGGGCAATTTGTTGAAACTGCAGATGCAAAAGCTGCTGTTAGAAGGGCCGACTGCATTTATTGAAAAAAAACTTGGGTATAAATGAACCTATGCAGTTCAAACTCACATTGTTCAAAATATACTCTAGAAAAAGAGGCCTAAACAAGAACTGTGGAGAGCAAAAAGTATGTGACTTACACATTTTAATCTTCACAAAGAGAAAGTAACCTCCTCCATATGCAGCAGGCATGGGCTCAGGAATAGAAGCACGCTGTGCTCTCACAGATTGCAGTTGTCAGGGGAGGATGCAATGTCTGATAGGTCTGACTCCAAAACTTCTCTTTTCCTTATTTCAGGGTTTCACTTATAGTAATTCCCATACCTCTCTGAATTCATCGAACTAGTATATAGAATTAAGTATATAATATTTTTATTCCCAGACAGATAGTGAATAGGTGAAACCATTATTCCAAAGATGTTATAGATTTAGATAAGAATAAAAACACTCCTGAGTGCTGTGCATCCCCAGTGGGTTTTCAGAAAAACATATGTTCACTATTAGTTCTCACTTAGTCAGATTTTTCTGCATTGCAAACATCCTCGGAAACTCAGTGGCTGGCAGCAAATAACATTTATTTTCTTTTTCATGGTTCTGTGGGTTGGCTTAACTAATCCAGGTGGTTTAAGCGATTGAGGCTGAACTTGACCTGGTCAGCCTAGATTCTAGGTTTCTCCTGGGGCTAAGTCTGCACCACCTGTCTCATCTTAGGTTCCTGTCTGAAAAGGCAGTGGCTACCAGGGACATTCTCTTTTCATGCAAGCAAGTGCTTTCTAAAGCCTCAGATCTGATCATATTCCCTTGGCAAAAAAAGTCACATGGTCAAACTCATTAGTGGGGCAGGAAAATGCACTTCATCCATAGGAATAGCAACAGGTGTGGCAAAGAGTAGTGAAGTATTGGGGACATATATTTGATCCAGCACACTCAGAGATTAAAGTATCAGAAAGAGCAATCTGTCTAATGGTGGGGATATTGTTCACATCAAACTTGAAACTATGTCCTCTACTCAACATGGAAATTTTTAAGACTTTTCACTTAATATCTTTTGAAAAGTCTTTGAAAATGATTTTCAGGATAATGTCCTCCAGTGGGCATTAATTATATCAAAAGCTATATTTTATCATAAAAATTATATTAAATAATGTGTTATTTTTAATTGGCCTTAGTCCCTAAGATTGAATTAATCTCTCTCAGTCAGTAAAGGAGTGGCTGTCATTATAAAGTCTGTCAAAACAGAGCCAAGTTGTCATCCACTGGTTTAGGAAAACTCCAGATATTTAAATCAACAGACTAGTACAGACAGACCTCAGAATGTACTGTGTCATAGTCCAGGTCTCTTAATATTTCAAATGTGAAGAAGAGAGATTCTCCCCTCTGAGTGCTCATCATAGAGGAACTGGTCACTGAGAAGCTTCTCAGAGGAATTTCTAGAATTATGAGAGTAAGCACACAAACTCAGGCCTTCAGGGAACTTGACAAATCATTGAAGAGTAAAAGCCAATAACTCATTTTCTTCCATATTGTGGTGGTCAGGCTTAGCATTGCTGAGAGATATAACAACAAAGTTCAGTGTGGCTTCTTTAGGAAAATCTTGCAACTGATTGTGTAAGTGGGTGCATAAAAGCTTCTTGGGAAATAAGTGAGTCAGTGCCTACAAGTCAGTGACAGTTGAAGCTAAGAGACCTTCTATGCTGATGTGTTCCTAAAAGAGGCCTTGTGCTCTGTCCTAGCTTGACAGTGACAAAAGCCCAAGAGAGATTTATCAGACTTAAGCCAATGGAACCTAGCTCTCATTCTCCTAGGCTATGCCTTTAGGTTCTTCCAAGATCAGTTACATGCGTGGGAAGTCTTGGCTGGCAGGCACCAGTGAGAAGCACAGAATAAGTTTGTTTTTGTCCCTCCAGAGAGAGGGTTGATTTTCCTAGGCCTTAGGTGATATAAAATCATTGGAGGATGATGAGAACTCTGGAGTAACCAGGTATTTCTCATGTTCCCAAATATAACATGACACCTTATTGAATACCTATTTGCTTTGAGCACCGAAGGTGGAAAGATGAGTAAGACAGACAAGGGCTCTGTCTTATGGAGCTTATATTTCAGTGGAGTAGATTTAGAGTGACTGAGCACATGGAACTGATATCATTTCAGAATGGAATAAGGGCAGTAAAGTGCTCTGCAAACCAAAATGTCTTTGGACTTTGGTAATAAGTGTGGAGGAAGCTAATGGGGTCTCCTAGCATGGACAGGACATGATGTCCTTTATGTTTAGGAAGATCACTGGCTATCAGGTCCATGTAACAGAATGCCAACATTTCAGAAAGTAGAAACTGCATTTCCATCTCTCAGTAGATCTCAATATAAATCTTTTCTACTCAAATGTGATGTCCTCAATGAATTCCCTTGTTTGCCCTGCAGTGGTAAAAAAACAAAAACAAAAACAAACAAACAAACAAACCTGAAACTTCTTTTAAAGAAGAATTGTAGAAAAAATTATATTCCAAGTGATTCTGTGAAATCTTTCATCTTTTTGCTCAAGAGACTTATTCAGGGGTAATAGGAACAGCTTGTGTAGAATCTGTTTTACGAGGTATTTCTCAGGTAATTATTATAATTGCTTAGGCAAAAGATGATTTTAAAAATACTCTCAGAAACAGACACTGGAGCTTATAGTTTGAGAAGCCAATGAAGCTTGCATAGATTGTAACCTCGTGTCCTATAAAAATGGCATTCATTCATACCTGCTTTGTAGAGCAGAGGATAAAAAACTTGAAAGGAAAGCTTCATGCTTCAATTTTTTTAATAGGAGGGAGTAAAAGCAACTTGAATATAGTAGAATTTAAGGGTATCATTTGTTATGGCACACATAATGTCAAGTGAAATGAAAGAATAGGTGTGAAGAGATTAAAATGATTAAAAGAACAGTACAGAATTTCCCTTCTCTCTTTTTATATTATGACCAATCCCAGAGGTCCTGCCTGAATAATCAGTGAGAAGTTGAATAACATAAAGTGAAGGATAAGGCAGGACAATGGAAAAAGATACGATGTCACAGAAGTTCTGTTGTGAACCAGTGAGCTTCAAATTTACAGGTTCCAATTGTGTCCACAGTGATGTATCTATATGTGGTGTATGGTAGTCCCCCTCATCTGTGGTTTTGCTTTTCACAGTTATCCAGTTAACTGTGGTCTGAAAATATTAAATGAAAAATTCTAGAGATTTGGGACAACAGAGAGAGAGACCACATTCACATAACTTTTATTACAATATATTATAATTGTTCCATTTCATTATTATTGTTATTACTCTTAATTAATTTCTTATTATGCCTAATTTATAAATTAAACTTTATCATAGGTGTGAAATTATAGGAAAAATACATAATATTTATATGGTTCAGTACAATCTGCAGTTTTAGGCATCCACTGGAGGTCTTGGAATATACCTCTCTTGGATAAGAGGGACCACTATAATTGTACCATCAGAAAACAGGTTTTCTACATTCCCAAGGGACCCTTTAGGCACCACCCATACTCTGCAATGAAGACATTAAATGGCAAGCTGGTGCCGCCACCTTAGAAAGTGGGCATAATATCAGTTGCCCCAGGTCTGTTGGGTGTGGCCCATGCAGGAGGCACTGTGCTCAGCTCTATGAAACAAGCTTTCAGACCACAGGGGCCTCCAGTGTGATTTCCTCAATTTGGAGTTTGAAACACCATTATACCAGGACTGGAGTCTCTGAAGGAGAGGAGTTACAATATGTTCCATCTTGGGTACTGGCCTTGGCCCTTGCTTGAGTTCTCTGGGAGTCATTTGTTCTTTGCTATAGAATGGGAAAGATTATATATACGTCTGGAAGGGAACTTTGAGGGTTTGGGCTCTTTTACATGGAAGCCAGAGGTGGCAGGGTTCCTAAGGACAGCTGAGGCTCCTCCCCCATGCCCACCCATGGCAACATGCAGTATCACTGCTTCCTCTTCAAGCAGATGCTTGTCCAAACCATATTAGTGAGTGATACTGAGTTTACTAAAGCTTACATAACAGTCACACTGTACTTTGATTACCTCTCAGCAGAATTTCATATAAATCCAAATTAATCTTCTTTGATCAATCCCTTCTTCAATACACTAACATCACTGTCTGTTTACAGTTCACTCATTTTCATTATTCTTCTCCCTTCTTTTTTTGGCCTGTTGTGAAAATGTAATAAGATAATGCATATAAATGCTAAATAAAATGATTTGTACATAATAATTGCTCAAAAATGTTAACAATAGCTGTGGCAGCAGCAACAGCAGCAGCAGCAACAACAATAATAATTTACCACTGTTTCAAAATTTCTGTCTCATGAGGACAGGTTTCATACCAGTGTGAGCCTGGCCTATATGACCTCTAGTCCCCCAAAGTAAAATATTGTGATTTTATGCTGACAGTCAGTGAGCTTCCTTCCATGTCATTAAGTAGTTCTGTAAAACATATGCCTAATGTTTACATTTCAGAAATTACAACTAGAAAAGTTTAAAGAAAGGGTGCTTATCAAAATAAGACATGATATATTATTTTTTCTAAAATTCACGAATATATGTCGATTGCTGTCATAGTTTGACTTCTCCCAAAAGCAGATTCAGAGGCAAGGGTTTGGGTGAAAGCAGTTAATTTGGGAGATGATTTCAAGAAAGGAACCAGGGATCAGAGGCAGATAAAGAAAATCAATAGACTATATTATTGAGTGGTTTGCTGCTCTGGACACATGAAGGGTATCCATCCCCATGCGCAGCTCTGGGTAACTGAGTACAGGCTGCACCTCGGTGTCAACTCGCCCGAGAGGTGAATGAGTGGGGACATTTATATATTATTGCTCCTTAGTCTTGGGTTGAAGAATGCTCATGATGGTCTTGATTCACTGACACTTTGGACCTGACCCACATGAAGACTGAGCAAGTGCTGGATGCCAGATGGAGCCCTCAGTTAAAAGGCCTCTAGTGTTGGAGCTTATAAAGTAAGCCAGTGAGCAAGAATGGCACATGACAAGGGAACATGTGTAGGGTATTGTCAGCATCTGCTACAGTTATTCATTTAATAATATTATGTGTATATACACATATAACAAAAACTGCCTTATCCTTTTAAACAACAGCTAAGATTCCACCATCTTAATGACAGGCTGTGGATGTCTCACTCTTGCTTCTGTGTTGCCCCTTTGCTGTCCTGAGGGAAGCCAGTGATACCCTTTTTAGCATTCTGCTGCTGCACTCACTGCAGTAACAAGGGCCAGTGTCACTCTTATTACTTCACCTGTTTTATCTTTTGTGAAACTCAGCTTTAGCCAGAATTGTCTGAGTGGCTGCTCTAGCAATTGCTTAACGGTAAATCTCCTTCAGATCATTTCTCTTAAGTAATTTGATTTCATCGTGCTATCAGAATTGCTTTCATGGGATGAAAGAAGGTCTGGGGGAGGGATTGAAAAAAAGACATTTTGAGACAAAAAAAATAAAAGTTAATTCATTGCCCTGTACTTTCCCAGGCCCCCATGCCCACTACAGCCTTCATCTCTACCTCTTTACCTCTCCTCCCCACCCAGGACAGACATGCGTGTTTTCAGGGAAAACCAGTGAGAAGTGTTCTGAGAAAAACACAGCTCATCTTGCACTTTATCCCCTTTTACCTGAGCTTGTAAAGTATACTATTTCATATCCCTTTAGTCTCCATGCCAGAACTTTTGTGCTAAGATGGAAAATATTATAGTCATACTCTAAAAAAAAATGAAGTATAATTTTTCATTGATAGTAAATGTTGATAATCCTAGTTCTACTGATGTTAACATTTCAATAAACCCAGTGAGACTTCTCTCTCAATTAGGACAGAAATTTTTATCAATGTTGAAAATCTCATGTTTAGTGACTGCATAGTATTTTTATTTTACTTGAGATTTTGGGTAAATCAAAACAAAAAGCAACAGCAAGCTTCATCATTAAAGACTTGATGGGGAGGGAAGGCTCAAAAGTGGATATAAATTTAATGTGCAGAGTTTAAGAAAGTTTGATATTTTAAAAATATTGCTTCTAACTTCTGGATATTTCTAGCAATTCAGTATCAATTTGGTGCTTATAATCATTATGAGGGCTGGTTAGTATGGCAATGACTTTCAATGCACATGGGAACTTATGGTTCCATAAAATGGCTAGTATTTTATCACAGCTTTGGGCCATGTTCCCTGAGGGGTGGTGTAACTGTAGGGACTAAACAGACTCTGAAATTAAAACCACTACAGAAGCAATTATGAAGCTGAAAATAAAATAATTCAGTCCGTAAATAACAGTTTTTACATTTGTGAACTATTCCCGAACATTGATCTCCAGATTGTTTTCTTTTTACAACTGCTAGAAAGATATCCACAGTTAAAGCAGAGATGACTCCTGGTAACTGTACTGGATGAGAATATTTGGGGGAAACGCAAGAGAGGGAGGCCCTGGTTAGCCTGTAAATGGTAGATGGGGTTATCATTTTAAAGCATAGCTTACTTACACCTGATATTATGTTTAATGTGATCTTTTTCTTTATAGTGAGAACTTCTTTAAAATAATTGACTTAAGTCATTACCATTTGTCTCTCTATGATATGATAATCTATAGCTACAAGCTGACTCTCATTTTAAGTTTAAATTAAAAGCTGATCAATTACTTCTGCCTCCAAAAAAGAGCAGTTTTATGGGCATAGTTAGTTATGTTTATGTTTATTTTAGTAGGATAGCCTAGATTTTCAGTAGACTATGTCTGAGTTTTATTTCAGGAGAACAATATTAGTTTCTGCATGGAAGCTCTGAACAAAGTTAAAGATATTGGGAAATTATCAACAATAGCAAAAGAAAAAAATGCAAGCTAGAGAGGAATATTGTTTATGGCAAGATCAAACCAGATTCACTCTAATTGTGTTGAAAACATTCCAGGTTTTCAACAATTCCAACAGACATATAGTTCGGTGGCTAGGTAAAACCTTCAGTGAGTCTTCATTGCTGTATCTTCCTATAATTTGATTTAAAAAATAAATATATGCTTAATAACTGAGTGGAAAGAAAATGTTTAATGAGTTATTTGGTATACTATCTGTAAAATCCATTGCAAACTCAACTTGCTGTTTCAGTTTTTCCCTCTTTCATTTTAATTGTTTTGATATCTGTTGACTAAATGTGTTCTTTCTTTGCTTAAGTACTCACTAATGTGTAGGAGAAAACCAGTCAGTAATAAAATACATCTGAGCTTCTAGCTATAAATGGTATTGATTAGTCTAAAGCTATCTTTAATGACATTAAATGTGGTCAAGAAAATAAAATTAGTAAGTATATCTTCAAACGTTAACAAACTAAATTGATAAATATATCATTTTAAATTTTCATATACTTCTGGTAGGAGTATAAACTGGTACAGCTGCTTTGGAAAACCTTGGCAGAATCTATAAGAATTAAACAGCTGCATAGCTTATGGTCTAGTGGCTCCAACTCCTGGGTCTATACTCAACAAAAACCAATATTTATAGCTATCAAATGACATGTATGAGAATGTTCGTGGCAGCTTTTTTCATAGTAGCTCCAGACTGGAACTAACCCAATTGTCCATCAATACTAGAATGGTTAAGTAATCTGTGGAATAGTCATAAGATAAAATTCAACACTACAATGAAAAGGAATAAGCTTCTGCTATATGTAACTTCATGGCTAAATCAGGAGCGCATAATGTTGAACAAAACATACACAAAAATGTGCACATTTATGTCCTTGTATATAAAGTATAAAACAGACAAAACTAACCTGTGGTAATAGAGGAGAGAAGAGCAGTTCCTTCAGGGAGTACATATTGACTCAGGAATAGGCAGATTTCTGGGGTGTTGAAAATGTTTTATACCTTGATTTTGGTAATGTTTACATGTGTGTATGCATGTGTGTGTACATGTAAAATTTTAACGAACAATTTAAATATGAAAGTAAATAAAAAGAAAAACCATTTAAACTCATTTAAGTCAACTTCAATATTTACAACAAAAGTTAATTTTAATCATCCATCCTAATGAATAAGGAACTAAGCTTTGGAATGACAGCAGAAGCACAGATTCTATGCACATCTGGGTGTACACACACACACACACACACACACACACACACACACACAACTACCTGCATGCCTGGCCCTAAATTATTAATGGTCTGTTAAGCCTCATTGACACTCCTACTTGGAAGAGATTTTCTGTCATCTTATTTAATGATTCATCTTATTCAATGCCTTCCCTCTGGGTGGCCATTCTGCTTTTGTGAACAAAAGTCTTCTGGTAACCAGAATATGCTGTGACTTCCGGAGGCAGGCCTCACTGTTATTGGGAGCCCATCCTTTGGAAAAAGATCTGTTCCTTCTCTATTTATTGGTCTTACTTGTAACCCTTGTGGTCTTTAGTTAAGCAGACAAAGGATTGTGCTGTTGCTGTTTACTCCAAACATACCTTATCTTGTATATGTGCATATACACACTGAGAGTAGGTGCATTTTTAGAGATGTTTGTCTTGATGTTTCTCTACCCTTTTAATTACATACAGCATGTCTTCCAACGAGAAACTGTGTTTTATTTTATGCATTTTCTCAATAGTTTTCCCTTAGAGATGAAATAAGACTATGTTGATATATCATTCTGTTTGGACATCTTCTCATAATCCCTTCACTCTCCCCATACTCTAGGGCTAAACAAACTTGTTCTCCCAGTACTTAGCCTTTTCTGTTTTCAATAAAAAGATTCACAAGTCCACAACCTATTTACTCCTTCAACACATATTTATCAATCATCTCCTATGTGCCAGCAATGTTTTAGGTATACAATGATAAGCAAAAATAGATGTGATATCCGTTCCCATAGTACTTTCATTTTATTAATATTATTAATCAAATATTTGCATAAATAAATGTAAAACTGCAACTATGATGAATTCTGTGAAAGACAGGTACATGGTGTTATGAAAACCCAAAATAGAGAGTTGTCAGTGTCAGAGAAGCCATCCCTGGAGAAATGGTGCCTGAAGAGAAGAAAATAAAAGTTAAAATAAGCTAGGAAAAGAGGAGAGGAATGACATTTTAGGAAGAGGAAAAAGCATAAACAAAGCCTATGGAAGGAAGGCAAAAGTTGATATGCCACATTCAAAGGACGATTGGTATAGCTGGAGTTGAGAAGGCAAAGAGTGCTACATAACAGGATGAACTTAGAATGATAGGAATGAGCCAGACTGTTCAGGAAGGACATGTTAGCATTAATTTAGAAAGTTTTTGAGGACAGAGTAGGTTTCAAATCCTTGAAAAGGACATTTCTTGTGAAGTAGCTGAACAATCAAATAAAAGAGAAAGCATGGAAATATTATATCCAGAGTGGAATGTATTACATCCAGATATAGGATGAGATCTGGGGTGGAGATGGAGTGGAGGTTGTTGTTAAAAATAACCAGGTCAAGGAACTGGCAGGCCAGGTGTTGGTTAGGTCATCTTCTTGGGTGCTGAAATAACCGAGGGGTTATGGCAAGCCTTGAGGTAAGGAAAACCATAACTCAGAGCCAGGGGTTTTAATAAATATGGGAAAGTGAGCAAAAGGTCACAAATAATTGAAGGCTGACCATAGTTGCCATAGTTTTATAAGAACTTGTATAATTTCTCTGTGGGAAATTACATCTTCTAAAGGTTAATGCTTATGGTCACTGCAACTGACTGCAATTACAGTATTTATTAGCTTTATATAGTCCTATAATTTTATAATTTAAGTACTTCTTAAATACATCAAAAAGTTGGAGAAGAATTTTTAGGGGAAGAGAATAAATAAAGAAAACTAAGACACAGGTCTAGAAAGGACCCTTGTGGGTATATAATGTCAAGCTAAGAGAAAGTTCACTCTGTAGGAGTTAGAGAGTCAAGAAAGGCTGCTATTGTTTTGTATAAGGTTGTGGTAACTATACTTTAGGGAGAATCACCTGTATTTGGTATGTTTGATAGGTTGGAGAAGGGGAGAAGACCAAAAGAGCACAATTGTGAGTTGAATGCAGTTATCTGGGTGAGGGCTGATCAGATCTTGAGTGAGACCCATAGGAAAAGAATCTTAGAGGGACAATGATTTTAGGACTCAGTTACCAGCAGGGAGAACAGGCAAATAATATAGTGGCTAGTAGAGAGGTAAAGCCATAGGCAGAAACCAGAAATTTAGGAAGTGGTTTGTTTCACAGATGAATACATGTTACATTTCTGGTTCTGGAGCACATAAAGGTGATTACAAATATAGATGTTAAACTCAGAGGAGAGGTAAATTGAAAAAGCTTCCTGTGGTTAACCCCTAACCACAAATACCCATCCTGACCTCCTTTTTTTTCTTTGCAGCCCACACATACTCTTTCTGCTTTAGTACCCCTTCACTTTTCTTCACCTTTTCCATTTCTTGTTGCTCATAAATTACTTCTGAGGACAATGTCTTCTCTGCTCCCACTTTATAGTTTCCTTCACCAAACATTCTCTGTTTTCTAGAAAGTCTCCCCTTTCTATTTTAGTTCTCTTCTGTGTCTCCACATCCCTAATGCATTCGGCATGTTTTACCATGGTTACCTCTTGTCAGTTTTCTCCTTCAGACTTTGGGCTTTAGAGGACAGAGATTCTTTAAACATGTCTGATATATATACTCTTCTGGTTCAATAATTATTTGTTTAACAAATTAGCTAATTAAAAATTTATTAACAGGATTTTCTAAATTGAAGAGTTTTATATTTTGAAGCCTTCATTTAGGGAAAATGAATGTGATGAAATAATTCAAAACAAATTCGCAATCCCAAATGTCAGAGATGAATTTACAAAATATCAAGAACTTGTACACATTTTTCATATGACAGTGGTTCTCTGTCATATGATAATGCTTGAGTGGCACTTGGCCTTACTTTATTTTCTTCCCTTTCCTAATGCTCTCTTTAACAAAGCAGGCAGAAACCTAGTCAGAAAAGCAACATTTATTCTTAGAAATACGGACAAAAAACTCTCTCTCACATATCTTCTCTGAAACTCTATTGAGATTTATACCATTAGTATAAACTACTGGAATATGTATTTACCCTCCAATAAAACTAGTTCTTTTAAATCTCCTATCTCATATCTTTTTGCATCTGAACAGGCAATGTCACAGGAGCCTCTCTGACTAGAATACATCCTCTTAGACATGTTGGTGGACGATGCTGCTTCTGGCTAAAGCAGAGAGTGTAGAGGAAGAATGAAGCTGAGTTTAGGATGTTGGGAATTACATATGTTTAATAGGTGATCTTAGAAAAAGTAGCCAGGAGATGTCAAATAGGTAGGAGGAGACATAGAAGAAGGCAACACTGAAAAATTCAGGAGGAGAATTCCCAAATATATAGAGACAGAAAGTAGATTAATAGTTGCCAGGGGCAGTGGGTGAGGGCAGATTGGGAAGTGACTGTTAATGGGTACTTTGGGGATAATGAAAATATTATGGAATTAGTGAGGATGATTGTACAACTTTGTGGACATATTAAAAATCACTGAATTATACATGTTAAAACAATAAAAAAAGGAAATCCAGGAGAGAAGAGATGTTAAAATGTGAAAAAGTAGTCAAGCACATCTAATACCATAGAAGATGAAGACTGATTGAAAGGCTATGGGATTTGGTGATTAGGAAGCCAAAGGGGAGCTTGAGGAGAGTAGTTTCAATAGAATAGTTGCTCTCGTCTCTTATTTCTGCCCCATAAATTATAATTTATAAGGTTATTGCTCCACATACTTTTATTTCTATTGGCAGAATATCTGATGATACTGAAAGTTCAGGAATGTGTTTAGTTTATATATGCTAAAGCAGCAGTCCCCAACCTCTTTGTCACCAGAAACCGATGCTCCTATGAGAATCTAGTGCCTGATGATCTGAGATAAAGCTGAGGCAGTGATGTTAGCCCTGGGGAGCAGCTGCAAATACAAGTGAAGCTTTATTCACTGACTGGCTGCTCATCTGCTGCACTGCCTGCCAGGTTTCTAACAGGCCACAGAACAATACTGGTTTAAGGCCCAGGGGTTAGGGACCCCTGAGAAAAAAGGACATTCTGGATGAATTTTAGAAATTCTGATGATATATGCTCATGCTCCATGGGACAGAGTATAAGTGTATCAGTCTTCCTGCCCTTCTAAAACCAAACCCATACTACAAAATCAGGTCAGTTCATGTTTTTTAATCTCAAACATCATTTGCAATGGTCCTAAATGAAACAGGCATTACTTTCTTTGAATTCTGATAATAGCTTTCAATGTATGGCTATTTGGCATGTTCTTTGCCCTATCTTGTGCAAGTTCATTGATGGAGTACTGTTGGACTTGTGACCCTGGGTCAACCACATGAATTTTCTGAGCTAATTTTTTTGGTTTATAAACTGCGTATAAGAAACCTTAATCTGAACACCTCTTATGAGAAAATAAGAAAATGCTTTGAAACCTATTAAGCAAATGTAAATATGTGTTTAATTGATATTGTTGTAGAATTGAAGAGACAATTAAATTCTCTACTGTTTTTAGACTCTAGATTGCTGTAGGACCAACCCCCTTAATTAATGCCTTGTTTGTAGGATTATAGGTTTCATATATGTGTATACCTTACTAAAGCCTGCCTTTCTCAGTATCGATTGGTTGAAATGAATACCGTTTAAATAAGAAAAATCCATTATCATACCATGACTTACTTCTGTATCGCCTTTATCATTTTTTTTAATTTGTTTTATTCTGCTCTTCACTTAGGTTTCCCTAATGAGCCTGCTGCAATTATTGCCCTCAGCACCATTAAGGAATGGCTGACCAAGAATCACCATGAGGTAGGGAGAACAACACAATCAACAAAAATTCAAGATGGCGTGATTTGATACTAAATTTCAAAAAAGCAGATAAATTTATTCCACACATATCAAGTAGACCTAGTCATTGAGTCAAAACTAGCTGACTATGCTTCATTTAGGTTACATGAGTGATTGACTATTTTCTTGTAATTAATTGAATAAATTATATTGATTGGTTTTGGTGGCAAAGATGGGCAAAGTGAACAGATTCATTTAGCTATGATCTTATTTTTACTTCTTTAGATAGTATGAGTTTTGTGTGTAATAGAGAGGACTGGATGGATTTTATTAAGATTGAGAATAAGGGATCTCCTTGTGCTATTTTCCTTAAAGAGTTAGGTTATCTTTGTTGACAGGGGATTCCTGGTGTACAGTAAATTTTTGGCATAATAAGCTTTTTGAAAATTTATAACTAATCATTTCCATAAAGTGATTCAGAGTGTGATATTGGACTGGGCTTGGATAATTGATAGTTAAGTTCTCATAATCAACATTTTCCATGAAACTAAATGCTTCCATCAGAGTATTCATCATGCCTCCTATTTTGCTTATTTAATAATTTTATATGTTTATTAATTAATAGAAGACTTGCTCAAGTAAACAAAGCAATACAAGTAGAAACACTATGGAGGCTTAGACTTCAGAGGTGTAGCAAGTAACGTAACAGCATATAGATTTTATACAATGCACAATCTTATGTATTTTTTTCTGATTTTGTTTTTCTTTTTAAATATTTAAATGAATGCTATAAAGAATTTTGTTTTATTTGGGATGGACCACAAATTTAGCTTTCTTCTTGGGTAGAAAATAAATTATTTGGAAATGTTTGGGTTTGGAAATAGACTATGAATGTTTATTATTGAGTGATAGCTCTTGGTGCCTTTGTGTGTTTAAAGAAACAGGAGTGTCATTTTCTGCTAATTCTTAAACAGAAATATTAGACATTGTTAGTCTCACATAGATGTTAAGACCAAATGATGAAACATATGCATTTTGGTGCTTGCTCTTTTTTCTTATTTTGAAAGGTATACATATGAAAACTTCAATTTAGAGGATAATTTCAATAACCTCAAAGAGGCAGAATTTTTAAAAAATTTGAAAATTTCTTTAGCATGTATTATTTTTATGACAATATGAAAATGAAACATCTAGGATAGATATTGTTATTCTTATCTTCATCTAGAATCAAAAAGTTAAATGATATATTCAAGACTTCAAGTCACAGGGTCATTGTCTGACTCAATATTTCTGACTCTAAAGGTCATTCTTCCTTGGAATGCTTCTGAGACCAGGAAAAAAGTTTAATTCCTTTGAAAGCTGGTATCTTCCATAAATCTCTTAGTCATAGTAAAGGCTTCTCACCTGGACCATCTGCTTTGTAAAAATGTAGAGTGTTTCATGAGTTAAAGTTGATAACTGAGCTAGTGTACTGGTGCAAATCTATCGTTTCCACTACAATAATAATCCAGTAATTATCCCCACTGATGGAAATTCACATATGTTATCTTGGCATATGATGAAAGTACACATAACCACATGAAACATCAAGGAGGTGATGATCAAGAGTAAATGTGCTGGTTGCACTTATAGCTTATTGATGAGTTCTACTGATAGATTCTCTCTAGTTAAACTTCAGAAAATTATATTTCATAAATATTTGTTAGTTTAGTTTTTTCTACTTAATAGTTTTTGCTCTAATTTTTTTGCTCTCCTATTCTGTCTTTAAGTCTGTTTTTTCACTTTTATATCCTTTTCTTGCTCATGTCTTATGTCCATTTTAGAAATTTTAGGTAATTTAGATTGAGAAACACAACTTAATTATTGCCCTTGCAATTTTAAATGTATCTTGTTGTAATTCTTTTTTAAAAGTCTTCTCATTTCAGTATGTGTTGGCTTATTTAAACAGGTTAACTTGAACAAGTGAGATTTAATTTAATAAAATGATTTTAAGTTGTAAGACATGGATAAAAGTTATACAAATTTATTATCTAGCAATATTTTGATTTATTTTTTGCTCTGTTAAAAAACAAACTAGGTTGAAGATTTAGGAAAAAATATTACTTCTTATTCAGTTGTCTTTTCATTGTTTTGACATCTTGATTATTTAAGCTATTTAGTTATTAATTCATCCATTTTATAAGTATTTATCGAACCCTACTAAGCACAAGAAACTTTCATAGATAACCGATACAGAACACTGAAAAATACAATTCTTTCCTTATGCTGTTCATAGTCTAGAAAAAGAGAAACATTAACAAATAAAGAAATAGGATAGTTCAAAGAGTACTTTATGAAGTGAAACTGGACAATTGGACAGTTAGTTACTGGGAGATGACTACTCTGAGGATGTAATTTTGAAACAAAGATTTGTGTGATGGGAAGGAGCAAGCCAAGCCTCATAGAAGTCATGAGACAGAATATTCCACATAGAGATAACAGCAAAAGAAAAACCCTGAAGGGAGAATTAGTTTACTGTTTGCAAGCAATGATAAGAGGGACAGTGTAGTTGGAGCAGATATAAAAGAATGGCAGAAGACAAATTTGGACAAATAGACAGGGACTAGATCATGGAGTTTTGGAGTTCATGGAATAACTGATTTTTATTCAAAGTCTAATGGGAAATTATTATGGGTTTGGGCAGTGTGTGACATAATCAAATTTACCTTCAAAATGACAAAATGTCTGGTTGCTGCTTGGAGATCATACTTGGGATCGTACTTGTCAAAGTAGAAAAGGAAAGACTGATTAATAGCTTCCTGCAGTAAATTCAGGCAAGAGATTAGGGTTTTTTGGAATATAGTGATGGTAGAAAAGGAGATAACAGCATCAGCTTTGGAATATATTTTGACAATAAAGCCAACATGATTGGGGGATTGTTTTAAGTAGGCTAGTTTATGCTGCAGTTACAAATAACCTCCAAATGTCAGTGTCATTTTTTAAAACATACTATTTGTATTTTTTGAGTCAGCAGAGGGCTCTGGCTTAGTTAGAGATGCAGGCTGACAAATACTCTATCATATGAAATATCATCTATCACATGATAGGAAACGATAGACAATCAAATAACAGCTCTTAAATGCTCCTAATGCATGTAACTTTCACTCACATTTCATTGTCCAGAAGAAGGTACCCAGGGTACAGGGTATTGCAATCCTCTCATATGTTCAGAATAGAGGCAACCAAATATTGATGAACAATTGTGATGTCTATTTTAGTGATAAATCAGATGTGGTAAATGAAGAAAACAGAATTTTGATGCATTTACTGAGAAATTTGATAGAGGAACATGTTTTATATAAAGACAGTTAAGCCTGAGATGACTTTGGATATATAATGAAGATTTCAAAGAGAAAATTGGCTATATGAGTCTGAAGGTCAGGAAAGAAGTCAGAAAAAAGACATGATAAAATTAATCAATGATCATAACCTTTATTTAGATTTGGGTCTTAGTTTAAGATTGGTTATAAGAAATAGAAATACCCTCAAGCTGACATATAAAGGAAGATATATTGTATAAGTAAATCATATAAAAATGTTTTGAAATTCAAGGGTTGGAATTGAAGCAGGGTCTCATGAGTAACTGAAATTGCAAACAAATTCACCAGGAAGCACCATTGTTCATTTTCATTCTCTCAACTTCTCTCTCAATCTTTCTTATATTTTTGTTTATTTACTTTATATTTTGTACATTATCTTCCCTCCACATTCACCTGCTTAGCATGTCCCCATTATGTCTGTGTCTACCCATTAATGGGTCCATCTATACTGCTTTTGACAAGGCTGGGGTTGAGCTTTTTGGACAAAGTTTCATTTTCTGGGATTTTCAGCTGGTCAGTAGCCCTGAAATTCTCTTTTAAAAATATGGGGAATCCATGTAATCTGAGTCCACTATTAGTCACCATATTTCCCTCAGTCAGATAAGTATATGATTCAACGTTCACGTCTTTATGATTTTTGACCATAAATAGTTGATAATGTCATGTGATTAGAGAGCCTGCACATTTCCCTATTTACTCACTCTTTGATTTCCAAACCCTTAGGAAGGGTTAATTACCATTGTCCCCCACAAAAAAAAGTTATTTAATTCTATTTAATTACACAAATCAACCCCAGCTCATGTAGCTGGATAATTCCACATCCAGAGAGGCCTTACTGGAGCACTTGAGACCAGTGGACAGTACTAGGAAAATCTTGTTTCTGTCATCCACCATCCACTTGCTTCATTTGCTCAAAGTCTAAACTATGAGGATGCTGTTGTCACCATATATTTAAGGGGACACAAAGACTTGAGGGAGCCCTGCTGAACAAATAGTACAGTTGGCTCTGACTGCAGTGGTTGTAGTGAAAGAGGTGGAACATCACTTTAATGAAAAGAAGAAGGAGGATTCTCAGGAGGTTGTAATTGGGCACAAAAATGGCTTACCAGCACTAAAAAGTATAATGACTCCTGAATGAAAAATTGAAAAACAAAAAAGATTATTCACTACTGAGAATTGAATTATTGCTCTGAGAAGAGCAGAGAGATGAATTCTCTTATAACACAGAACAGAAATACAAAGAAATGGAAATTATGTCTGAAGAGAAAAGATATGTGGCAGAGAGACCCAGGGATCAAAATTGAGGTGGGCTGGGAACAAAGGTTACCCACTGGCATTTTTGTCTAAATTAAGAATTAAGAACTTCTGAGTTCAGAAATCAAAAGAAAAGAATATCAGAGTTTGCTGTAAAAATTGACAGCATGTGGCATAATAACCTTTCCATAAGTGCCCATTTTTTTCAAGTAGAAACTTTATTACAGAGACAAGTGAGCAAAATGAGGGGCTGTTAGGAAAATGAGCAGCAGAAGTGTGTGGCCCAGACTCTCCACTTGGGCTGGCTGCTCTGCGGTGTCATCTGTGGTTGTGGAAACTCCTCATTTTCCAAGCAATCTAAAAATATCATTCCTCATGAAATAGTGATTCCCCCACTACACAGCTCTGAGCCACCCTGTTCATTTCTGGAAGTTAGCCTCAGAAATGTTTTTACAGTGCCTGTTCTATTGTTCTATACCCTGAGGACTCATGGCATCTGGCTATTGGTCTCTAGGGCAATGTATATAGTATTTGTGATGTTCTCCACAGAACACAGAAGAAGAACAGGGTGCCTTTCTCTAAAAACTGCAAATGGCCTGATATTGTGAAATATTTCTCTTTTATGGAGGTCATGTTCAGTGGCTCCACTGAACTGCAACATGTAGCAGTTACAGTAAGTCTTCTAAGAACTCATCTCAGAGTGAGGTATCTAAGAGGAAGACTCCAAGCTGGAAGATCAGTGGTTTCCTGGGTGCTGGTAAATGTGGAATTCCTAAAGTACTATTTGGGCCTTAGTTGCAGCATGACACAAACCTGGACAACCCCCTTCCTTATTATAAAGCAGCAGATAGACGGGCAGAAGCATAGCCTTCTTGGAGGCTCTAATTAAAGCTGTGGCTGTGTGCAGCCAATCAGAGGGGAGGCCATGGTTTATCTGAGACCAGGCCCCAGCTGCATCTCTGCAGAGCTTTGAGGATGGCATTTCCCAGAACAGTGTCCCATTCAATCAGTCCATGGGAATTTTCTAGTTTCCCTGCTCCTGTTGACATCCCACTCTACCACAGCGGATCTCCTTATTCTGGAGTGGAAACAATTCAATGGAGGAGCTGTTGGTTCATTTTTGAGGAACCTTAGTGAGTTCCTGTCTTGACTTGGATGTCATTGGCTGGAAGGAACCCCAGCTCTGCATTTTTAAAACCAAAATTAGTTTTTTCTATAGTAGGAAAAAGGTGGGGGTTTTCTCTCATGCATGCAGTGTTTGGGCTTTTGCCTAACATATAATCTTTTTTAACAATGCTTTTAGCAGACTGTTATGTAAAATGTCAAATATCATCTCTTCATTATTTAAATTGTTTACTCTGTGCCTTCTTGAGTGAAACAGGACACCTGTGATATTGCCATTTCGCACTTTAAGTAGTGTGCCTACAGAAGTTGCAGGGCGTCATGAAATGCTGTGTGCATTGAGACTGATATCCGGCTCTGCAACTTATTGCAAGCCAAAGTCCTAGACTTTACCTAGTGTATTATAGACCTGAAGGCCAACTGACAGTACCTAGAGAACAAAATTGGTTTTGAGTTCATCATTGGTGTCCTTTAGAAGTGAAGATATTGATTTCTACAGTGTGGAAGCAGTAACTTTCCCCTGCCTTCTAACATTTATATACACAATTCACAAAGTATTGAAAAGGTGGACAGATTCCTGTACTCCAGAAAATAGAGTTGGGAATCCACTGAAAAAATGTAGGTTCAGCCTTCCGAAAGGTTCATATGCTATTCTACTAGTTTTACAAGATCAGAGAGGCACAAAGCCATTACGGATCACAAAAGAACCATCTCACTTTAGCTTCTGGTGCCAAGAGTATGTTTTCCCCTTCTTGGCAGAGTTTTTGAACATATGCAGTGTTAAACATTGTCACTTTTTTTTTTCTAGAATCACATTATGGATCACCAAAAAAAAAACAAAAACAAAATCAAAAAAACAAACAAACAAAAAAAAACAGTGTGGGGCCTGCTTTATGTCACTGACATGAAAAGTCTTAGGATCTTTGTGGTTCTTAAAAGGAGGGTTTAAACCATTCATAAAATGATACCCACATTTCTGATGGGAAAATTATATCCTTCACACCAAATTTCAATTCCTGTGGATAAATTTTTACAGAATTGCAAAATATATAATGTATCATTCTTCAGTTTTACACAACACAGGAATGTGGATCACATTCAGAGAACTGGGAAAAGAAAATAAAATGCTCAGTGTTCTCTCCAGGGGATGTATTTTTATGTCCTCAAATATCATTTGAATATCTATGCAAGCTTTAGTTGGGGGTGCAATATAAAGCTAAAATATGTGAATTTGGAAAAATAAGTTCCACCTTAAAATACATTCTGTGTAGGAATGTGGTTATGGTAATAATAAACATCATTCTAATATAATGCTGTAAAAGTGTATCCTTTGTCTAGCCCAATCATGGTGTTCAGGTAGGAACTATGATGTTCATAGGCTGTGATATAATTGAAGAAAATTATTCCCAGACTTTATACGTATGCCATGATCCTTTGTTTCTTCAGGAAATCTGATGACTTACAGTTTATATTTTTCTTTTTCTCCATCTATCTTCCTTCCTTGCCCATCTCCCTTTCCCATCCCTCTTTCCTACTCTTTCTCCTCCCTTCCCTTTCTCTCTACCTTCTTTTCTCACTCTTCATATATATATATATATATATATATATATATATATATATATATATATATATATAATATACTCACACATACAATGCTTTCCCATTCTCCTGTTTTCTTTTTTTGAGATTCGTGACAGACAGTTACACTGGTGGTCAGAAGTGAGTGTTATCTCTTTATTTTATGATTCTAAATTCCACTGTTAGAATGAGAGCCATGCTCCAAGGAAGCCTCTGCCTTAACTTGGTGAGAGTGTTCAAGTGCTTAGTGTCACCATATACGGTTCCACATTAGAGCTTGCTAAATAGGAAAATTCACTTACCTCTTCATCACTATATACCTGTTCACAACAGGTATGCCCAAGTTTTTGGAGCCAAAAATTAGAGCCCCTTTCTATTGCCTCCAAGCTTTATAACCTTATTCCTGTCAATAAGAAGCATGATTAGTGGAATAATATACATTTTCCTGCTATAGTTAGTAAGTCAGTGTGCCTAGGGTAGGAGGGCTTTAATCAGACACTTTTAGGCATTAAAGTAAAGCTGCCTAGGTGTCCTTTCTCCTACTCTTACTCTGTGTGGAGAGCTCTTTAAAGTCTAATGATTTTTTCTTCTCCCAGTAGGGGATGACTGGATAATCAAGGCCCCAGGATGCTTTAGTGATGCCAACCTATAGTGCCATGTGGTGAAGAGTGGCTTTGTTGTCTTCTGTGCTGACCTATAATCAACAAATGTTCTCTTCTTCCCGCTGTCCTTCACCTAGCACAGTGTCCATTATGCCCCTCTAGATAAATAAAATGGAGTATAAGAAAATCTAAAAAAATGCTCTTTTTTTGGTGAGGGAATGAACCTATGTTTAAATAGATACGGAAAATTCATATATATGTGCTACTAGGCCTGAGGATTCTAGAAAGAATACTAGGACATGTAGAGTAGGTATGTGAAATAGCAAAAAAGAGAAGGGAAAACAATATTTTTTTCTGGCTCCTAGTGTGTCCCATGGCTTGTGTTTGGGACACATATTACATGCTTCTATAAAACATGCCATTACATTTTCACAACCTTTCTTCAAGGTAGGTTTTTTTTTCCCATTCATTTTACAGATATGGTAAAGTTCAAAGAAAAGGAAATTCATAAGGTCAACTACTTGGGCACTTGCATGTTCTATAACCCTACTTCTGTGTCCAGTGACAATTAGTGCAAAACTGAACATCTTCCCCAAACTTAGCCACTCAGAATACTTTTGTAGATATGGAATCCAAAATAGGCTGATTATAGTCTGTCCCTAGGATGTTTTTGCAAACTGGAGTTAGGAAAGGAATTTAGGATTCACTTTTGTGGTGAAGCTGAGAGACATTGCTTCCAGCAGCATGTTCCCCGCCATCTTGGGGAGGGGTGGTCTGCTTTATAAGTATATTTTTCTGAAGATATCACTGATTGTTGGGAAGTTGGCAGAGTCATGGAGCCTATTCTGCTGGCTTGTGTGAAGAACTAAATTCAAGCAAAATATGCTATATTTTAGCAAAACAATATAACCTCTTATTTTTAATTTTAACAGCTCAAACTAAAGAAAATGGAGAGCTGAGAATCATTTGAAGGACTTCTCTCCACCAAAAAAACAAAAACAAAAACAAAAACATAAGCTCTATGTGTTTTGAATAGTTCATTCTACCCCTTTCAAAGAACTGCTATGTTGAATTGCTGCTTTTTATGGGTGTATCCCAGGTCCTTCATATACATTAGGCTGGAAAAAATACTTAGAGTCACTATTCTCATGAGCAAAGTGAGTAATAGCTCTTTAAGTACATAAGACTATGAGACAACTTCCAAGTCTGCAGGAGTATATTAATGAGGCCATGATATAACAATCAGACCACTAGAAATCTATTTTGTTTCTCCAAGCTCTTCAGATGACATACAAAAGATAAAGAAACATTTTTATATGATTTCTGGATGACTTTAAGGTGATATTCCATGTTTATATGGGTGTATTTTTAGAGTCAGTATTAACAACCTTGACCCATTTAGTGTAGAAGAGGCTGCCATATTGCTTTTCTGTAAATGATCTAAATTATGTGGTGGTTTCAAAATAGCCAACCTTTAAAACTCCTTATGAAATTCAAGCTGCTGATTATCCAAATGATGTGACATTTTTATAAATAGAAAATAAAACTCTAAGCATGTGGTTAAATCTACATCTGACATAGGGATAAAAATGACACTGAGAGGTCCTACTGAAGGACATTCTATAGCCATTTTCATGAGCTGGAAGTATGCGCCTTTTTTATACCTAGGTAGGAAAGAAAAACAATCCTTTGCCTTGCCTTCACATTGATTAAATAGAACTCATGTGCTGCTATGATTAAAAGAAAATCAGTAGTCTTACCACTGTTATCCAGCTTAACTCAGGCAAGAACAAAAAAGGTACTTTCTCATTCTAGTGGAATAAAATGATTTGCCTATGAGAGGAAATGTTCTCAGCTAGGACTCTGTTTTATATGGAAGCTGTGGCCAAAACCATAACCATCTCACTGTTTCTTCTAACACATTTAAGCATGGTGGTGACCTTTATAAAAACCAGACTTCTTTTGATAATGACACTGCTACTCACTATGGTAAGAAACATGGGTAGGTCTGTTGAAAAAACTATTGTGTCTTCAACAGGAAACACACTAGAAGAAACTTCACAAGAGTGTGGACCTGTGGACATATAACATCAGTTTAATTATGAATAAAAGCTAGTTTGGAGGACCTGGATTGTGAGCCCAGTGACAGAAAGACATGCTAATATACTCTTTTCTGTCAGATTGAGTTTTCTTTATTTTTATTCATGGACTCCTTAGAAGTCCCATCATATAGGAACTTGAATAAGCTTTTTTCAGATCAGGGAGCCTCAACATTTAGTGAAAAGATTATTCATTTACATGAAGCAAGAATTGAAGGTTATTGGGGGATTTACAGTTCCTTAAACCCATGTCGAATCCATGTTTCTAAAACCTGTTCATAATGTAGTGTTCCCATTTGTGATCCCAAGTTTGAAGCCCTCAGGCAAGCAAGTAAGAGCTTCAGGTAGATACTGAACTACTAACTAAGACTATATTCTGCAGCAAAGGTGCAGCTACCTGGCATGTGTGGCATGTGACCTGCTGAGCTCCAGAGCAAGTTCTATTCAGTGGAGGAGAGGTGCTACTTGTACCTATAGCTTCTGTTATAGGCACTCTTTACAAAAAGACAGATAAGGAGAGAGGGAGATTTTAAAGGATGAAATTTATTATCAGTTTCAAAATAAATCTATGCAAGAGATAAGATATATGAATTCATTTTTATTAACCAATTGGTCAAAATTCTCATATGTTTCTTAGCTTCTTTCTGCATTGATATGATGCTAGTACATAGACTTTGTTTTGTAGTTGCTTCTCTGACAGTGCTTCTAAATATTAGCCAAAATGTCATCCATGCTCAATGGCAACTTAAAAACACTCCAACAATCTTTTCTAAAGCTGGAGGAAAAATAGACTTATTAGGATTTATTGAGATATGTCAGTTTCAAACACAAGGCCTTTTTAAAAAGCTTAAAGGATAATTTTACCTGTGTGAAACTTTATGTGTTGACTTTATAAGCATAAGAATAACTCAACTACATTTATTCTGCAACAAAAACATTGACTGTGCTTAATCAGAAGATTTTTCCTTGCTCTGGGCTGTTTTTCTTGCCCTATTATATACTTAAGAGTTCCCCTAATGGTCCACATGAGCTGTGTTTGTCCGAGGGATACTGGCCTGAGAATCAGGGGATTCTGGGAGATGTTACACATATTCTGGGACTGTTTCTCATCAGTAAAATAAGGTGAAAATTATCTGGGAAATAATTAAATTAGATAACTGGGATATCTCCTAAATCTACTACATCAAAATATCAGAAAAGAACAGCAGCCTCTATTTTGAACATTTCTCCAGCTAGTGGTTGAGAATGATTACACTATTTACTCTCAAGGATCTATTCCAACTAGAACGTGCCAAGGTACAAACTCATATTTACTCTCTAATGTGGGAAAGCATCTGCTAAGTGAGAACTGTGAGACTAAGTCCCCCTCTCAACCAGCATATAACTGGCTTTCTATCAAGGGATTAGGAACCTCATGTGGGGTGTATTGTCTAGAAGGTACCAGAGTGGCCACTGCAGACTTCCCACTGAGGAGCCCTTGTTTGTTCAGTCCCATAATTTCCTTTCCATGGGTTGGCAAATAAATGAGTTTGATCATGTCTAAATATGATGTGTAACTTCAACTTATGTGAAATATCCATGGGAGTTGCTAGTCAACTTTTTGTGGCACCCTGCACATAGTTGGGGCCTTTTGCTCTTTTTTAGAAAGTACTTGGATATATTTTCAATATCCTGTTTATAGTAATCATTGTCTCTGGATATGTGCTCAGATACCTTCATGCATGAGATATATTTAGTAAGTAATAGTCATCAACATGTACAATTGAATTATTATTTGAGTAATTATTATAGTCAGATTGTAAAAGTCAGCGAACAGGTTTATCTCTTGGATCTTGTGTAATTATGTTGGTTCCTGAAAGACCTTTTGAGAATGAAGTGCTCAGTCACATGAACCAAATTAGTTTTCTGTGGGTATGAGGGCACCATTTAGTTGTGCCTTCAAGAGATGATTTTCTGATTGGCACCTTGTCATCCTTTATGGGGACCTGTTTCTACCATCCACCCTGTGGATTGGTCTCTGGATATACAGATATGTGTTATCCACATGTTTCCAGATCTCCTGCCACTGACAAAATTAACTTTCTTTAAGGAATTAGAAAATGAACTGCTATACTAAAATTGCTGAAAATGCTAACCACCTTAATACCTTCTTCTGTCTGGAATTTTACTCTGAAAACAATTAGAGCATGATGGGCTGTATGTTTGACAGTCTGAATTGAGCTACAAATGACCTGAGTATGCTTCAACTAAGCACAGGGCAACTTAGGAATGTATTGAGTAGTCATCTCATATGTTTTTCCACTGGGTTCAGTGATATCTACAAAGTTCATTTTTCTAAGAAGTTTCTCTCTTTAAAATTTAAACTCAAGGGAAATAGGATCCATATGTTTCTGATTAATTTGCACTAACTCATCAAAACATTCTTTTCTTTATAAGTTATTGAATGTCTATATATATATATATATATATATATATATATATATATATATATATATATTCTTTTAAGCCTTTCTGTCTAGAAGCAGGAAATGGCCATTTGCCAGCAGTGAGTGAGCCCCCCAGATAGTCACATTCTGTATAGGAAATGAAGGAAAAAGAAATTTCACCCCACATTTTCTAAGCACAGTGAGCAAATGGTTTCCTTAGAGGGTGGGGGTAAAGATATACTATGGAATATATTAGTAAATTTATTAAATATGCAATTAAAGAAATTCCATGAGGTAGTTGCAGCAGAAATGGGATTTAAATTGCTCCCTTCATCATTACCTTACCTGTAAAACTCTTTAGTGTCTCTGATTTACCCAGCAGTATAGAGCCATGAACTAAGTAAAATGTGAAACATCTTCAGTGTGCAAAGCAGAGGTTATCTGTGTGTGTGTGTGTGGGCAGGGTGGCACAGAGAGATTGATTGATTCAAACCCTATTCCACACTACATTTTTTGCTTCTCTTTATTGAATTCAACACTTGCTTTTGAGTATTAGAAATAATGTGGCATACTGCTCTGTTACAAATAAAGATAAACTTCATAACTTACCAACAATAGCCAAGGATAACTGGATTTCAAAAGTGAATAAACTTGAGCTTGATCTTTCACTAACACTCTCTCTCTCTCTCTCTCTCTCTCTCTCTCTCTCTCTCTCTCTCTCACACACACACACACACACACACACATACACACACATTTTAAGTGTCAGTTATGTTGAGATATTGAGTGCTTCCTTTGTCTAAGCACCTCACTTGGATGATCTCATTTAATTAACAATTCTAAGTGGTAGTCATAATAATCATTCCCATTATATGGATGAGGACATTAAGACTTAGAAATGTTATGTAAAATTTCAAAGACCTCATAGCAAATAAATGACAGAATTGAAATTTTTGCTCAGGATTCCAAATTCATAACCATGATAATAAAATTTATATTTATTTATTTATTTATTTATTTATTTATTTATTTATTTATTTATTTTTAATGATAAAAGTAGACTTCTATATCAGAGATCTCTCTTCAGTGCTTATATATCACACTTAAGTCTAACTCAGATTTCTTCTGCCATTATCTCATGATACCCTCCGTGCTGTTGCTCATATAACTTATGCAAATTTGCTCATTATTATTATTATTTTTTTATGAAACCAAGTTAGTATGTTCATGATCCTGCCAACTTTTTTTTTCTTGCCTCTAGCACAGTGTCAGAACCAAACTCATGAAAAATTGGATGAAATAGTTAACACATGGGACTTTTATTAGCTGGCCTGAAGCTCTCATAGTCTCCTAAGCCTTTGTGTGATTAGAGTTATAGCTGAACAGCCTGTTGGAACACCATTTCTAAGCCATAGATATGACCATTAATTCATTAGCCAAATCTGATCAACTGATAAACAAGCTCATGGCATTTTTAAATCTCCCCAAGACTGGGTAGACCTGATATGGCTCCAGTTTCTCAGCGATCAGCCTGGTTAGAGTGTATGATTCTTGAAATAACAGATCCCTATACTTTTTCCATTCATGTCTGCTCAAATATCGCATCTTTGGTGAACTTTTTCTTCACTCCTCCCTGCATACTTTTACTGTGGTGGTGGATTTACTTGTTAGCTTACAATTGACTCAAAGACAGGGATTCTATAATTTTGTCCCTGTGTGTGTGTGTGTGTGTGTGTGTGTGTGTGTGTGTGTTAGTGTGTGTGTTAGTCCAAGGGCCCAGCATGTAAAAAGCCTTAATAAAAGGTATTGACCTAATGAATGTTTTATGTGTTTCTTTTATTATCATTATATATATATTTTTTTTTATTTTTTAGGCAAGGCAACCCTTGGTTGATATCACATATTGCAAGGACCTTGTCAGTTTATAATCCCTTATTTTTTATTTTTTAAAATTTTTTATGCCTACAGCACCTGGTTTTCCTAGGTGGTCTCCAATCCAAGTACTAACCAGGCCTGACCCTGCTTAGTTTCTGAGATCAGACAGGATCTGGCTTGTTCAGGATAGCACGGCCATAGACTACATTGTTTCTTACAATGAGGAGTTGGGCATGTGTGAAAAGCCAGCACATCTGTTTCATACAGGTCTTCTTTTCGGTGTCATATATTGAGCATGCTAAATAGGGTTTTCTCTGTATTTCAATAGCTTTTAAATTAAGTTTCAAATGTTGATCTCCATCCCCACCCCATAAAAAACATAGGGACTAGAAACCAGTGGTAGTGTACAGAACTCCAGCCAGGTCCTAGGTGTGGCCAGCTTTGGGGAAAATTCTGCTCTACCCCTTTCTTCATCTCTGGCTGACTGGCAGTGTGTTGGAGTTGGGCAGCTTTCAAGCTATATTTAAACTAGAAAGCCTATTCTAGGAGAAAATAGAGATTCCTGGAAGCTCATCACCTTTCCTGAGCCTTTGACCTGTTGATTTGTAGCAGGTGTGCACAGTGCTTAATCCTTTTGCCTACCTGGTCTTTGGTTTCTCTGCAGAGGCTCCTGTGATTTTAAACCAGTGAACCTTGGTCTTTAGGTAGCCATATTATCTATTTTCAATACATCTACTTTTAAATTCTTTTTAAAAAATCTATCTGATAACATCAATGTTTCCATTTCCAGTTTTAAAGTGTAATAATATTATTTTTTTAAATGTTGTCAGTGTAGATTCATGTGTAATTTTTTCAAAAGCATCCCCATTTCTGTCTTTGTTATAAAACAAATATTCAGTAGTTGGTTTGGCCCAGGGCTTGAACAAAGATGGTGGATACATAGTTCTTGTCCATACTAGTGGTAAAATCCTTACAAGACATCATATTTTTCTAACATTTGAATATGACAATCAAATATATTTTCAATATATTTATTTCAGATCAACTATTTTTGAATATGAAATGCAATAAACCAAAAACATTCTTCAAAGGAAACTGGTTAATATTGTCCATACAATCTGTTAGAGAAAACAACACAGTTATCACATAATAATGTGGTAAATGCCAGGACAAGAGGTGCCCAGAGAACTGTGGGATATAGAGTAGAGGAAGAGACAAGGAAGGTTCTGGGTACTTTCTAACTTAAATGGACAAGTACACTGGAGCCTGCATGCCTCCCCCCACTCCTGCTGCCCTACCAAGGCTTTCATTTCCCCTAGGAGTAAAATCCAAATGCCTCTCTTACAACATGGGCCCTTGACTCATGGTCCACAGATGCTTAAGAGGTCTCAGAGAGTTCATGAACTTTAGAGAAAGAAAAATAATTATTCTCATTAAACTCTAACTGTAGTTTAGCACTTCCTTCTATCATAACTGTAGCTGCGAATCACAGTGAAGTCCGCAGTTCCTGTGGCTTTATCATCAGTGGAAATCACAGATATTTCCTATTACATTACAATTGTTGTAGAGATCTCAAAATACTACTTATGTTCATCATGACTTCAAATCACCACTAGATCAAACAGCAACAACAACCCCATGAGATTTTGTTTTAATGTGTCAGTAAAGAAGCACACAATATTTCCATAACACACACTGATTAGGTAATTGTTAGCTCAATAAAATGGTTTCCTTTGTAATCCTTTGTATTTTTGTTTGTTTAAAATCTTCATATATATTCTGAGATGAATATATAGGCTTTGATCAACTGCTAAATGGATCCACTACACCAAAGAAAAGTCTCTTGGTTCCTTCCATACTGTTTTTCCCTTGCTTATTACCATCCAGTCTCACTGATCCGTTTGAATCCACCAAGCATGCTTATGCCTCAGACCACCACCACATGGGTACAGAGGTGACAAACAGCCTGGATAGATGAGTATTTATTGGAAGCAGCCTGATAGCTATGTATCTAGTGTTCATTGGCCTTTGTGCCCTCCAGTGACTCATTAGCACACATAAAGCAAGCTCAGTGTAATTCTTTTTGCAGAGTAGAAAATATAATTTGAAGAATTTATTGATCTTAACAGAGAAACCTGAAAAATACTAATGGAACAGCTTATCTATATCTCACTGCCTAAACCTACTTCCTGTTTCACCCAGGAAAGACAAGCAGACCTTATCTGCATAATGTGTAGGTGCAAACTATCAAAAGTCTGGAAATTAATATTGCTGGCAACAGACATTCTTTTCAAAGGCATCCACAATAAAATGAGCCCCTGAGAAAACTTGTATCACACAATTTCAGGTGCTTGAAGAGCATGCTTTGTAAGGTAGGGGAAGGTAATGGGTTCATTACTGCCAGAATGCAATGTTTTGACACACAGTTTGAAATGTCTGAATCTGACATTTAATAGCTGAGATGATAGTGACCAAATACTTCTTGAGGTCAAATACATGCACAGTTCCTAAAAGGTGAGAAATTGCTGAGATCTGTAATGACAAAGCTGATGAGAAGATTGATGAAATGGTGATGGCAATAGTTTGAGCCTCCAAAATCGCTTGTGAATGATTTATCCCATTGACAGCAGAGCCAATTGACAATAGCTGAGCACTAATTAAATACCAGCCGCTGGGGAAGCATTACAAATGTCTTTTGGCTCTGTGTTGACAATTTTCTACTTTTAAGCAGATATCAAATTATTTTCCAATAATTGTTCTTTTAGACTTAAATTTTATGTGCTCCCGTTCATGTTCTCTTTTTTCTTAATCTCCAGCATGTTTGATTTGAAACCAAAAAGAAGGTGAGGAAAGAAAAAAATGGAAAAAGGATTGAAGGCAAGAGAAAGCAAGTTGCAGGAAAAAAAGGAAGGGAGGGAAGAAGCTCCCATGTATTAACAATAATTTTTTCCTTTCCAATCTGTGGCTAATTTGGATAATATAATAATTATCATTTATTAAGAACCTATCACAGGCTTGGCATTTTGTTAAGTGTTTTATATAAAATAAAAGTTGGCGTTTATTATTTACTAGGAGCAAAACATTTTGCTATGTATAAATCCTTGCCACCATCCTCAGGGTGTGGGGACTTCCTTTTCTTCATTTTTTAAATACAAATTAGGAAACTGGGGCAGATAAAAAGTTGAAATCTCACTTAAAATATTCTATCTTGTTTTGATGACTGTGAGAATATATACAAAACAATTTTTAAAAGGCCTTTCATGTCAAAGCAGTTTACAAAAGTTATAGTTTGCTAAGAAATACAATTAACACAATTTAAAGAAAACTGTTAAGCACATAAGCACCATATTTAAATTAACTCTTAAGTTCATTTATGAAAAAGAGATAGTGTCTTACTCCTAAAATGAGTGATACACCAAATGACCGCAGTTTGGAAAGAAGTCAAAATGGACCAGAAGAATTAGGCATCCTGTGCTTAAGTAATCTTTCTCTCCATCTGTCCTCTTTTTGGCTTGCACTGGGTTGGAGAGGGATATTGTTGGAGGCAGGAATTAAGACTCTGAAGATGTAAGTAGAAGTGAGGTTAGTCTCCATCATAGCTTCTTTATCTGAAACACCTATGCTGATTGCCAATAGCTCCTTTATCTGAAACACCTATGGCTGATTACCAAAGGCTAACCTGCAAAGACTTTTCAGGTAAGTCACAGAGAAGCCTGGAACTGTGTACAATACAGAGAAGGCTATTCTATGGGAGTTAGGGAAAGCAGTGTGTCAGAAAGAAGCATTTCAATCAATTCCATCAAATTCAATGAGGACTGGAAAAAGCTTACAGTAGTAGAATGATTAGTGAATGTTTCTTTAAACAGCTTGTTTGATAGGAATAATCTATGTTGTCAGCTAACATAGATTACATCGGTGATATAAATAAGTTTCACAGGTAAAACTAAATTTGGGTAGGGAGTAAATAAAATTTCATATGAATCTCAGGGAAAGAACCTATCTTGTCCTTTTTGTGAAGTGTTTAGACTGAGAGAAATATCTGCAGAGAGTAGACATGGCATGGAGACTTTTTCTAACATTGAAATAGTACTTTCTGGAGTGTGTCAAAATGCAGATGAGCCAAATTTAATATAACAATAACTGCATGAACAAGGTGTTCATCCCCTTTTGTCTTTTTTTGGTACCTAGACTGATAATAGTAATAATGCCTAGTGTGACAATACATGCCAAGACAAATTAACACAGGTGTGTTTTCTGTTCTTCAAGTTTAAGGGGACCCTAAAGTTCAGTATTTCCCTGTAATAAAGATTGCAGCTTCCATGACAGGTGAGACTGTGCAAACATGAAAACAGATTCCCATTCCAAGTTTCTCTGTGGCACTATTGGAAATCAAGTGAACACTTTCTACACTTTGAACCCTAAAAGACTAAACATGTGTTTGAAAAAGCAAGTCAGGGCTTAGTCTCTAATAGATCTCTTCTTTCTAATTTCTTAAACAGAATATCTTAGCCTGGATCTTAACAACACCCACATGCCCATCTTCCTACTAGTTCTTATTGTTGGGTTTGGAAGACTTGCCATGGGCTAGATTTCACTAGAGTTTGTCATACTGGAGCCACAGTCCCCCACTTCAGACAGACTTTCATTCTGTTCATCATCAGATACATTTAATGGCAAGTGGGTGTTTAAACCACAGAGAAAGGACAGCAAGAACAGATAAATAATTAGATGTTTCCTGGCTATGTGCTTTGTGGATAAGCCTGTGAATTTTCTCTTAAATGACTTGCCCTAATTGTGTTAACAGCTTCCCACAGCAGAGAACTAGGCTAAATTTGATCCATGAGCTTGAAGTTTGAGGTGAGGAACTGTGCAACTACAAGTACAATTATAACTATAATTAAGAAAAGGTTGGTTTTCTTTTCATCTTGCCTTCTCATTTCTCAGTTAGCATGGCAGGGATTTCCACTAATAATAAAGATATTCTGTAGATGTAGAATTAGAAACTAGTTAACTATAGTTAATTGGCAGATTATTATATTCCCATAAATTCTGTCTGGGACTGCTATGAGTAGATTTAAAGCTGCTAGGAAAAAATAAAACATATATCCCTTAGCAATAACTTTATTTTTAGCTTGAAACTTTTGTGTTTTAGTGACTTTGGTACAAGACAAGTATTAACTTAAGGGTTTTATTTTGGAGAACGCTAAAGTAATGGATATGATAAGAGATTCTGGTGGATCTCCATAAGCTTCCACTGGAGCTAGGGAACAGAATATATTTTGAACTTATATAAAAATAAAAATGACAGTATGACACAAATTCCCTTCCTATCGTCTCTTAAGTAGTCCATATATGTCATCACATTTACAAACAAATCAAAATGATTGATAATAAAAGCCCAACAGTATACATAATTAGGATATGCTAATTGTAGGATTTTAAAGAAACTAACAAAGCTCAAAATTAACAGCAGTTTTATTTTGTAAACAATAATAACAATGATTAAATGGAGATTTTCTTTGAAGTGCTCTACACTGAATTTTAAGTCAAGGTTCAAGGGAGACAAATCAATTCCAGTGCAATTCATAAGTGTGGTTTTATCTGGCAATGGCTTTGAGCCATTGGCCACTCAGAGGAAAAAATTACACCAGAATGGGATCAGAAGGTTTATTAAATGCAGGCCTTTGGCAAGATGCTGAAGCTCTGAGTATTAGTTTGTCTATATTTGAAGGGAAGAAGAAAGTGCACAGCTGAAAGGTCATTGAGAAGGGCCAGGACTCAGGTGAAGCATACAGGGCTCAGATGCACGATTTAAGGTGCCAACGCTGCACTCGTGTGATTCTGAGGGTGAGCATCTCCTTTAGTTTTGCACCCTGGGTCTTCTCTTACCTCACTTTAGTCCTGGCACTCATACAGAGGTAGTACACAGAAAGCCCTATCACAATACCTGTATCATATGGAGGATCAAAAATATTTACCCCTGTTTTTCCCATCTACTTCCTAGCTTTCTTTTGAAAAATACATACAGGAAAGTATGTGAATGTGTTTGTGAATTTCTATACAAATGTTAGCTGTGCTAAATCACTATTGAAGGTATTAGTTATATTTCTATTATTGTTAGCAAAGATGTGTATGTGGGTATGTATGTATATATAATATGTACACAAATACACACACACACACACAATAGCTATATTATAGTTGGTGGAAGAATTTAAATTAGGTAATGATAATTAACACATTGATTATAACCCTTTGACGTAGAATTGAAATCATATCAGAGTAAAAATTAGAGAAGTACATGATACAATTGGTGGTCTCTTCCCTTGTTTAATTTGACTACCAGTCCAGTGCCATGAGGATACAATGACTTTTTATTAGAAAATAGGTAGTGTTGGAAAAAAATCAAGACTCAACATTATTCTAGACTTCTTGGGAAGAGTATAGGCTGCCGGCTAGTAACTGGTACTAGCTGCCTGTTGGGTGAAGGGAAGAAACTTGGACAGTTGCAGTTTAACTTAAGGAAGATGGGTGAGCAGGCAATTGACAGACTGACATCCTTACCACTCAGATGTCGATTCACTTGGATGAGAGCCATAATAAAAACCAACGACCAACCATCTTTAGCAATGTCTGGGGAGGCCATAAGTGCCCTTTGAAGGATTCTTAAAGAACTGCTTAACTTTATATAAATTGAAAGCTAAATGTATTCAGAGCAAAGAATGATTTTTGCTATGGGAAGGATGTGTTTCATTATATGAGTGGTGACAGATAATTTGGGTCAATTTCAAACACAATGCACTTTTTAAAAGTAAATTTGCAAAGAAAATCTGAATTTTTACAGCCATCTTAGTTTTAGAAAATTTATGTTTCATATGAACTTGTAATCAAGTTCAGTAGCTCAGGAATGCTATTGGAAGATACATATGTCTGGGTCAGAGAGAGAACCAATTTAAGGTACATAAGGCTGTTTTCTTTCTTTGTGCAGAATGAGTTGTTTCCTTGCTGCATTTCTGTGCACCAGTAGGAAAAGAAGCTGTGCATGCATGACAATTGTGTCCATGTTATTCAGAACATCCCAGGCTCTTCTGCAGTCTGGAGAAATGGGAAGCTTTTAATAAGTTACTAATAACTATTTATTTGGGACTATTCGTTTAACATATACAAGCAAGCTCAGATTTCTGCTGTGAGTTACAATTGATTGGAGAGTAAAAACCTGCCTATGTCTCTGTGACATACTGTGGATAATGCTTATCTTCATTCTTTCTCCGTGGAGGTCGTTTTCATAATTGACGGTCAATCTAAAGTCTAGAATAATAGTAATAACATGTACTGAGCACTTGCGATGTGCCAGGCCCTACCCTATTCCATGTTCTTTGTGTTCCAAAATTGTACAGATCTAGAAACCGAGGCATGTCTAAGCAATATGTTCAAGCTAGTAAATATTACTTCTGTATACTCTGAAACCAGCAGACTTGGCCTTGGCTCACAATCATCCTGATATAATGACTCTGAAATCCTCTGAATTAAATATGTATGCAATACATATTTAATTTTGAAGAATAGTGAAGAGATTCTACTTAAAATAGAAGGCACTTGTATCAAGGTATTTCCTTTCTTTGTTGAGTGCTAAAGATGAAAACAGCAGAGGTAAAATCACCAGGCTTGCCAGCTTTCTCAGATTTGATGCTTCTGTGGGGAATATTTGTAAAACAGGTCTCTCAAACTCCAGTCCTATGAGGAGCCAATAAAAGCCACATGAGTGAGTGAAGTAGGCTGGTTGGTGTCTTTATTGAACTTTAAGTATCTCTTTGATGTGGTTCCAGATATTCACTGCTATGAAGGATTAGCCAAGGTGGCCTCATTGTCTAATTTTTTGAAGAAGAAGACAGACATTGAGATTCAAAATATATCCATTTTACAAATATTGAAGACAAATTTAAAAACTTTAAAAATATAGTGTAAAACAACACAAAAATATCTATGGGCCAGATAAGGGCTGTTATTTCAAGGTAATCTCTGTTTTGTATGAATGATGGAACACATACAAGGGGTTTTTGTTTCTTTTCCTTTCCTTAAAGAGGAAGGCAAGTTATCACCTGTAAGAAACTCAGGAGAAAGAGGATTGCTTAAAGAAAGATATGTTTATTGTCTAGTGCCTAGTTATACTTTGCATGATTCCTACTCAAAATGAGTTCTTTTCCATTGAACAATATGGTAGGCACTAGCTATATATGGCTATTAAAATTACTTAAATAAAATCTAAATTTAAATTACTTACTTTCACCAAGTACATTTCAAGCACTTAGTGACCACATGTGGCCAGTGGCTACCATATTGGACAGAGTAGAATAGAATATTTTCATCATTGCAGAAAGTTCTATTGAACAACCTAGCTCTAGATTCTTAGATTCTGGCAGCCTAGGTTATGTAACTAAATGATATTAGAGGATGCTCACATGATAAAACGAGTAAAGCTAAATGGACTGTTTTTTTTTTCAGAAATTTCATTCCTAACCTATTTGTCTATATGATTGAAATTCCCACCATAGAAATACTTACTTAAAATGTAGTATACATTTTTTCCTAAGAATGAATGCTAGCTAGTGCCATCAAGTCATTACAGTGATTTTTGCATTAAAGTCACCTGAGGATATTTTAAAAATTCAAGTATTTGGTCTTTACTTCATGTCTACTTCACCAGTACTTTTAGAGAGTTGACCAAGGCATGTCTGGTTCTCAAGATGTCCCTCAGTAAACCTGAGGAAGCCCTGTGGCAAAGCATCTCCCAATTAGTATGAACCAAGTTTTCCAGGTCATTCCAGCCTTGGAAATACTCAGAGGCCTGGGTCATAATCAAATTGTAACTTAGCTAAACCCCACCTATATTTCTTTGGATTTCTTCAGCACTAAATTTTTTGGGTGGGCATTTATTATTACCTTGGTAGATCCAATTCCAGGAAATCAAGCAAATATGAATATTGATATACTTCAAAAGAAGGAAGGCATTTTTTCAAGACTCACATATCTTTCATTTACATTTATGTGGCCAAGCCTTTGGCTAGTTCACAACTCTTTGGAAGATCCCCCAAAGTTAACTCTGCTCTTTGAATTTTTAAATATCTAGGATGTGCTCTACACTGAAATTGCAGGTACTAGATTGGAAACAGCTATTAGCAGGGCACAACTGGATTTCTGTCCATCTCTGACCTTAGACTTCACTTAGTACTTTCTAGTCCTTCCCAAGAAGGCATAGATCCTATAAAAATGGGACTCTTAGAGACCTGTTTGATCTCCCAGTATTCTAGGAAACTGGACTACATTAGCATAGGTTGGGGATTGGAGGTCTTGCTGTCTCTGACAGAGAAGAGAATATGAATTAGAAGAGAGAGACTCCAGATAAGGACACATCAGGGGGCAGGCTACAGAGAGTGAGAGGAACCAGGTAGGAGTAGGCAGGAAGAACCCAGGGAGAAAAGCTAGTGAGTGATCCTAAAAGCATTTTGAGTATTCTTATGAATGACTTTTAATGACCTGGCCAGTGGCACAAGAAAAGGGTCATATGCAGGCCTCATTGATGGCCACATGTTGACCAATAACCTCTATGAAGTCACATAAATTTCCTGAAAAGACTACTCAAAGCAATCCCACAACACTGTTCTATCAGTAGTTTTCACTTAACATAATGCCTCCCAAACTTTCTTGTACACTAAGAAAAGTTGGGGGAATTCTAAAAATTTCAATTGCTTTGGCTGTCACATACCAACTAAATCAGAATGTTGCAGGGGTGGGTTATGTATGTGTGCCAGAAACTACTGATTTAACATCAAAAGCATCACTGGAAAATGACTGTTGTTGGAGTTTTGGGCTGTTGCTCAACAGGAGTCAGAGCAAACTGACTGTCATTTATGTTCTCTAATTCTAGTTATTTTTTTTATTCTATAGCCACCAAGTGAGCTCCCTGTATATATGGTATAGAATCCAATGTTTATCTTCTCTTCGTACGCCATAGGAAATTTTAATAATTCTCTGGATGTGCAAAGAGCAGAACAAGTCTATTTGAGTGACTACTGTTCCTGAATCAGAGAAACTCTAGTTTCAACATGGGACATCCAGAGTCTCCTTTGCGAATAATGCTTAACTCCTCTCAGCCTGGGTATCTCCATTTAAAATTGATAATGAGGATTCAAAGATATAATATAGTATTTTCCAAATATCTTATGCAGATAAGAACTTCTTGAAGAGTTTAACATATATACACCTCATCCCAGATACTCTGATTTACTAAAGTCTGAGGATCACTAAGTCTGAGAATCACTAAACTAATGTATATCAAGCATTCAGAATGAAGTAGGTATTATTACCTTTCTTCCTCTCAATTCCTGTGAATATGCTTTTTTTTCCCCCCAACTGGCTAGCAGTTAATTGTGCTCTGAGATAGAATTATTTGCTCATAAGGAGAATTAATCAAATAACCCCTATTCTCAGAATGTCTGTGGATTTGGTATCCAGAGCCATTCTTCAGAGGATGGCTTATGTATTTCAGAGGATCAATTATTTGAGTCCCATTTGCTGACAAATTGCCTTGTACATGAATACTTCAAAGAGTGGAGGAAGCTTGTATCTTATGGACTGTACAGATTATATCATGGCCACATGACCTGATTATCTCCCAATTTCTACCTTGCATTCTGGCTTATTTTCTCATATACTGGCACTTTCTTTGACTGTACTTACCAAAGTACCTTGAACTGTGCCCCAACTTTGCACCATTTCTTGCAATTGTGTACACAACTTGCTCACAACTCCAAGATGTATTTGGTTTTAAATATATTTCTGAATGGTTTTTATCCCTGGGAACAGACCCTGTAAGCAGCTCTATTGACCACTGGACTAAGATTTGCCTCTTTGCTCTTAGGTAGCCGTCATGGTACTTTATGATCCTGGCCATGTAGCCTCAGTGGCTTGAGCTCGTTTGCATTGCTTCAGTTTCTCCATTAGTCCAAAAAAATCTCAGTGTTGAACTATTTCCGGGTACCTTACTGTCAGCTGATGATGAAATTTTGAGTCACTGAGGGAGAAGGGAGCTCCCGTTACCTCTTGGACTTCTCCTTCAAACTACCCTTTATAGTTACATTTGTGTATTGAATTGGGAAGTAAATGCTTACTCTCCACTAGAATTCCACTAAGAGCCACAAGTTCATCTTTATGCTCACCATTTTATCTCTAACACATAGCAGATATCCTGGCACAGAGTGGGCAACCAACAACTCTTAGATGAACTTAGGCCCTAGCTAGCATAATTTTTCTTTACAATAGTATCCAGTATGGGCAAACATTATTTCCATTAAGAAAAATGACATAGCTCAAATAAGCAACTCCTATCATCTACAGGCTTTCAAGGTGTCATGGTGTTATTCAGACCCATGTGGTCCTCACTTCTCTTACAGTAATGCACCCAGTGCAATCAAATGAACTGTCAATGTGGATGAGGTCAACACAACTTGTATATTCTTATGCATCTGCCATTACCATGTTCTTTTTACTAACTAACCAGTAAAACTTCATGTGAAAACACTCTGGCAAGGAGTCGATGATACTCAACTCATGTTAAAAGGCTGTTTGGATAGGCTAATTATCCTGTTATATTCTTATTTGTACCATGGCTTTTAGTCTCACTTTATATAAACCTAAATCTCCCTTGCTCACACAAGAATCCAAACAGCTGAACACTACTTCTAGGGTGGTCAGGAATACTCAGATGTCTCTACTCAACATCTGAGTATTGCCATAGATTAACATCACACTCAACCTAGGGAGAAGAATATTTGTGGCAAGTTAATGAGTGATGATGAGAAGTGAAAAAAGAGACTGATTAAAAATATTTTTTTTAATATTCAAAAAGGGAAAATCTATTTTTTAAAAAAGAAGAATGTATGTCATTAGCACAAGCTCCACAAAGACTAAGTTGTGACTTGGGATCTGTCTTTAGAGTTTCTCTCCTAGGGCAGGGTACTGAGATTTCTTTAATAAGCATATCGGATGCTGAAATGAATGCCAAAAGAAATTGTATCTCTCAATCCTTGATCACAGACTACACAAAGCTATCTGGCCCTAATGATATCTGATATTGTGAAACAATTGTATAAGAATGATAAAGTGGCATATAATTTGGCATCACCCAAAGTAGTAGAGGTACAACATAAGTCCTCTAGAGATTTGGAAAATGAAGAAAATATGTTAGAATAAATTGTTCAGAAAGCCTTTACTGAGGTGAGGAAAATTGATATAACAAAAGGTTTGAATAGGTGGAGTAGAGAGAGGCCATTGAAAGTGGGGTGGGGAGAGGAGCAGGGATAGGGTTTGGTATGAGCAAAGAAGCAAGAATGATTATGCATGCTTATAGAACTGTAAAACATTCAATAGGATGACTCTGCTCCATGTGATTATTCAGAGATTCAGGCTCCCCCCATCTTGTTATTCTGTTATCCTCAGATCATTGTTATCAACAGAAAGGATGAAGATCTAGAAGATGGGAGAAAGAGGCAGTCTGATGTAGTGTTTTCTTTTAAATTGTGATGTATGTATGGTATGTGTGTGTGTAAAGTGTTAAAAGTAGTTATTTCTGGAAGGTAGGATTACAAGTGATTTTTAATTTTCATTGTTTTTCTCTTCTATAAATGGATAGACAGTATTTCTTTTAAACAAGACAGAACTCAACAACCTCACCCTACCACACTCCACTCCCCCCAAAAAAAAGAAAAGAAAGGAGAAAGAAAAGGAAAATACATGTTTTGGATTTTAATTGAATTTTAAAAAAATTATTATCTCTTAAAATATATCTTTACACTATAATATTTATGCCTATATGTTATTACCTTTCAAAAAATAAATTAAGCAAGTCATGTGTTTGACATCATAGACTAATTTCCCCTTTTTTGACCAATTATTTTTAAGAAATGACATTTAAGTTATGAGATGGGAGAAGAAAACAGAAAATACAATTGAAAGTGGACAAAATTGTCAAAGAGATGGCCAAGAAACAGGGCAAGAGTGTATATTTAGAGAGATATGAAGATCAATAACAATGTTTTAAATCAGCAGTTAGAAAAATTTTGAGGGAAGTTATAGGAAATTTGTTAGCACAGAAATTAAAGGAGAGTAGTAAACAAAGATTATATTTGAAGGAGAAAAAAATCCTGAAGTAACTGGTAATAAACCTGAGTTACCTGGACCTGAAAAGAGTCATCCTTTACCAGTTAGTCACATTATTGTAGCCCTTCCTTGACCATATGTGGAATGTTCCCCTATTTCCTTGGCAATTGTGAAAGTGACACTAAGGCTCTGGGTGGGGAAATAGAAAGCTCATTTCAGAAGCACAGTTGAAATCCATTTGATGAAAAAAATAAGAAGCTTTTGGCTAAAGGTTACAAATTAATTTATAGTCTCTGATGTTGTAAACATGGGATATTTTTTAAGTATTTTGTTCTATATTTAATGCCATAATCTAAGATTACTGTGGCATGATTGTTAAGCAACATAAATAGTATATACATTTCTGTAAGCTAAGTTTTTATTATTAAAATATTATGAACATTTTTACTTTCCATATAACTGTAAAGATATCTCATTTTTCACAACTGCATTATATTCATTCCATTAAATGAATGTTCTAGAAAATACACTTCTGGAAAGATTAGCCAAATTGGCTATCAGGATATATATTTCATTTGACATGAAAGTCATGGGCTGAATGTTTGTGCTCCAATGCCACCACAAAATCTGTGTTGACATCTTAATCTCCAATGTGATAGTAATAGGAGGTGGGGCCTTTGGGAAATAACTAGATCATGAGTGTGTAACACTCATGAATGGAATTAGCACCTTTGTAAAAGGGACTTCAGAGAGCTATCTTGCTCTTTCTTTGCCATGTGAGGCTACAACAGAAGTCAGCATTCTGCTATCTTGAAGTGAGTTCTCAGTATAACCATGCTGGCACTCTGATCTTGGATTTTCCTCCTCAAGAACTGTGAGAAATAAAGTTTTGTTGTTTAAGTCCAGTCTATGGTAAACCATCCAGTCTATGGTATATTTGTTATAGCAGCCCAAATGAAATGACACTATTTATTAGATTATTTATTCTTTATTTTTAGATACTTTTTAACATAGCAAAATCTTTTTATGTGTTGGTTGTTTTAGGTGATCTGTGTAAGTTAAAAAAACTTTTGTTTTTTGCAGATTGCTAAAGGAGTTGTTCAATGAGTAATTAAAACTTATTTTAAATATAGAGAATTAAAACAGAGCAAGTGTTATTTCCATTTATTGACAAAAGTGGCAAAGAGATATTCAAATGAAACGAGTAAATGTATTTGTTGACTATATCCAGGTAGAAATATGAAATTAATTTTAGTGTTTTAAATAAAAAAAACTAGAATATGACATATTCTAAATATCATTATATTTTACTATTCCTAGAACTATTTTGAAAATTATATAGCTGTTAATTCTTTTTCTCTTTTTCCATTTATTCTTCTTCACAAACTTGTTATAAAAATCTTCAAACATAGAGAAAAGTTGAAAGAACAGAACAAAGGACACCTTTGTAACCTCCAAGATTCAATAGCTGTTATATCTTAAGAGAATAAAAACTTCTTTGTTATATGAATACTTGAATGGTTAAAACAGAAAAAAAAAACTAAAAAGCAATATAATGTATCCTTTTAATTCTGTATTATATTATTGATATTGAATTGATACATTGTAATATCTTTGAAAAATCACAACAAACTATATTGGAGAAAATATTGACACATAGGGCTCTAGTGAGTCCCACACAATACTTCTTATGCTGCTACTCTTCCTCTTTTCTTTTTATTCTTTCAAGTCTCCTTCTTTATCCTTCTGTCTGCCACAATATTACAATTTAGCAAAATAATTATTTACCAAAAAACTATCAATTTAAATAAATATTGATTACATGCAAAATTCAATTAATTCATTCTGTAATAGGGAGGAGTCTATTGTCTTTGTGGTGGGTTTGACTTCTATTATATGGAATGTATTTTATGAACACATAAATTAAATCCACGTGTCATTAACAAATTATTATTTCATTGTATTACTTGGAAATAAATCACAACTGACATTCATTGAATATTGAGTGCTTTATTTGTTCTCATACTAGATTTGAGAGAATTTAATTCTGTTTAATAAGAACTTGATATATGTATTAAATTAGTATTAATTTACCAATAAGTGACATTTTAGTTAAACATTTTAAAGTTGATAGATTTAGAGTTACCAGGTAAAATATAGAATGCCCAGTTAAATTTGAATTTCAGATGAACAACAAATAAATATTTTTGTATGTCTTAAATATTGAAGGGAACATACTTATATTAAAATAATTATTAATTGTTCACCTGAAATTTGAATTTAACTGGACAGAACTATATTTTTCTTTGCTAAATTAGGTAACCCTAACAGAACATTGCATGCAAAATGTTTAGTTGTCTAGTTTTTGTTGGTTTTCTTTTTTTCTTTTTAATTTCTGCCAGTCTTATGGTTAAGACCAAGTATATTGCAAGTTTAGCTACCTGTTTGATATGTTGAAAAAACAAACTTGCTACCATCACTGAGGAAAATAGCAAAGTGAGATTTAAAAAAATTACTCAACCATATATAATGTATTAATTTTATATTTAGCTCAAAATTACAATTTTTCTTCTACATATATAAATATGTACTCAATGAAAAAAAAACATGCCTAAATAATACAGAAAGCCACAAACATGCTACCTTCTTTTAAACTAATCACCTTTCAAAATCGGCCTCTCTCTGAGAAAAACATTGGCCTGGATCTCGGGAAATCTTAATTTTAGTCTTAGCTTTCTTCTTATGAGCTCTATGGTCTGGGCTAGTATCTGAGATTGAAGTTTAAGGTCATTTTCAGACCTGAGCTTATTGCAGCCCATGATTTAGCTTTAAATTCCTGGATAATTATTGTATATCTATGGTTTTCATGAAGCCTGTTCTTAGTTACAAATTGTTTTTACTTGTTTTTTAAACTGTGGCTATTTTTATGTCTTCATTATTTATTTTAATGGATTATGTTTTCACTTTTAATGTGTGTGATGATGTCATTCATGCAAAGCAATGATTCTCAATTAAATCCAAAGGAAATCTCTCAACAACATCACATTAAAATGCTGGGTGTGCCCTTTAAGTAAAGTCAGCATTTCTCCCTAAAGGTTTGAAGCTAATTCTCAAAGTTTAATGGTAGAATAAAATGGTATTTTTCTTGAGAAGAACAATTTTGGTGGCTTAATTATAGACCCATCTTTTTAACAGAATTGTAGAAGGTAAAAAGAAATCTAGTACATGGAAGATGATAATTTTATGCATTAAGAGAATGCTACATCAGACAAATGCTTTCTACTGAAATATATAAACATATATATTAGGCTCCACTAATTTTTTTCCATTTCTATTACTTGGGTAGTTTAAGTGGAATTTTGATATTTTAGAGTTTTTTTTTTTTTTTAAAGAAAACTTAAATGTAATTCATCCTACTTTTCCCCCTCTTGAGAAGAAATTCAGGCCTAGTGTAGGTAGGTTACTGACACAGGGAAAACTAGTTGGTAAGAAAAGAGTATATGACAGATACATTGCAGATATAACTCAGGTTTTATCATAGCCTCACTGTGGTCTAGGGAAGCCCTGGAATTATCTCTACAGAAGGGGATTGGAAGTGATGTGGTTATGAGGTGAGGAGGGAATTTGCAATACTGCCTGGGGGAAGGATTGATTAGAAGACTTGTCTGGAAGCTGCATTTGTACTTCAAATTCACTATTTCTACTTTTCTACTTAGATTGTATGATTGTGGTACCTCACTGGGAGGAGCTTGGCATCAGGAAGGATTTGATGGAAATTATGGAGGAGCTAACTCTTTCTTTTCTTTTTTTTCCCTCCTTCCTATTTATTTTTATTTTTTATTTTCTTATTTTTAATTATATTTATTGGGGTGACATTGGTTTAATCTTTCTCATGCTTCTTTCTGACACTGCTTGTGAGAAGGGAGCTTCCCCCCCCCCCCGCCTTCAATTGTACAGTTGATAATTTTGAGGGTAAGAAGCATTTCATCAATTTACCCAAGGTTACAAAGTAGTGGGTAGCCTTCAAACTCAGGTCTAAAGAACCAGAAAATCTAGATGGGTTTTATATTATACCATGCCTATGGAATAAATATGTCTCATCAATTTTGAAATGGTCTCTGAGATGAGACACTGAGCTTCAGGACGATGTATGACTGTGTTTGCTGCATGTAGATACATATTCTTCAAAATATAGTAATTTAAATTAAATTCCTTCAAAATCACTCTGAAAAATATATGGCTAAATATATGTCTTTATGTGTAAATTAATTGGTAGAAGGAAATAAAATACATTAAAGCCTATTACATTAAATAAACTCATGAGTTATTCATTTAAAAATATCCAGATATACCTAATTCCATTGGTTGGTTTTAAAATAGCACAATATTTGATAGGATTCATACTTTTTCTTCTGAGAACAGCTCTTACATATGAATATATTTAATTCTTATTCTCTTAGGGTCTCCTTGCCTGTAAAAGTGTAATATATGTTCATTTTTTTTCAACTTAAATTTTTTATAATAAAAGGTAGTTTCAAAAAGGTTTAAAAAAGATGTGAAAGCTGATATATGTTTGCCCGTTTCAAACACCTAATCAATAGAACTTCCAATATACATAAACAACAGTATAATTTTTAGTGAATAAACAGATCTGATGTCAAACCTGGCTACAAAGATAGTGGTAGAGCAAAGACATGGGAGTTCAGAATGTGTTACTTCCTCACTTCCATCACTAACTGGTTTGTGACCTTGGGTGTATCACTGAAATTCTCTAAGGTATATTATGTCTTTGATTTAAGTATTTTTCCAACTCTAAATTTTACCATTCTTTGACTGTTTTTGTAAAACCAGATATTTCCATGTCAATATTTTGAATAATTTATATTTCTGAAAACTAGGAACAATGTAAAGTCCCTTTATTTTTATACTAATGATTATCAAAATGTGGTTTTGAGAATTTGTTAGAAATATAAATTCTAAGGCCCCATTTCCATCTTGCTGAATCAGAAACTCTGGAGGCAGGGCCAGAAAATTGTGTTTTAACAAGCTCTCCAAGTGGTAGAGAACCACTGTTTTAAACTATAAATTAAAGAGCTATTGCAAAGAAAAAGGTGATTGCCTGATTATCGAACTGATATCCTACAACTCAATCTCTTGACAGCATACATGAAGAACCCCTAAAAAGAAAGGGAATGAGGACTACTGAGTGAACAAACAAGGCAGACCATGCTTCCATTTCCTCATAGGACACTTTCTAATCTTATATTTCCTGCTTCTGGGGTTTCAGTCTCCCCAGTTTTCAGAGTGAATGTTCATCTATGTACTTCAAGTAAATTTTATTGAGTAATTATGGATGAGAAATAAATTGACAACCAGAAAATAATGAAAGCATCTCTTTGATAAACCTTTTGATCAATATGTGGCAATTTGTGTGTGTGTGTGTGTGTGTGTGAGGGGGGCGTTGGATAACACAGGTGTGCCATCTCAAAAAGTAAGACCTGAAAAAAATGCCCCCAGTAGAGTAGGAGTGCCCTGGACTGAAATTGAAGCAGTAATTTAAGGCATCACAGTGAACACCAAAGGTCATTGTGTTTTATTTATTACTGCAATTACAAGAACAATAAAACTGCAACAGGCAGCATGGTCTGTGTGGTTTTGCCACTCTCTCTATGACTTTATTCCCCCTCATCAGCACTTCTGATTTTCAGAGGCTTGAGTCTGATGAGCTGCCTCAGCAAGTACACAGATATTTTCCCAAGACAGAACAGTTTTTGAGCTGGCAGTTGTTGATAAAGATGTGTCACCCTTAGTTTTGTCCTTTACTACAAGCCTTGCAAGCAGAGATGGTGTAATTCTTGTTATCACTTCCACATGGGCTGTTTTCTTGGCACAAATGAAGAGACTGGAGGGAGAGTGGTGTCACAATCATTTCTCAACTAAAATGAAGGTGGATTCCATTATTCCAAGGGCTCTGGGGATTGGACGTCTTTAGAAGTATTCAAGAAAAAAGGAAGCTAAATGTTAAAAGACAATAGTGTTGGTTAAAAAGTGAGTTCTAAAACAAAGCTAAGATGCTCTTGCATTCATCACAGGTGATAATTATGCTGCTATCCTTGAATTTCAGAATAGGCTGTTATAAAGAATGCAATGACCATTTTGGCATGTTGAAAAGGCCCATTATTAACATAGATCAGGAACAAAAGTGAAACTACCAAGCAATAAATTAAGCTCATCAAAAGATTTGTTGTTGGAATATAATATCCTTTATTCACACTCCAACAACTCTTAAATAATGATTTTTAGTGCTGCTCCTAGGTGCATTCCTCATGGTCCAGAGCTTTAATGTTATCCTGCCCATCCTGAGATATTTCTTTCACTTTTAAATATTTTTGTATGATTTGATTAAAAGAAACCAGAAGAAGTGTACATTCATGGGTTCTTTTTGGGGTAGTCAGCAAAGGATACACAATATCACTACCACTTATCCTTGCAACCTCAACACATATTGTTCGCCACTTACTTTCTGAGTTCTGAACCCACTTTCCTACTCTGAGATACCCAAAGGCCCCAAGCTCCTTTTCACAGAGAGCCTTCACATGTGTTGCTCATTCACCAGGAGCAGTCCTTTCACTTTGCCTGGGAAACTCCATTCATTCTTTATAGTGCAGCTCATATGACTCTTATTCTGGAAAACCCATTCCAGTCTTTTAGGATGGATTATGACCCTGTCTTATGCTTTCAAAGCATCTTACAGGTTTGGCTTGAGTAATTATTCGATTAATTATTAGCTTCCAACATAGAGGCCATTATCTGCTCATCAAGTTATTTGTAGCACTTAGCAGAGGAGAGTGCCTTTTTGGTTTATCATGGACAATAATAGCCATCAAAGTTTTGAGCAAGAAATGATATGGTTAGCTATATATTAGAAGAACACTTGTAGTAAGTTTAGAGATCAAACAGGAGAGTAGAACAATTAATAATCGGACTTTTATATACGGAAGTATTATAGTTGTCTAGAAAAGAAAAAAAAAAGTTAATCTAAACTATCATTTTATTGTCCATTTACTCACTGGCCAAACATTTATTGTGTGCCTACATTGTACATGTCAGATACTCTGTTTTGTGCTGAAGCAATAAAAGACTTTTTGGAAAATGGAAGGGAAGGGATGGATTCCAAAGACGCTTTAGAGGTAGAATCAACAGGACCCACTGCACAATACTTAATATAAGAAAAAAAGGAATTGGAAAGGAATATGAGGTTTCTAGCTCAGTGACTATATAGGGGATGATTCTTTTAACCCCATTTTAGGACTTTAGGAAAAAATAGCAAGTCATGAGAAAAGGTAGAAAATTCGATTTTGAACACGTTGAGTTTGCAATGCATTTTAGATTTGCAGGTGAATCACCTGGAACAGTCACAATTTTTGGAATGAAACTCAACTGTAGGGTGGAGCTTCCATTCAATTGTGAATGTTGGCCTGTAAAGATTGGGTGGATTGCAGTGCACTTAAAAACATAAGCATGTATTTTTTGGAAACTGATGCTTTATTCTTTGACCTTTATAGTGTGCAATTTTGACTGAGTGAATAAAAACAATTGATTATTTTGGTAAAGAAATGCTAGGAAATATATTTTATATATAATGTAATTTGAATATAAAGGAAACAAAATAGTCATAAGTAGAAATATGAATAATAAGAGCATTCTTATTGAGTCACAATAGATTATATTTTTTGTTGTTCTACTGCTTCCTTTTGTGCTAATTATATGCCCCCCAAATTTATATTATTTAAATATATACATTTTATATAATATAAATTACATATTTATATTATATTAAATATAAACTATATAAATTATAAAATACAATATAAAAATATAATTTATTTAAAAATACACTCTTGTTATTTTAAATGCATACTAAACCAGTTTATTCTATTTTTTCTTTTTTTCCCTTAATACATAACTCTTCCATTTTTTCCCTTTAAGGCAATACTTAGAAATGTATGTAACCAACAAATACAGTGATAAATGTCTTTTGCAGCAAGCTTCAAAATCTCAAGAGATCTGGGAGAAGCATGAAACGCTAACCAGATAAATTCATGGTATATCGCATGAGCCAAATGCTTTCTCTAAAATGAGAATGATTCAAATCAGAGACAGGGAGGAACGTGTGGGCCTTAAACTGAATGTAGAAGGACACAGGTTTGCATTAATATCACAAATGCATACAGAATTATCAGAGAACATCTTGCCTTACCAATTTTTTAGTATTGCATGTAAGTTGGGCAAGTGTGCAGAAATATTGAAACATCCCCAGTCTGGTATTGTTTTCCTGGTGTCTATTCTAGCAATTGTGTTTGTTTTTTTTTTGCTCAATGAATTATTTAGATACTGGAGTAAAACTGAATAAACTAAGAGTTGATATTTTCACTGGCTTGTTGGGTAAACAGTTTTTTTTCCTGAGTTTTCCAAAATTTGATGACATATTTTAGTCAGATGAAATTCTGATTTTAGAAACCACCACAAGGTGAGCACTGTGCTAGACTTTAGATAGGAAGGATAAAGTGACACAGGAGAGAGTTATAGCTAAAAGGGAATTCCACATGGAAGGCACAGGGAAGGGTATGTAAAAATACAAAAATCATAGAGAGTATGGGTGCTCAGATTATGGAAAATAATCCAGCATGGCTGACTGCATGAGCTGGAATATTATTTGAATGTGGGAGAGTGGTATAGAAGGCAGGCCAAGTAAGAGACTCATAGCAATTCAAATGAGAATGATAACACTTGAACAAAGAACAAAACAGTGGATATGGAATGAAGGGGACCAAGTTAAGATAAATCTAAAACTTGGATGCTGGATAGAATAAAGAGAAATCCCAGGATATTGGATTAATGGGAGTATTTATCAGCTAGGGTTGCCATAACAAAGTACCATAAACTGGGTGGCTTATAAAACAGAAATTTTTTGTCTCATTGTTCTGGATGCTAGAGGTTTTAAAGTCAATGTGTTAGCAGGGTTCCTTCCTTCTCTGGGCTATAAGAAAGAATCTTCTCCATCTCTTTCTCCTAACTTCTGGTGGTTTGTTGGCAATCTTTGGTATTCCTTGGCTTGCAGAAACATCACCCTAATCTCTAGCTTTATCTTCACAAGGCATTCTCCTTGTGTGTATGTCTGTGTCCAATCTACCTTTTTATGAGAACATTAGACATGTTGGGTCAGGGACCCATCCCATTCCAGTATGATTTCATCTTAACTAATTACATCTGTAATGACTCTTTTTCTAATAAAGTCACATTCTGAGGTACTGAGAGTTAGGACCTTAACATATAAATAATTCAGGGACACAATGCAATCCATAACAGGGTGCTGCTTATGAAGATAGAAAATGCATTAAGATAGTCCAATTCTTTTATGAGAAGAAATGATAACTCATCATTAGTTACATTGAATTTGGAATATCAAGAGGTTATTCAAGTAATGATATTTTATTTTCTTATGATATTTCTTCATTTTCAAAAATTTATTTTTTATTATAGTTTCAGGTGTACAACATAGTAGTGAGACATTTATATACCTTATAAAGGGATTACTCTGATAAGTCTAGTACCCATCTGACACATTCTGCATAACAATATTATTGATTATATTTTCTATGCTGTATTTTACATCCCCTTGACTATTTTAATAACTGGCAATTTGTACTTCTTAATCTCATTCTTCTTTTCACTCCTCTTCCCAACCCCTCTAATTTGTTCTCTGTATCTATGTTTGTTTCTGTTTTGTTTGTTTATTTAGTTGTTTTTTTTTAGATTCCACATATAAATAAAATCATGATATTTGTCTTTCTCTGATTTATTTCACTTAACACAATACCCTCTAGTTCCATCCATGTGGTCACAAAAGGTAAGATTATATTCTTTTTTGTGACTCAGTAGTATTCCATTGTATAAATGTACTACAGCTTCTTTATCCACTTGTCTTTTGATAAACTCTTAGGTCGCTTCCATATCTTGGCTATTGTAAGTAATGCTGCAGTGAACATAAGGGTGCGTATATCTTTTTGAATTTGTGTTTTAGATTTCTTTGGATAAAAACCCAGAAGTGGGATTGCTAGGTTATGTGGAAGTTTTATTTTTAATTTTTGTAAGTACTTCCATATACCAATTTATAATCCCACCAAGAGTTCACAAGGGTTCCTTTTTTCCACATTCACGCCAACATTTGTTGTTTGCTGATTTATTGATGATCGCTATTCTGATAGGTGTGGAGTAATAACTTTATTTAGAACTAGACTTCTGAGTCTGGAACATAAAAACCAGTGCCTCTCAAAAAGAGAGGCTTCGTGTTCACTACCTACTATAATTTGTTTCATGTTTCTTTATTTAATGTAAAAGTATTTAAATTATACTAATAGAAGAGCAGAAATCTGTATAAGTGGAAATTTAAAATATCAAAAAAAAAAAAAAAAAAAACAAGTAGACAAGTAGAGAAGACCCTTTCCAGATAAATTTCAGTGACTTGGCTTCCATGAGTTTTGATTAATGGGCAATTAGCCCAAACTTGGTGCAAAAAAACTGAGTCTTTGCTTTTGTTAAGAATATTTTGATTCTATAATATTTTGATACATATCCATATGTCCCAAAGCAGCATCTTGTGTAATATTAGGGTTTTGCCTAACAGTTTTCTTCAGAAAGCTCAAGACTTTTAGACAATTCATTAATATATTATTCTTTAATAGGTTTTCTGGTCATAAGAAAACAATTCTGAGAAAATGTTTATTTTTTATATGTATAATTCTTTATTGCCCAACATAGTACCTCATATGTGGCAGACGCTAAATAAATCCAGTTTAAATAAATAAAAACAGCTGACTGGCTGTTGTATAAATGTTCAGGACATAGGCTTTGAAAATAATATTTTTATGTAATGTATAGACCTTTCTTTAATGCTCTTCCTTCCCTTTCATGTCAGGGGGACATTTTATATTTGTTAAGAAGCCCAAGTGATGCTAGTTTTGACTAATTTTGACATTCAGTCTTTTCAAACATTGATATGAGCACTATTATTAGATTGGAGCATCAGATAAGTTTTGAAAACCTCTGAGGTTGTGACCTATATAATTCATTCAGATGAAGGCCTGCTTTGTGCCTTTCAGTGTGCCAGACACCTTGGTGTTATACAAAAGAGTCATGTCAGATGGTGTCCTGTGTGAACTTGAGAAAGTTATGTGACCTTTGTAAGTCTCAGTTTCTTCTTTATAAGATGGGAATTATAATAGTACCTGCTTTCTGGGGTTATTGTGAGCATAATGATTGCAAAGAGATTAGGCAGAGCGAAAAGTTTATTAAATAGTAGATATTATTGTCAAATTATCATCACCATTATACTAGAGCTCCAACAGCCCTTTGCACTCACACAAACTTATTAAGAAGCCATTTAAGAAAGTAGGACTGAGAGGGAGATGAAGCCATACTTGCATCACCTTGCATTCATAAAAGTGGAAACAGGTAATAGGGGTGCTCATATAATCTCGGAAAGGCTCTAGAAGGAGGTTAAGATTTCAGTAGCCCTTCAAAGATAGATTGCTTAAAAAAAAAGATTGAAAGAACAAAAAAAAGTATTGTCAGAACTCTTAGCATTTTAGGTACTTGACTGATTTCGACTTCACTAAAATCTGTTTCTCAGCACAATTTCCACAGAAGCATTGGTTCTCACAATATTTACTATTGTAAGCTTCATCAAACAGCCAAGTGATTTCTTAAAAAATAGGGATCTTGACCTTTGCCTTTCCCTTGGCTGGGAACTTTATCATACTTCGGTGAATAATACCAACTCTGTTTGCAGGCCCATGATTTGTTACTGGTGTTCACGTAAAGATATGTCCATTTTCTTTGCAGTACAACTCTTAAGATAGAGCAAATGACTCCTTCTGCAGGTAGAAGGGGAGGAGCTGGCAAATGCTGAGAGCTTCATCTGGGCTAGACATCTAGGTTGATGTTCTCGTCCTTCACCAAAATATAATAAACATGAACATGCATAGATTTAGAATTTTTGATCTCTTGAAAACTGACTGAAGTGTTCACTCTTTTCTGTAGCTTTCTAGAAATGTTTATATAATACTGTTTGATACTAAAATTCTTTGTTTGAGGTATTAAAATGATTAGAGGATATGTGGCATAGGGGTTTACATTTTAATTTAAGTCAGTTAAACCGAGGTTGAAATAAATTAGTTGTAGGTCCCTGAGCAAGTTGCTTAGCTTTTCTATAAGTTTTCTTATCTTTTCAAAAAGACCAATGGCCCACTTATATGATTGTAATCAATATTAAGGATATAGTGTACATTGCAAAAAAGTATTTAGCACAAAATTGGCCCTCTATAAACTAATATTTTACTAGTATCTCAGGGAGACAGTCAAGTTTCCAGTGCCACAGCCTTTGAAGGTTTATACCTCTGCTGCCAGGAACATCATTTCCTTGACTTTCAGTTATGACAATGGGATGATGGGACATCATGCTACAGAGAATGTAAACTTAAAAAATTTTCTATGCATGTAATTAACCAAACCTTTAAAAAAGTACTTTTGTATTCTATTACCATAATTTCAAGCAGTGACTTAAAATAATAAGCATCCTCCTTCCAAAATAAGTGGCTAAAAACAGTAAATACTTATTTGGCATATGAATCTATAAGACAGCAATTTCCAGCTGAGTGGCTCTGTCAGTCTCAGCTGTGCTTGCTTGTGTACCTCTGGGAGTCGGATGGCTATTGGCTGATCCTGGCTAGGCTTGGCTAGGTTAGCTGGATCTGTTCCACCTGTCTTTCCTCCTCCTCCTGGGACAACCAGCCTGGGCATGTCCTGGGCATGTTATCCTCATAGTTATGACAGAGATACAATCCTGAACATGTCTAATGACTCAAAGATCCTGCTTGCATCACACCTGCTACCTACCATCTTAATGGTCAAAGCAAATCACATGGTTGAGCATGGAGTTAAAGGGTGGGGCTGGGGGAGTCTCCCTCCCATCAGTACTGCAAAGTTATATAGGTTTGGGGATGGATACAGAGTTGAGGAAGAAGTAAAGACATAATTGTGCCTCTTACAGCTCTAGTGACCAGTCACCTCATAGCATCTACATTCTGGGGAATAGACTTTTGCCTTAATATTGATTCTGTCTCTGAAGTTTGCTTTAGTACCTGACTATGCCATCAATAATAGCAGCACAACAGAAAGGCTCAGTGATACTCAGCCACAGACTGAACTAAAAGAAATAACCTGAACTCTTATCTCAAGAATATAGGTTCTTTAGTTGGTAGCAAGAATTATCTCCAACTGTTTTGAATAGGTTCTCCCTGATTTAACAGCTACTTTGAGGAGGGTTGATTACAATCTTCAGTGTGTTCTTTGAATTATGCCATGGAGATATGTGCAAGACTAATTTGTTTTAAGCAACAGAGAAGCCATCTAAGATTAGATATCATGGCATTGTCCTCATCTGTGATTAGTGTCAGACTTGTGTTCAAGAGCCTCAGTGTGGTTTTGATCATGACGTCAACACAATACTGGACGGTTTGACAGACTCTGGGTGCCCACATATCATCTTCTACCTCACAGGCTTCTGTGGGCATGTAAGCATTTGCAATGTAACTTGTGACAGAACGGTATTTCTTTAGGTTGCTATTGATTGTTTCTCTTTTTCATTTTATTTACGTTAGGTACAATTATAGATAAATGTCGCTTAAAGAGACAACTGCAAAGACTGGATTTTAAAGGAAGTATATCTTGTTTTTACCCTTTGACTTCCAGACATGCACACCTCCCTCCTCCCCTACATTCCTTCAGGGAAATTTCTTAACCCACTGAGCAGTGCCAGAGTCAGATCTTGGGCTTCTATGCCCCCATTTTCATGCTGCATTCCTTAGGCTACGAGTACTTTAAGAGCTGATAGAGTTTGTATGTCATTTGATAATGCTTTCCTTCTAACTGTTTTCATTTAGAAGCTAATTTATACTCTGCTTTCAAGTAGACTCAGCTCCATTTTACATCTCTGACATGAGCACACACTGAAGTGACTGGGATGGAAGGAGACAATTCAATCAAAGGATGTTTTCTCTATGGAGGAAATGAATATTATTTGTTCATCTTGCAATTCAAGATTCTGGGCAAATTATGATGTTTGGCAAAGGCATTGGCAAGACAGAAAGACAAATAAATTGCATGGTGTGGTGAGAATAGCTTTTTTAATATTAAGGTTTTCTTAAAACAGTGGGTATTGACTGCAGGCAAAATATTAAACTGCAAATCACTGGTTTGCAGCTCCTTGATCATCAGTTGTAATCCCAAGAACATATTTAATTTCCTATTTAGTCTTAATTTCTCTTTGTTCCTTAATGATATTTCTCCCCACTCAAAAGAAGCCATCTGTTGGCAGCAGCCCACAGAAAACAGATACTGCACACTCAGTAATCTGGGAGTGAGACTGTTACACTGGGAAAATGAAAAACAGGCCTATTTAGAATGATGGGGTCACCGTAACAATTTCTAATTTTCTTTTATTATTAAAAAATTTTTGACTACATATAGTATTGAGAATGAATCTTATTTCATTGTATTTCTGAAATATTTGTGACCAGAGGACAAAGCTTTGTACTCAAGGGACAGAAAGTTTATAGCTTAGCTTAAGATGCATTTTGCCATTTTCTATCCCTGAATTTAATAAATCTCTGGATTTACTAAGTTTTCAAGAAAAAATATAACTGGCAGTGCCCATCAGAAATCGAAACATCAGAATAATTCTTTATACTTGAAGGCTGTGAGATAGATGAGCTGAGAATGGAAGAGTGAGCACCATGACATAAAGTAGGCAGAATATGACATATTCAAATATACCCTGTTCCCATCCAGTCTTCGAATACACCCATCTTTTACCTGTATTTGAACCACATTCCTAATGGAAAGCAGGAAATCTCTTTGTGGACAAACATAATGGTAGCGAGCATTTTTTGAACTTTATGTGCTAGGCATTGTGTGCTAAGTCATTATACATGAATTTTTCTCCTTTAATCTTCTCAACACCCCATGAAGTTTCTTATAATATTTGCATTGTAGAAATGAGAATACAGTCTCGAGTTCTGTAGCTATTAAGTTTTAGAGTCTTGATGATAACATAGGCAGTTTTGATTTCAAGGGATCTCCACACTTTAAGCTAAAATTGGGAATGGGTTAACAATAAAGTTGTTTTATCCTGAACACCTGCAAGGAAAGCTCCTAAGAATAAAGAATTCAGATTCACTTAAAAGAAAGTGTTAGAAATATTGAAATGGACACACAGAGCACATCAATGCAAAGGTGAGTGAGGCAGAGCAGCTTTTGATCTTCCCTTTTGCTCCCTCATGTTTTGAAATATGATTCTTTTTGATGTCATTTCTTCAGCGGTTCCTCCACCACAGCTTTAGATGACTTTTCTATCTCCCAGAGCAATTAAAAGGTAATATCACTATTTTACCATGTGAAGCTTGACATCTGATTCATATATCACTCAGCCTGAAGGCATATTTTTCATACTCACCTGGGTGCATGTCAAGTGAATTGATCTCTTTTAGGATTCAAAAGGAATTCCCTTTTCCAAAGGAGAGTCAGGTGAGTGAACAGAATTAATGTCCCTATTACTCCCCGTCTTCTTTAATTAGTGAGCCAGAGAGCTAATAATTATCTTACCTGTCAGCAATCTTGACAGCTTGCTGTTGAGGCAAAACCAAAGAAAGTTTCTCCTCTCACTTTCAAACTAGCTAGCAATTGATATCAAAGTCTCCACTATCAAAAGTCTATTTAAATTCCATTAGTGTGACTTTCATGATATTTTGGTTCCAGTTCTCCCAAACCAATGTCTCAAATCCTTCCTTCTTCCATCATGGCTATTCTAATTAATAAATGTCACTACATGGTGGAAGTTGCCTTATCTCACAAATTTCCACTGTCACAATATTCTCAGCAGTATTAACCAGATGGAATCAATCCAGGGAACAAAATAAAAGCTACTATAGCTTTTAGAGCACTTCAAATGTAACTAGCTGTCTTTATCTCATAACATGCCCATTGCCATCATTTTTCCCCTTAAAAATCTGTCCATAATGACAGGTTCTATCCTATTTTCTTGATGAGGGATTATTTATATGTCTAAGCCATACATTGTAACTGGAAGACTAGCCCAGTTGTAGCCTTTAGATTTAAATAAGTGGAATAGTACCTCTTAAATTACCTCGCATTATCTTAGTACTTAATTCAGTCTGGTTCTCCATCCTAGTAATTTCCCTGGCTGAGAAAACTAAAGAAGACATGTAATGTGATTGAAAATTTATAGAAAGAAATAAATCATCTACTTGTTCTCTTTTGCCAAAATTTTTGATTCCCATTTTCAGAGGATGATCTGTCGCCTGCCATGAGCTGACATAATGCTACTAACTCTAACAAAATAGAGCAGCTGGCCAAGACAGATGGATTTCTGTGTTGATCCAGTGAAGTTTCTCCTGTGTAAATCTTCGTTTCCTCATGCCTATTAAGCATTCTTCATTTCAGAACCCACCCTCCACCCTCCACTCTCATCGGATATAGTAATTGCTTCTGAATTAATTGTGGTTTAGGTATAAGCACCCTCTAAAAGATGTTTGCAACTCCAGTACAATGGTCAGGGTTGGAAGTAACCATGCATATTCCTTGAATTCATACAAATAGTTCTTCTCTCATAATTATCTCTCTATATCCATCTATTTATCTATATGTTTATTCACATACCTATCCATCTGTCCATTCATCACCCATCCATTCATCTGTCTGTCCATTCATCTGGTGTTTACTATTTGTTAATACATGGAGATAGTCTTAAGTTAGCTTTAACTTGTTATGTAATTATATAAAGTTAATATAACTTTTGTTTGTTCTAATTCATTCAGTAAAGGCCTTTTTTTATTATGAAAAACAACCCCATGAAGTTTCTCATAATATTTGCATTATAAAAATGAGAATACAGTCTCAGAGTTCTGTAGCTCTTAAGTTTTAGTCTGGATAATAACTTAGGCATTTTTGATTCAAGGAATCTCTACCCTTAAGCAAAAATTGGAAATGGTTTAACAGTAAAGTTGTTTTATCCCGAATACCTGCAGGAAAGCTCCTAAGAATAAGGATTTGGGTTCACTTAAAAGTGTTAGATATTTTGAAATGTACACACAAAATACATCAATGCAAAGGAACTCACCTTTCTTATGTTTGCCGCTGTCCCAGTCATGACATATAATCTAAGCATTTTCCCTTTGAATCTTCCTAAATCACCAGTTTAGCATGTGTGGGATGGGCTTTCCACAGTCAGGGAATATGTTAACTTAAACTGGGTATTGTCTGATTGTTTGTCATGTATGTGCATATACATGAAGTTGGAGACATTGACATTTCATTCATAAATAGTTTAAAATATATCCTCTGAGAAAAAGGTTATATTTTTAATATAACCAGAAAAGTATTATCATACTCAAAAAATTTGGCTAATATAATAATACATTCAATATGTAATCTATATTCAGATTTTTCTAGTTGCCCCAATGATGTTTTCAGGTTTTGTTTTTGATTTTGTGAATACAGTCTTCAATGCTTCACATTTAGTTGTCAGGTCTCTTCCTGTAACCTAGAAAAATTTCCCCATCTTTTTTTGTGTTCAGTGAAATTGACATTTTAAAAGTGTCAAGACCCATTATTTTTAGAATATTCCACAATTTTAATTTATCTGTTATTTTTTTCAAAATTAAAGTTATAGATTTTTATAAGAATATTTATAGATTATATTATTTTTCCCAGTACATCATATCAGGAGGTACTTGCCATCAGGTAATCTCATTATTTGTGATGCAGAGGTGGTATCCTTCATGTATTATTTATTTTATAGGTATATTTTTCTTTTATTAATTTCTGAGTAATCTTTTAAGTGACACTTTGGGTAAATATTGTTTTTTCATCCTCTGAAATTTTTTTATCCTATGGTTTTACCATCCACCGATGAGTCTAACCTGAATAAATTATTAGATTGGTGATTACAAACTGGTGACCTAATCCTATCAACAAGAACATCACCTGTTTCCTGCCAGAGTAAGTTTGAGGAAGAGGAGGAGTCAGGTAATATGGAGACTGCTCCACAGATTGACTTTCAGCCAGACCTGTATTCAGCCCCAAGCTTTTCCCCTTCGTTCACTGGTACCAGGTGTCTTTGCTTCTGGACCTTCAGAGTTCTCTGGCAATAGTCACTAGCTTCTTATTATGTAGTCACTTTCTTGGCAGTCTCTTATATTTTAGGTTTTCTCCTTTATTCTGTTACCTCTCATCCCATATGTTTAAGAAAAATGTTGGCTTTTATTTTCTTCTGTCACCTCACTTCCCATTCTCTGTTCCTGTAGGCTTTTATCATTATTATTTTAACATCACTTTTGTGAACTTTAAGGAATAAAGAGGAAAATATGTCTCTAAAATCTCATGTTTTGAGTATTTTGCTGTATTTAATCTTGACTTTCACAGACAAATGCCTTCAATCTCCATTCATATTGCATTGTTTTATTTTATTCAATTTGATTTATCATTTTCATCATCATTAATAAATAAGCATTTATTACTTTAATATAAGGAGGAAACTTTTTCTTCTTGTTTATATGCATATACATTTTTTTCAAGAAAACCTATGATTTACTTTCTTTTAAAAAAGGTATGTTTATTAATTAATCAAACCCAGGAAAGATTTGGTTAAGTATATGGAGTGGTTAAATATATAGTTTACTAGAAGTTTTTCTGTTTCTTGAAAGACAGTTAAAGAAATATCACTCTCTTGCCAGAATTATCATCTGGGCCTTTGGCATAATCCTCAAGTTACTCTGTTAACACCTAGTAAGCTTATGTAAATTCTCACATTTTTTCTTAGCTTTGAGGACTACTCTGAAATATTTTAATCTTCAGGACCCTTTAGTGATTGCCTAATTCTGGATCTAGTCTTGGGGCAATCCTGGTGTCTTGGAAATCTTGCATTATTCAGTGATACTCTAATCTGCTATTAAATGGATATGAGATGTAAAAATGGGAGGCACTCAAGATTTCAGGCTTTTATTAAATGTGATGTGTTAAAGTGTGCTGTAGCAGGTGCTGATGATGTCTACTCTGTTTGCCCTTGTCCCTTAGTCTACGTGCAGCACCAGAGGGCAGTTCCCATATATGCAGACAGATTCCCATCTCAAACACCTCCATCTCCCTGCTTCCTTTGCTAGGGGCTTCTTCAGTGTCATGGAAACTTTTCTTAGTCCCACTGAAGAGTATCCTGGAAGTGACAAGAATATAATGCCTCCAAGGGCATCCCTTAACCAACAAGGGCCAGGAATCAATGAATAAATACTTTGGCATCTTATAACTCACTGGAATAGTTTGAAGAGTGTCCTATGTGCTTCCTCAAATAGAATCTGAGTAACCACTCATTAATATTCCTTAACTGAATTTTTTTTCTTTTCTTCACCCTGTTTTTTACTACCTCTCTTGTACTTCCCTGGATTACTTCTCAAAATAAACTAATTGTACCCAAGTCTTTATCTCAGGGACTGTTCTTTGAGGGAACTATTGCAAAGATTTAAAACATTCCAGAAACAATACTGTTACACGTTGTTGGAAATTAGCTGTGCTTTGAAAGGTACATAAGAAATTATACTTAAAATAATCTATCCATATTACCTCTGCGCCCCTTTTTAAAGGCTACTAGTGGGTTTAAGGTATAAATAACAGTTAATTTATTTTTCAAAACAAACCTCTGGAATTGCTATGTGCTAGGATTTCTGGTAGGGCTGAGAAAGTAAGAGTGAACAAAATAAACATAGCCCACTCTCTCCAAAATAGAGCTTAGTCTCCATTGGTGATATAGACAAAAAAAAAAAAAAATCAATTATAATGCAGGTTAGGACCTGCAATGATAGAGGAAGTTCCACTGCTTTTGGAATGCATGGTGGGATCAGAAAGACTGTCTTTATTCACCCCCGTTTTTCAACCTCTAGCACAAAACCTGGACCACAGTGCATATTTCAGAAGTATTTATTGAGTAAAAGAGGTATATTAAAAAGTGAGTTATTTTCGAGAAACTGCAAAAATGATCAACGTGACCAGAATAAGCCAGATAAAAGAAAGATGGAGAGATGGACAAAGGGTTTGAATACTGTGTTTAGGAGTAGGGGCTTTGTCCTAGGTGTAACAGGAGATAATAAGTTTTAGGCATTTGAGGGACAGAATCGGTTCAGCGTTTCTCATGCCCATTCTGCAGGTGTTACAAAGACTGGATCAGAGCCAGCAAAGAAGGGATCTGGAAAATTAATTAGAGAGCTGTTCTGTAATCTGCATGGGAGACGATGGTGGTCCCGTATCTGCTAGTCGTAGAGGAAATGTGGAGATACGGCTGGCCAAGAAAGAGATTTGGGAAATTAAATGGGTGTAACGTGGTACTTGTTGGGTGTCAGGAGTGGGGTAGGAGGAGATGTCACTGACAGTGCCCAAGCCTTGACAAGCATAGCTGCTCTCTAAGTCAGGGTCCACGGAAGGAGCAGTGGGGTTAAAAGTGAAAGTGAAGAGAAAGGAATTCACTCCAGGGTGGTGCTGAATGAAGAAAGAAAATTTTGCCAAGATTGTTCTATATTACATTTCCGTCTGCCCATCTAGGTCTAAAAGGATTATTTGTTTATGGAAAAAGATAAATCCAAAATATGTCACTTAAGTATAGCTGGATAATTTATAGCCCAGTAAATATGAATGTATTTCAACTAAGATGACAATTTAGTATAATATGTTAATTTTTCTATCCAATATGCATTTTATTTTTAACAAAAGAACCGATAAATCATGGTAGTCTCATATGGCCAAAAAAAACTATATAATATTCATTTTTTAAAACAAAACATGATTATATAACTTGTATGTTTGATATAGTTATTTGTTGGAATGGTTTAATAAAATAGATTCTAGCCCTTTAGATTCAGTTTCTAATTTTGAAATTACCTTTTTTTGTTGTTGTTTTTTTTTTTTTTTTTGGCGGGGGAAATGTGAGGAAAGGTAAGAAGGTTAAATGGAGATGAGGTAGCCATAAAGAAGGCATGAGTTTAAATCCTGAACACTGAATGAAAATGTCCCCAAAGACCTTTATTGGAAGGAAATGACTTTAGCTGTTTAGCCTTGGAGGGAATAAACAGCCACATGCTTACTAATCTTGTGAACATTGTGTCCATGCTCACAGACTCCTTATCTTTTATTCATTTCAAACTATACAAATTTTCAAAGAAGAGAAATGCTTGCTTCTTATAGTACTGCCATGAAAATGCAGAAGCTGTGTTTGTGTCATTGGACTTTGAGTTATTCTTGATTTTATATGATTAGGTTATAGTGAATCTCTACAGACAGGGAGTGTAAAGGGTTCTGGGTGTGTGTATCAGTGTAGAAAGTGGCAGTGTATGGAGGGACTTTTGTGGGCAGGAGAGGAAGAAGTGAGAGATGGCAGAAAAGGAAGCTCACAAACCAAGAGCCTTTCAAATCCCCTTGTGCCAGCAGTAGTCCTGTTTTAGAGAAGCTCCCCTAACTTCCTTATCTATTCCCAAATCAGAGCCCTGACTAATGCCATCCACTTTTGTTCTTCTTTTGAAATAGGAAATTGAAGGGTATGAGATTTGAAAATTGTCTAGTTTATAGACTGTTATTTGAACCAAATGTTTTCATTTGAGTTTCTTTCTGCAACTAGTTTATGGTTTTATCAATAAGGTTTAATATATTTTAATGCCACACTTTTCAGAATGATCTAGTATTTTCCAGGAAAATAAAAACGGTACATACTGTAACTGTTGCTCATGGTAAGCGATGGATCATTCCTGTCCTTTGCTAGTCCAAAACAGATCACTGAAAGGCTGGAGGAACAGGTAAGAGCTTGACAGCTGGGACAATGAATTTTCAAATTTATACTCTGAGCTTATCCCACTTATCAAAAAATTTTGACATTAGAAATAACTTTAAATTAACTGCAATTGAAAGTGTGTGACATTTATAGCTTGGCATAATCTTTAAATGAAGAACATGTTTATTTGGTTTGAAGGTAGTTTACTCAGGATTCATTGCCCTGATCTTTATCTCTCTCAGGTCATAAATGAGGCTTTCTGGAACTCATGCATTCCTGACTTATTCAAACCTGCTTCTGAACTGTGCTTGGCTCAGTGAAGCAGAGAGGCTTAGGGAAGGAAAATTAAAATGGGTCATATGCATCTGTGTCCTCTTTGAGGCATATCACAAAAACAACCATTCTGGGAACATCGTAAACAGTTTTACCCATCTGTCTAGTTTAATCTATTTGGGGATTAAACCTTCTGGCTTCTCAGAATACAGGGTTGTGCTAGAGGCTTGCTCACTTATGATATGTGTTTCCGGAATGCTGGTTACTCCAATATAAATGATGGATTTGGGGCACTGTGTTTACTTAAAGAATCATGGATCTCTTGATTTATACTAGGACATCTGGCTTATTTTTTTCCCCTGAAACCTTTGCTTAAATTGAAGCTGTTTACTCTGAGATAAAATAATCTCTGGATATTCATGGTGCCCAGTTTTTGGTAATCAGCAATCAATCTACCGCTTTCTAAAATATTTTTGGTTAGATGGCATGCATTATTCATAGTAATGGAGTTCTTCAATGTTAAAAATATTGGATGAGACCTACTTGAACTCTAATTTTTGTATATTATAATGTAGTTCACATGGCTAACTCTATGCTTACTATTTATCTTTTAGAACATCAGAAAAGCATTCGGGAGATATTATCAAAAAGACTCACTGTATCTGTTTCTGTTTTTCATGTGATTACAGTTTTCTTATTAAGAACAAATGTTGATATAAGCTGAATATATTGTGGGTTTATTTCTTGTCAATGGATGCTCATTCTACTCTGACTTCTCTCTTGCTTGGTAGTGATTTGCTACAATAAGTGAACTTGCATCTAGATCACACTGTGCGTTAGATGCTTGTTAGGAAAAAGAGAACTCTTACCTTAGAGAGAGTTCTCAACTTTATTTACTGTTTGAGATTTATTCCATAAATTTTAATTTCACCTATCTAAGGTGTATATAAGCTTGACATTCAAGCTTGACCATTACAAGTAGGGCGAGGTCTGATCAATCAGTAAAAACTGTAAAAATGGACTAATTGGTCGATTGAAAATTAAGAGAAACTGGCAGCAACATAAAATTCACATAAAAATAATAGGTGCTGATTTATTTATTGTAATTTCGCTTTTATAATAAAAAATGCAATATAATTTACTTTTCTACATTTCGTCATTCAAAAATCACATTCAACGGGTGACTCTATTTTAAGTAAGCAAATAATGAAACTATTCAAAAGAATTAATTCAGTTTTCCTTAGGTACAACTTTGTTTAGTAAAATTTAGCCCAATTCTATAAAATACAGTTATAACAATAAGATATAGGCTAGGACTCTCACCTCTTTCTGTTAGATCTTTGATAAGGTAGTAGCATTAGAGCTTTTGATTCTATTAGTGGGATATGGCATGGAAGAAAATAGCTATGCTTCAGATATATAGAGAGGGAAAAAAAATTTTAAAAAATCCCATTTGGTTTTAAAAACAATAAGAAGAAACAATATACACAAAAACCAAAAGAAAAGAAATGTAATCTAAGCTTAATCTTTGGTTTTTTTTCTGTCACACAGACTTAGGAAACTTGCTATTGGCCCTTGGGTCATCTCCAAACCAAAGCTTTAAAAATCTCTGTTTGCCTGAGATCTAGCAGCCAAGTCAGACATTCTATGAAGTAAGCAAAAGGGCCAATAGGAAGCTCAAACCCAGTTGCCAAACATGTTTACTATGGAGAGTGCTCTGAAGCAGTCTAAGATTTTATCTTTCTAAATTTACAATGGAATGCAGAGAGCATGAAAGGGGGAATTGGGCTTAATTTGGCACAGCTGTTATTAGAGCATCCGCTGGTCTCAGCCATTCATTTGGATTTTGTCTTATGAAGCTCCAGAGGATTCCTGCTGTTGGATAGATCAGGACATTTTTCTCTATTCAGTGCCAGCCATGTCATGTAGTAGCCATTGTCTCCTCCCTCACACAAACAAACATTCAGAAAGCACTTTTAATTAGGATAGTCTCGTACCATAATCATTTAATAATTGCCTGCCTACTACACTATACTAATCTCTATTCAAATATCTTGAGTAATTCTGTGTGGTGAGCTTAAGTAAGATATAAAAAGATGAGAAGAATCACATCAAGTCAGATGCTCAAAGTTAGTCTACTACTGAAAGTCTCAGCTGAACTTCATTAGATCCTGACACAAAGCAAGCAAGACTGTCATGAGCTGCCCATGTACTTTGGCTCTAGAGGCCTTATGATCACTTCACCACCAACAAAAATGTCAGTAGGTCTTTTCATTCTGATTGTCCTGCCTACTGTGCTCTCCACTATGCCTCAGCTGCCTAACTACCAGTGTGTGGGGCTTGCCACTCCAGTGCCTTCTCTTCACTGAAATCATGAGGCATTTATACATTTTTTCCCCACCCTGACTGGCAGGAAACAGTCACTAAACACCTTCCAAAATTGCTAGAGTTCCCCCTCGCATCTTGATGAAGAAAGTTCTTTTGGTATCATTGAAACATGTGGTAATTTCATTCCAGTGTGCTACATTTTAAAAAATTCTCTCTCATCTTTTTGAGATCTCACCCAGATCTGGAAAAGGTATAAGATATAAATTCTCCTGGTAACATATCTTTTTTTTTCCTATTTGCTGAGCTCAAGAATGTTTTTATTAAGGAAACAAACTTCAGGCAGTCTAATGAATTCTAACTCTGGATTTGAAATTCTTTTCTATACAAATAATGTTACTAAAGACCTTATAGTAAATATATATATATATATATATATATATATATATATATATATACACACACACACACACATACATATATATGTATAATATGTATATATGTATATATGGTTTAAATGTATCCAAAAAATCAAGATTTTGTTGAATTATCACAAATAATTTTAAATGCTGTAGGTAAATTATTCACCATAATGCTAGGCACACATTTTTCTCTTGGTATAATGCACTAAATATTCTCAGACTAACTCTATTACATGTGATTTGGGGTGAGTGCTTAGAACTATTTGGTATCAGTAGTGAACAAAGCTATTAAATAAATAATAGTCCAAATAAATCATTCTCTGGAGTAAGATCATTAAATGCATCTTTACAGATTTTAATTGAGTACAATAGTTCTTCAGTTACTTTTAGTTGAAATGTTAGAAATAGCAATCTCATTTAAGATAAAAGTAGATTTTTATTTGTGGAGAAACTATCTGCTCAATCTCCTGACCCATTTCCCACATTTTTGCCACCCCATAAAATGAGAACTTCCATTAACTCTTGAAAGAATTAGGGATAAGAGTTGAATTCTCTCATTCACTCTTTGGCTTTTATCTCTGGTGGAGAAATGATTAGTTTGATGGCAAGAGGCTGGCATCCACAGATTCATTTCCCTTTGCTGAATGAAATCAATGTGCTAAGAAGCACTGCTTATATGCAATCACCCCTCTTGAGCTCATAGTGCTTGATAAGGGGTGAGGGAGATCAAATTTTCTGTGAAGTTCTCTCCTTAAATATATGTCCTGCAAACTCAGTTCTCTGCACCTGTGGGTCTCAAGGTATAAAGATGGAAACAATGGATAGAAAGACGTTTGACCTTATGTCTCAGCTGCATTTTCCAGTTTAATATTCCCTATAAGAAAACCAATGTTCTAATTCCTATCTTATATTTGCATATATTTTTCCAATGATTCATGGCTTTGAAGTTAGAGGAATGTGATAGTTTATTGTACTCAAACTCTATTAGCTTTAATGTATCACAATTAAAGATACCACAGTATAATGCAAGTCACTTTCTGCCTCAAATTCCAAGGTTTTCATTTGAAGAAATGATTGGCCATCTAAGTCTCCTTTAGTTTGAAAAGACAACCAGGTTATCTCACCACTTATGCTAGTTCCCCTGGTCTGTAACTGGCTGAATAAAAGTGGAAGGTGAGAGGTTGTATGTTGGAGTAAAATTAGGAGACCCAGGTTTGACTCTCAGCTCTACCAGTTAACTATCGGAGGAAACTTAGGTGAATTCCTTAGTTTCTCTAATCTTTAAGTCTTTTAACTGCAGCATAAAGAAAATAAAAATTATTTTATATGATTCTGGTATATTAAATAAGATTGAATTAATAAAGGCATTCATCTTTTAGATATCAAGATATGATAATGATGATAATTCCTGAAAAGAAAAATATAGTGTTGTACTCTACTCTTTTTATGACCTGATCAGTCAAGACTAATCACAGTCTTTCTGGGCATGTCAATGCATTTTAAAAAAATTCTTGGACAAGTAATTTTGCTTTAAATGAATCTGGTTTATGTTTAAAACAGAAGGGGAATAGATTGGACAGACAGTAAGGAATAAACTAGATGATCAAAGTCAACTTTTTTCAAAATGACTAAGTCTAAAAGGCCAAAAATTAGCTCTTATTTAAATTATTAGCCACAAAAAGGGTAAGATATTTTAAGGATCCTAAGAGAGTGTGGCACAATAAATATGGTGTTACTTTTAGTATAATTAGGGGACTCTAGGGGTTCATACTTCCTGATATGGAAGCAGTAAGTGTTCTCAGGAAAAGCCAATGCAATGATTTCTTTCAGGGTCCATTTATAGATCCCGTCACCTTCTTTTTTCTATTCACTGTCTGAATAACCTCATTCTTCAAAGTGCTGATAAACTGAGCTCATTCTCGTTATGCATTTAATTGGAATAAGCATGAATTATACAATTAGCTTTTCGACCTTCCAACAACATGTGAAAAGGGGACCAAAAAGATAAGGGATCTTTTCTCCAGGATTGCTGATTTGTTCACCTTTTTGGAAATTTGCTGGCAAATTGTAGTGAGGTTATCGTTGAGCCTACGTAATAGCTGAGTTTCACATTTGGGGCTGAGTCTGGCTTAATGGAGTGGTTACTTGATTATTTAGACTTTGTGAGAACTTCTCAGTGTTGCTTGGTAACACTAGATTAAATTAAATAAATACTATCTTGTCCCTGTTACCTAACTTTACTAATTTTAGTCCTTACCTGCCCCCACTAGAGTATTGTGAAAAATAAAAAAAAAAAATTTAAAATAAATGACTGAATGAAGCAATGAATAAATGAGAGGTGAAATGAGAAGAAGCACAATGTTTGGGAGGAATTTTTAGATAGTACCATTGGCTTTTGTTATTTTATGCTAAGTTATTTATCAGTAATTATCATTAGACAAGCTGTACTTCAGTGAAAAGCTGCTGCTTTTGCTTCCTTAGCTATGTGAACTCTGGTGGGGTGCTGAGGGAATTAAAATAAGAACAGAGCACACTGCTGTTTTATCTCAGCTACTGCAGCATCTCTGCTTGACATCCCATGTTGAACAAGAGACTATTTAGTAGCTCCCAACAATTACACATGTACTTTTCCTGGTAGAAAAGTCTTTGCTGGTTTGTGTGTCAAGATTATGCCAAATCAACATGAAAATCAGGCCTGACTTATTCCTGGAAGGGACTAACCCTTCTTTTACCATTGGAACTGAGATGGTAATGAAGTTTTGAACATAGAAAATTTAATTTCACTACAGACAGACAGATTATCTTCATAAAGAATTTAAAATTTAATTTTTATATTTTCATTTTTTTCTATTGTTAATATCTACTTTATACTATATACTGTTTCTATTTACTATATCACTGCTCCACCCCATTTGGATCCATGCCATCTCCAGTTTTGGGCATATTTCTAGCTCTATCCAATATTGAAGCAACTGCATAATGCTTTGGTAGCTGTCTTTTTCTCTGATGGGATCTGGACCCCATTGTGGTGTGGAGCCTTCATATAAGTATGCAATGTGGAAAATGAAACCCATATTTGAATACAGAGCTAATTAGTATGAAAAGTCCCATTTTCCACCGCATTTCTTGCCAGCAGCTATAATTATGAGCACTTAAACTTTCCAGGTCTCCTAATAATTTTTTAACTAGATCCAAGCATGGAGACTCCAAAATATTTCTTTCTGTGATATTATAGATGCATGACAAAAAGGGAATTAGTATTGGAAGGTATTGTATGTTTGCATGTGTGTGTGTCTGTGTATTATAGACTTATTAGAGTTTATTGACATCCTTTCTGGACATAAAGGTGATTTATTTTCTTCTAAATGTTTTAAGCAGTACCAATTTTTCTGAGATCTTTAACTTTTTGAGATGTTATCTAAGATAGGCCTCTATGAAGCACTGCTTTAAAAAATAACTCTGAAGTAACACTGCTATCAAATTGAAATTTTATCTATATGTTCTCTGATGAAAATTATTTTCATAGTATAGATCAAAATAAGATCTTTGAACTGTGTTTAATAAAATTAAACATGAGTCAGACAAATTTAGGGAAAATAACTCTAAAAGGAAATAGGTATGTTAGGATGGAGCTAGTGAGAGCCAGGAACAGACAACAATTGAGAACATACCACAATACATGATATATCTGGGTAGAAATGTACATAGTTTGAGCAGAATATATCGTCATGGCAGGCACAGGAAATCAAAAAGGAGAACTAGGATCTTCCTTTATTTCCAATGCTATGGCTAACAGGCAAAAGGGACCTGCCAAATATACATGTATACATGCATCTGTGTACAAATGCTAATTCCTGGGTGAAGATGGAGTGTTGGTACCCTTAAGAATAATAACACCTGTGGGCTAGGTGGTAATGATGAGAATTAGAAGGATGTACTTTTCAGGTCTTGGTAGCAATGTCAATCACAGAAGATGGAGAAGACTAGAGAGATTGTCCTAGCTTACTATGCAACTTCCTCTTCTTATCAAAGGCTTCCCACCCTCAGAGACTAGAAGATGCCTCTTTTTCTCTGCACCTTCCTTACACCTTGTCCAGGTTGACAATACCAAATCTAATAGGGTCATGCTGTATTTGAACTTTACTTGTCATGACCCAGAAAAGCCTTTCACTAAATGTTTATCCCACTCTCTGTGCTTACATTCAGATTTCAAGTGAGGTGTGCAAACGTTAAACATAATAAGAAAGAATATGTAGCAAATGATCTTAAAAAGAAGACTATAAATTATCTTGGCATTAAAACTATTAAAGAGTATATTTCACTTAAAAACATAGCTGTGAAAAATCTCTCTTTTTTAAGTTTAAAATAAAAATGCATTTTCTTAACAGGATAAATGAGTTAGCAGAGTGTGGTTGGAATTGATCAAAGAAATAAAATAATATATTTTATTGCACACTTCTAATGCTCTGTAGGAAATATATGCCTATAAAACCATTTTAAAAAGTAGTTTGAAAGACAGGGATGTAGCACATTGTTTGTCTTCCTAGGAGGGACAATGAAAGTGGGGTGCGGATGAGGGGATTCTTAAACTGTTTTCCTTGCATATGATTCCATTTAATCAGTCTTGGAACAAAAGATAGCATTTTTCTTTTCTTTTTTCGTCTGCGTGTTATTTAATGTTATTAAATAAGATTTGAGTGAACTGAAGTAAATCAGCCAAAACCTAGCTTGGATTATATCCCCTAAACTTCCTTATGCCCAGATTTTTTCCAGATGGTTTCTCATGTCACCAGTTTAATATCAACAGTGTGTGACACGCTAGACGAATATTTTTTAGACCAGTTCAGTCCTCGAAAGATAATTTCACTGTCAGTTGCCATCACAGTTACCATGAAAGTAAAGATAACTGGGGTAAATCTACCTAAATCCAGCCCCAAACCAACCTCACTTTCAGATAGGATGTTTAAGAACCTTCATACATTCTTGTTGCTATCTCTACATTGCAATTCGCAGTGTAACACCGATATCTTTTTGACAGTACATGTCTGCAGGTCACTTTTTGGCTATATGTTAGGAAAAATATAAAAAATTTTTACATGAAGTAAAAGATCGTACACTCATGTCTCTTTAAAAGTCTCATTCTCTGCCTTCCCACTTTCATTTGCAAGTTGAAGCATGTATTTTCATGCTACTACCCACATTTGATTTTTTTTTATTGTACCACTGACATTACTTTTACCACATTTTGCAGCTGTGTTTAAGAGCATGTTATCAGGCAATTGTAGGTACCATGTCAACATATATGAAAAATAGAACAGGCCTAACAAAGAATGCCTGCAAAATAAGATTTGAGTTGAAAATAAAATTGTTTCATGAAGCTGCTTTCCACCTAACTTTTTATTTTAATATAGTTACAGTCATACAAAAAAGTTGAGGAATAGTGGCGAGAACTCTGATAAATGTTTACCAAACTATGTATATATGTGTACGTGTATGTGTGTGTGTGTATAACACATATATAGGGATATATATGTACCTATATAAATACATATAGACACACAATATAAATGTATATACATATATACAAATATAGTGTTTATTTATATATACATTTGTTTATATTTTCCCCTGAACAAATTCACAGTAAATTTTATACAACATGCCTCTTTACTTTTAAATATTTAATATTGCCAAAGCATAAGGATATTTAATATTGCCAAAGTATAAGGATATTTTCTGAACATAACTCCAGAAAAACTGTCATTTTAGGAACTAAGAATTAATATTGATGTCTAATTCACAATTGGTCTTCAAATTTTCCTAGTTTTCCAATGTGCTGGATCCACTGCACTTAATTGCTATGTCTAATTGTTTTTAATTTGGAATATCATGAAAATGCACTATTTTAAAGATGATTTGGAACAACTACCCACCAGGAGCTATGCCATGGTCGCTCTATTATCATTCACCAAGCTCTGTTTTAAATGCTTCTGGTTTTCTGGTAACTAACCTGCATCTTATAATCTCCAACAGAAAGCATTTCAAATGCAAATGTTCACCTGAAAATAAATCTCTTGAGATCTCTGAGAGTCTAAAGAGGTGAATATGCAAGCAATCTAAAGTTATTTTTAGACTAAACACACAAATTTAATTATAATCATGGCTGTAATCATAAATGAGGTCCTACAAACTTCATAGCTATATAGTGATTACTTCATAGTAAAATTTTCTTATATGGATAATAATTTGGAGCATCCGAAGTGATGATTAAATGTGTACAGGGACCTGAGACAATTATTTTAGCAATTAAAAACAATACAAACAATGTGAGATACTTTCAAACTACCAGGTACTTTTGCATGCAGTTTCTTGAGATATAGAAAGTAGAACTGTCAGCTGAGTCAGTCAGAGGTATTGTTTGGTATTCTTTTACTCATGTCTTAAGACAGAGGTCCCCAACCCCCAGCCTCAGACCAGTACTGGTCTGTGGCCTGTTAGGAACCAGGCCACACAGCAGGAGGTGAGCGGAGGGCAAGGGAGCAAAATTTCATCTGTATTTGCAGCTGCTCCCCAGCGCTAGCATCACCGCCTCAGCCCCACCTCGAATCATCAGGCATTAGATTCTCATAGGAGCACTGGTCCCTGGTGCCAAAAAGGTTGGGGACCACTGCCATAAAACAAAAAGCTGGCAGTCTACTGTAATACAAGCCACAGCATGTTTGGAATTAGTAATCAGAATAGTAATCTTTTTAGCCTTTTGACTTCATTTGTCTCACCTGTAAAATCAAATAGCTCTGACAGATCATCTCTGAAGAGTCAGGCACTACAGTGCTATAAAAAAGTTGAACATCTGCTTAAGGCCTGGTTAAAGGTAGAAAAGAACATCATTAGTTTAATAAATTATTACGACACCCTAGTTTGTTCTTTAAAATAATATATTCAGTTGCTATCCACTTACTCATTAGTAAAAAGAAATACAATTCCAATTTGAAAATGATTTCACTCATTGTATGACTGGTACCTCTGTATTAGTACTTTTTCCAGTCTTACACCTTCCTCTTTACACTTCTCTACAATTGTATTTCTTGCCCTTAAAAAAAGAGAACACCTCTTGACATTCCCAATAGTTTACCCTTCATCATTTCTCATTGCTTAGCCCAATAAAATGCCCTTCAGTTAATCATTTTTGTGAATAAGCATCACTGCAGCTCATCTCAAAACCTTCAGCTATTTACCTATCTTCTCTAACACTTAAAGCAGTTTTCTTGCAATTGTCAAGTAAACTACCATAGTTATACTGTTTCATTTCACAGTTATCTAAATATGAGCATTTTATAAAAATAGTGTCTGCTCACACTTATCTGTTCAGTAAACAGAAGTATTTCCTATATCTCAAATTAATCTCATTGTGGAAAAAATAAATACAAATTTTAAAGCTAGTTAGATTTTTTTAAAGTACTTTTGTTATTCTGCTAAACAGATTAATTACTGAAAGAAAACATTTTCAACATTTTATCTTCTTCTGTTTTAAATAACTGGTATGTTTTTCTTTAAAACATTTACTAGCTAAATATATTTGGCTTCGATTCACAATTAAAGAAAATATTTGGATTTTTTCATGAGTTGCAAATACAATTTATTTAAGGCTTTATCATTTTATGAATTATATAAAGTATTGTTCTCTTCCATGCATGAAGAGGAGAATAGGATTATATAATTGAAAAGTGAGAATAATCCACTCATCTGAGTGTTCTGAGGGTTCACATCAAGCGAGTTTACTCCTAGAGGCTGCGCTAAAGCCTCAGATATGGCCTCCTCGTGATGGACATAGAAAAAACTCCCAACACCTGGGAATAATAGAGAATGCAAATAACTCCCATGAACACATTTGCGTTTGAGACAGGTTATAGCAGTATATAAACCACACTCTGAGAGTAAATCAATAACATTCTTCATGAGTCTTAACCCTTTCAAGACTCCTGGACAACTTTTAATGATTTACTTCTGTGGTTCTTTAAGGGCTACTCTAGTGACAACTTAAAGGCCTTAATATGCCTGCCAAAATTGCCTGGAAATTTTTTAAGTAGTGGAGAATTATATCCTATCAAATCTGTTTAAAAGCCATGTACTCAAATACCTGTAAGAGCCAGGTGATAACACATAAGTGATACTTACAGCAGAGTGAAAGCAGAATCTTGTTGCCCCCTTAAAGGAGCAGCCTGTTTCTCTGCTCCAGTCAGTGGTTACTAAGTCAGAATGTGGGCTCAGATTTATCACCATCTTCACCTTTCAGGAGAAGCTAGAAATGCAGATATTTATGTGAAATCTCCCTAATTGTAAATATTGGCCAATTTAGCTCCATGTTAAAAACACTGTGCTAGCTAAGCTAAATATACCTGTGAATCACTAGTTCTTGAATTTTAAAGAATTTAAAAAACACACTTAGTATACTTGGGCATACTAGTATACTGGCTCTAAATTGCTATATAAGACAAGCCCTACCTTTCCTACCTACCAATCATTTCCCTGTCTTGGCAAGGATTTGCATGTATTTTAAAAATTTCATTTAGATTTTTAGAGAAATGTTATAACTCTAATTCTTTGTGTTTATTTCCAAGTAAAACGAAGATTTCTAGGATTTAGGCTCTCAAAATGAAGGATATACCTTTATACAACACATTGTTCTTTCTATGTTGATGTATTAGTCAGTGAAGCTAGGTTATGCCACATAACATATACAGCATGTCCAGAGGCTTATTACAACGAAACTGTAAATTGCTTTCACTGTATGTCTAATTCTGGTGAGTAAGTGCATATACTCAACATGGTTAGTCAGATTTACAAATGGTCTGCTTCATTGAGATGTTGTCATCTTAAAATATGGCTTCTAGGGACTTAATAGCTTAGGAAGATGGCAGTAAAAGAAGCACTTCAGTATTGCACATAAATGATATATATTAATTCTGCTTATGGCCCTTTGGCTGAAACCAATCATGGACCCAGATGAACTGCAAGGGAGACCAGGGAATGTGAGGTAGCCCATGACACCTTGACTGAGCATTACTGTTAATACCATAATGTTTTCCTCACTGTCAAACTCAGGGTTAGTGCTCTCATGACTAAGCAATTACAGGTGCTTTTACCCCTTCTAGATGCCTAAGTCAGTCTCTGCAGACATGATATGAAAGTTATCAAAAGAGACTTCTAGCCTAAGCCTGTGAATAAAGACTGAAGCTTGAGAACACTAACATTTTAGAATGCTTAAGTTTAAAATGCTCCCCAATCCAGGCTGCTATTCTTCTTCTGTTGTCCTGTCATGATCTTAGCATAGGGGAAAGGAGAAAAATCTTACTGGAAGCTTTGATTAGAATATGACTTCCCCCCAATAATCCTCAAACACACAGTTCAGCCCCCAAAATGTGGAGAGGAATGAAGAAATCCTGATTAACTCATCCCTTGAATGGTTCTATTCCTTAACTCCACATAGATGGATCAGTATTATAAACCTCCTATTAATGCTACCATGTTGTATGAGGGCTATACAAATATATTAGCATTTTGAAACTGTTTTATAGTTTTGCATTTTACATGTAGGTCTGTGATCCTTTTTGAGATAATTTTTGTGAAGGATATAACATCTAAGTCTTGATTAAAAAATTTTTTTTTTTTTTGCATATGGGTGTCCAGTCACTCCAGAACCATTTGTTGAAAATATTATCTTTTCTCCATTCTATTAGTTGACTATATTTATGTAGGTCTATTTCTGGGTTTTCTATTCTGTTCTACCCTATTATATTTTTATTTCTACCAATTGTCATGATTTTCTCTTGTACCTGCTGACTTGGCATACTATATTCAGAACCTCAGTAGTTAACATTCTGCTGAAGGACTTTAACTTAGGGTGTATTTTGATCTATAATTCTAGCTTTAAGTAGTCAATACAGAGTACTTTTTACTGAAGCCACCGTTTTGTTTTTAACATGGTGCTGTTTGTACATCTGGCAGCTTGCAGATAGCTGAAAATGGTTTGGATATCCTTGAAATGAAAAAAATAATCACTTGGTTATAATTTCTGAATTTCTCTCTGGATTTATCCAGTCAAGATGTTGAGACAGAAATAATTACTTTCCATATATCTTCCCCCGAACTTTGTTCCTTTACTTTGGTTTATTTCACAGGTATATCTCTGTATATAGATGTGTTCCTTTTGAAAAATTTCCCCCTTTTATTTGAAATTTAGCATTTACTTTGTTAGGAAAATACACTCTACTAATTGTCTTGCAAACAGCCAGCTTTATCTTAGGTATAAACTTTATGATTAAATGTATTTATTTTTTTAAAAAAGGAACTTAGTGAACTATTTAGATTATATAAGATTCCATAATAGGGAAAACTTAAACATTGTTTATTGTGCTTCTTTATCTTTATCAGATTATAGAAGGCATTTGTTTGGAAGGAAATACACAGAACAACAGGGGCCAAATAACTCTAAAGAGTAATAACATGAAGATGGGAAATGGGACTTTACTTAAACTTAAAACATGTATCGACTGAGTGTTTTCCAAAAGTATGTTCTTAGAACAGCAATCTGCAAGGGGTACTTTATCAGACAAGTTAGGGGAAATGCTACATTCTATATTCTCTTTGGAAATTATAAAAAGACATTGTCATGTTAAGTTTTATAAAAAGTCCTATAGTTAAAAATAATAAACCTTGTTCAACTCTAACATGGGATTTCTCAAACTTATTTTGACTATAGTATTCTATTTACACGAACAGCTATTAACATCCTATAGAATCAAAGGACAAATTTTGAGAAATATGTTAACTTCTTTACAGAGTTTTAAAAAAGAACCCATGTTTAAGCCTGGTAAGCATTGTTTCCACAGAATTTAAGTTCTTTCCAGTCTAGTCAACAGAAAGGAAACTTTTCATATACAAATACTGATCGCAAGTACATATTTACTCAGATTTTACAGGTAAAAAGAAGGGGTAAGTTTTCTGGAAATAGTAGCATGAATACTTGCCAAGCCCTTGCATAAATCAGTGTTCATTATTATAAATCATAAATTCATTAGCTATGAGAATTTCTTTTGTTTTATTCCCAAATTTATAATGAAAACCATACTTACTTAACTCCTTTAGTAATATACTAATGCAAAGTAAAATGGTCTTTAAAATTAACTTTTTCTAACATGTAATTTTTACAGTTAACTCCTGACAAAGCAGTATAGGAAAAGAAAAACAAATTTCACTGATCATTGTGATCTAGGTTTTATTCGGAATGATAGGAACTACTAGTTAATTAGGCTAATTTTTCGAGAGAGCTAAATGTGGAAATTTTACCTTATAAAATTTGTTTATTTGATTAGTCTATACTAGTAGACAATGATTTTGATGTAGCTTTAAAATATATTATCTTTACTATAATCTGTGAGCTCTTAGTTTAAAACTAATTGCCTTTCTCATAAATGCATGAGAACCCCACGCTAATTTTATATTTTAATCTGAAAAGTGATTCTGCTAAAGAAGCTCATTTCCAACTTGCTGAAATTGATAGAGTACATGTTTTTCAGTCAACAAACTATCAAAGCAGCATGCAAAATCTGTGGAAGGAAGATGTAGCCCCAGGAAGAAATCTTCATCTGAGGACCTTGTCAATGCAAGAAAAGCAATTTTAAACTACAGAAAGTTCAAATGCTAAATAAGGACAGCTTATATATATTACGTTGTTATAAAATATAGCTAATAATATTCTTATGCAAATAATTTGAAAAATACCTAAATCAAAACCAGAAGATTACTTTTCAAAATAATGTTCATCAAAATAAAAATAAACTCATAACAAAATTCTATGAGCACAGAAAACTACCTCACTATTCTGCTACCAAAACAACTGCAATGTTTTGGCCTATTGCATTCCAGTCTTTCATTTTTTTTAAATAAGTCATAGAATATATGTATTTTGTCATGTCATTTTAAAACAAAACAAACATAATTTTTCAATAGAATCATAATATGCTCTCATATGACCCAACCAGAATGTTTTTTTTAAATTAAAATAAACTTTTATTGTTTTGTATTTTCCTTTTGAGAATAAAAGCAAGTTCATTATAGGAAGGGCTTTTGAATACATGTGCAGACTTCAAGATTACCATGGTCTATCTATTAGGAATATTTTTTAGAAAAATTATCAAAGAATTTTTTTTATTTTTTCCCCTAATTTTCTAATAAAGGCATAGAAAGGATAGTTTAGAATGAAAGAGCCCAATAATTTTTTTATAAGTACATATTCTGCAGAATAGTAGCAATCCATGAGAAATTGTAAAATCCAACGAGAGGAATAATTCCAGTTAAGAAACCTTATCTGCTAAATAAACCTGAAGTGTGCTCAAGTGATTTGACTTAGGACACACACCTCCCACACTTAGGTCCTTGGGCCTTTGTCAGGTAGTCTCTTTTGAACTCCTCCTCCCTGTTTCTCTTTACTCTCCCTTCCCCCACCCTACACCTCTCTTGCCCTAAGGAATCTAGTACATGGAATGCTATACCCTATTTGAACTAGAATCATGCCTTGACAACATTTTTTGACATGTAATTGTGACAATTTTACTCTCCCAACTGATTTGCAGAATAACTTTTAAAACATATCTCTGGAAAGTCCATTTATGTTTCTCTTGAATCTCAACCAATCAGAAAGATACAACTAAATGTGATTTTATGTGTGACACATTTCTGATATTTATAAACCTTAGACATTCATTTCACATGAGTGAATAATAAATAAGTACACTTTTTCGGCACATGTTTTGGCAATGCTACTCTAACCATTAATCTTTGGATATAATTGAGCACACACACACACAAAACTGTATTCAGTGTTATAAAATTCAAAGCATTTGCAGATACTTGGTAGTATCCAGTTTGGGCCACTGCGGCATCTTGGGCATTTCATAATGATTTCTTTGGCCTAACAAACCATACTGAATTTTAGTGAAACAATAAAGTGTGAGAAACATCAGGTCTTAATTCTTTCATTATTTTAGGAACAACTCTGGAATCATCTGGATTTTGGAATATGTTCCAAAGACCTCTCTCTCTTTCTCTGTTTTTCTCATCTTGCAAGGTGGAATTATATATTTAGTTAGCTTTTCATGAAAGAATATTTTAGATGAATTTGAAGATTAAGTTTCCTAATTCTCATATGAAGAACATAGACAAGCTATGAAGGTGATTTACTCAGACTGGGTAGAAGAAACTGTTACATGCCATCATCAAAGGACAGAAATGCCATAGAGGGTTTTTAGCTCTGGCAATCCCTGAAGAATCTCCTGGTTTACGTTTTTTTATCATTTCAGCTTCAGGGGAGCACAAACCATACAGGGCTTGAACTTTATTTCATCAGTCCAAATATTTTTTGTTTTTCTTCCAAAAGGCAAACTGTATATTCATTGTATTGAGTCAACCTACAAGGGACCATTCTCATGGTCCCTTGACAACTGAAAATGAAATGAATTTCATACCTGGAAAATCTAGTTATCGGGCATAATCAAGTGGCTGCATTTGTTTTAGATTTTTTTGCAAGTCACTCCATTTTCTTCTAATTTAACAAAGCTCATGTATGAAATTAGACTCAGCTGTTATTTATTTTATTACTGAGCTCCTCTCCCATCTAGCGGTTTTCTTTTGACTTTTTCTCTTTATACTTAAACATATATAACATGTTTCTTTTTTTTTTAACTTGAATATAAGCACAAAGTTAATTTCACCACTCCCTGTATTTATCTAGAAGAGTTGCTCTCCTTCAGTGTGCTGCATTGAGGAACAAGTGGTCAGTAGCATTTTTTCTTTTATGGTTTGCTCATAAGGTTCTTAAATAAGACACACTTTCTTATTTGAGCTTATGCTTTATACTCTAGCCACATCCAAAAGTTATTTGGTGCTGGCTTAGAATACAAGGCACATATATACATATATGATAGCATCATTGAAATAGAACTATAAAGTAAAAGTCATGAATGGGGGAGGTAAAAATATACCAGCAGAATAAGTGAGGTCCTAGAACTAAGCAGAAAATCTACCCAGATTCCTGTAGCAACCAAGGTAGAAAAGAGAAATGATATTTTTCTTCATTCTCATTAGCTGTGGGGGAGGGGACGGTAAAAGGAAACATACTGTTTCCTGGGGCGGGGGAGCAATTTTGTCCTACAACTAAATTGTGAAAGGTATTTATACTATGGCTTTTTAAAGATAGGATAGACTTTGGAGTTATTTTTTTTTAAAAAAATGTTTCATGGAAGCATTAAATACGTTGAGAAAAGGGCACAGGTAGTAGGTATATGGCTAAATGAAGTTTCACAATTTTAGCACATCTGTGTAACTAGCACCCAGAGCAAAAAAAAAAAAAATAGTATTCTAAAGACCTGTAGGTCCCCTTCTAGACATGACTCCCTCCTTCATCAATATATCCACTATGTTAACTTCCTAGAACATAAATTGTTTTTATCCTTTTAAAATTTTAGTGTATTTTAAAATATATATTTCAATAATTTACTGTCTTCTCTTTTAAATTATGATTTTGTTCATTTGTGGTTTCATCCACGCATTGATGCACTTACTGATTAATTAAAAAATTCTTAAACACCTGCCATACAACTAACAACCATGCTGTTTAGAATGTTTTGGGGCTTTACATTATTTTTTACTATTTTTTTTAATGTATATAAACTAAAATTCATTTTTTTCTTTCTTCTTTTCTTCCTTCCTTCTTTTCTTTCTTCCTTATTTTTTCCTTCCTCCTTTTCTTTCTTTATCCCTTCTTTCTTTTCTCCTTTTTTTCTTTTTGGTGTGCAGTTACATGCATTTTGAGATAGGCAAGATTAATGTAACTACCACCTCAAGTTAGATTTCAAACAGTTACATCACCCAGAAAAACTCTCTCCTGCCACCTCTTTATAGCCACACTCATACTCCAGCCCTAAATTCTGGCAATTCCTGAAAGAACTTTATGATTTGAGTTGTCAGACAGAATGCGGAATCATTTTCTTCTTCACTTTTCAGCTGCAAATTTTTTATGTCTTCTTATTTTATCTTTGTATCTCTATCATATTAAAGCCATTTCATCCATATTAAAGCCATTTCATTTTTTGATTGCGGAGTCTGTTCATATTAAGCAGGACACTTTTTTTGAGTCTGTTCATATTAAGCAAGACACTTTTCTGGTGGTCAAAACTCACAGTGTTCAATCAAACTGACTAGCCTTGTTTCCTGCATAAGATATGTTTTTCTTTTCTTCTCAGAGGTTGGGTCACTTAAGCCATGAAAGACAGAAATATTGACCGCTTGATGAAGATCACTCTGATTCTTCCCCTGTGACTATAACATATCCCAAAACAGAGTAGAAAAGAGCTGAATTAGGAAAACTGACAGATGTGTCCTGAAATGCAAAATACTCTTGATTTTTTTCAAGATTCTATTTCTCTAAGAAAATGTTTATTTTCTCCCAATTATCTACCCTCAATAATTTCCCTAAGTTATCTTTTGAATGGGAAGTTCTTTACCACATTGTAGTAACACTGATAAGAATGAAAGAAGTAGGATTTTGAAAGGAAATTGATCAGCCTAAATTGTTCTATACATAGCAGTTAGCAAACTGTTTCTGTGATTTCTGTAGTACTCTGGCTTCTAACTTCAAAGGGAAACACTAAGTAATTTGCCCATGTAAGAAAGATGAGTTTGAGTTGCAAAATGTGCTTTATCGACTTTCTTTATCCTTTATTTAGTATGTTGTTATAAATACATAATATATTCTATAGAGAAATTCAAGAAAATTTAACCAAGGAGAAGAATTTCTATGTCCCCAGAAACATCCATACCTTTTCTTTTTAACTTCATAACGAAAATTTTCAAATGCATACAAAAACATCTACTCTTAGTTGATCTCTACCTCCCAACTCTGTTTCACAATGGATTATTTTCAAGTAAATCTCACATATCACATTATTTCTTCCATAATTTCAGTGTGTATGTACTTCTAAAACACAATGCTTTTAAGAAACTGTAATGCTATTATTACATCTGAAAGAAAATAATTATTTTTATATTATTAAATATTTTGTCAGTACAAATTCTCTGATGAACTTTTTTTTGGTGTAAATTGTTAGGAAAACAACCATCTATAATATACTTTCCAACTATTTCCTCTTTTTTTGTGAGTGTACATCCTTGTGTGTATGCTTAAGTGTTTTCCTCCAGGCTTCCTTTCATATGTAAAAACATAAATATGTAAAATATGAGTGTATACTCATACTCATAAATTGGCTTATACTCTGGAATACTTTTTCTATAATAGTACATGTAAGTCTCCCTCAGTTTTTTTTTTTTCCTCATGGCTGTTTAGAATCTCATGAGATTGCTTACTATTACTTATGTTATTCTTTCCTTTCATTGTTCATTATGAGCCATCCTGCTTTCAATATTAAAAACATTTAAAGTATTACTGAATACAAGTTCACACCTACGTTTGGATGTTAACAGCTGCTTGACAAGTGATCTATCTCTAATGACAATATCTTTAGGCAAATGTATTTTACTTTCAGTTACTAGAAGTAAAGATACTTGAATCATATACTATACCCTCATATGTCACTCTGCAATTTAGTTGACAAGTTATATTGCCATGAAAATAGCCACTGATCATATTATATGTGAGGTCCAAGTTAGCATTGGTGGATGCATGATCACATTTAAATAAATAAGACACCACACTCAAGTGACAGTGTATTCTGACCTCTCAGATCCTAGTTGGTTTTGATGATTCAGTAGTATTTGGTCTTGTATACATTTTTGAAAGCCTAATGGAAAAGACTTATACTTTGGAGCCAGATAAGCAAAGCATGAATCCTGGCTCCAGCATTTACTGCTAGTTTACTTAGTACATATTACTATCCCTAAGCTGGTAATGTCTTCACCTGCTTAAATGAGGTAATAATAGTGCCTAATCATGAGATGATTGTAAGGATTGAATGTGATAATGATGCAGTAAAGGGTTTTGCATAGTGCCTGGTATGTAGTAAACCAAGAATTTAGTAAATTGTAGTGGCTTCCAGTTACAGTTAAAAACTGAACTAAATGCCAGACAAAGACTACACACAGAGAGATACTATTTACATACAGTATAACAACAGGAAAATTAATCTGTACCATTAGAAGTCAGTGTGGGGGTTATGGAGGGTAGTGACTAGAAGAGGGCACACAGGGCTTCTAAAGTGTTGACCATGCTTTATTTTTCCCTTGATCTGTGCTGGTTATACAGGTGTGTTTAGTTTCAGAAAATTCATTGAGCTGTATACTTATAAGTATGCACCTTTCTGTGTACATTGTATATTTAGTGAATGTTAAAATTGAAAAAGAAAAAAAATTAACATCCATCTTATTCCTGGCAATGAGATACTTGAGAGGATGAGAGAGAGAGAAAGACAGAGAGAGTGCATACTAGTTATTGTTTACAATTTAAATTGTTGCTTTCTTGTTAAATTTTAGAAAACTTTAGTTGAAAATAATGTAGATTCAAGTCAAACATCATATATATTTTGAATTGGTTTTTGCTAAGCTCTTCATATTTCTGAGATAACTTTCTATATTCAATCCAAGGGCAGATATTTCACTTGCTTTTTCTATGGATTTCCTTGGGAGTGTGATTACAGCATCGACAGCATCAGCTTGTCTGCCTGCATCAAGTCACTCAGCTGTGAACTTTGAAATGAATTATGGGAATCCAGAGAAGCCTTGAGGAAGTGTGGCCCCACCCAGCAGCAAACTAAACTTATCAAGTGGTTCTGAAGAGTAATTCTTTTTTTACAATACCTCCAAGAAGTAACAGTGAATTCATGACCAAAGAGTTATCTTCTTTCTTTGAGTGCTGACATTTCAAAAGTTCAGAAGAACATTTGAAGTTTGAGGAAATAGACCCAACAATAGATATTTGATTTAGTTGTCCTCAAACAATCACACTCATTTTGTCAGATAGAGTGAAGTGAGCTAGGCCCAACATATCATATTGCGAAGCCTGCTGTTTGGTGCAGCTTTCACTGCCAAATTGAGGGGGAGCCCTTGGGATGTGATTGCATAATCTGCTCTGAAGAAAAATTTTAATTCTCACTGTTGTCAGTCCTTTGTTTCACAAATCGTATGTGTGTATTTAAAAAGACTGAAAGATAAAATATTTGATTATCCTCTTTTTGAAGTTTAATCTAATCAGTATAGTCAGATTTCATAAGAATCACCTATTATAAAAATTTTGATGAAAGATAGTTTAAACAGATGAGTCTTAATCAGTATTTTCTAATGTGAATATGGATATAGGAAATATAATTATAAGGATGTTAGACCCTCTTTTTTGCTGTCACAGCACATAGCTGGAAATTGCTTATTATTAGCTTGCAAATCCTACAGGAAAACACAAAATTATTTTTAGTGCTCAGTAAATTTACGATGGTAATTATGGGTACTTGCTTCACTTACAGAATGTGAGAGTTCTTTATCTTTATTCTCCATGTTGAGAAGATAATTTTTATCACTATCACCCCAAATCTTGATTTCTGTGATCACTGAGAATCAAAAGTGCTTTTCTGGTAATGCTATGGTTGACAAAAGTCATTTTGCAATGTAAATTGTTGGAGGCTCCCTGGTCATTTTTTTTTTTTTATCTTGAAAACAAAAACAAAAACAAACAAACATAAGAAAAGAATTCCTTTAATTCCCATCACCAAATCCTTCAACTGTTCTGCATCTGAATTCACGCATATTTTGCCTCTCCTTTGACAGTTGGGAGTAGTGCTCCTGGTTCTATTAAAAGCCAAATTTTTCCCTTGTGCTCTGGATCTCAACTGTTCTTACCCATTACTCAAAGACCTCACTCTCACTATCACGCCTGTTTTCCTGGTATCATCTGTTTCTGCCACCTTTAGTTTACTCACATGCCTTAAAAGCTCTGATCTTAAAAAGATAAAACCCTTAAGTGTCCTCATTCACTGCAAAAACCCTTAAGGAATTATCTAATGCCAATTGTCTCTACTTCTTCACCTCTCCTCTACTCAGCCAACTCCACTGGGCTTCCAAATTCGTCAATCTTTTTTTATAAATGGCACCTCCGTCCACCATTTCCTCAGGCCAGAAACACTAGAGTCATTTTATAAACTCGATCTTATAATTTTTTTTTATAAACTCCATCTCCAGAATGTATTTGTAATCCATCTCATCCATTGTAATTCATTTTATCATCTCCATCGGGCCCCCAGCTCCATCAGTATACAAACATCTTGTCATTTTCACCTAAAACTTTTTGCTAAATATAATGGATGATCAATTGTTTCTTCCTTTACTATTTTACCTCTCCTGTTGAAACATTTTTTTCCCTCTAGATTTCAGTGAAAGTACATCCTCCAGTTATTTTTATAAGGAGAACTTAATACATAAGAATGTCAACTAGGTAACTGAAAGGTATATAGAATTATATATCTATATATCTACATATCTACCTATCTATATCTATCTATCTATATCTATCATATATATATGTATGTGTGTATATATATATATATATGTGTGTGTGTGTGTGTGTGTGTGTCTGTGTGTGTGTGTGTATTTTACATTAAGTGGGTCACTGAAACATGTGCAAAGAGACCTCTAAGGTGTGAGGTAGTGGAAATAGTCAACCATCTTGATGGAAGAAGTTGTAATGATTCAAATTTAGAAGCGTAGAGGAGGAGCCCTGAGGAGCTGAACACTTAACTCTGAGAGGGGATTGTTGCTTAGGTAGAACTCCCGTTTTTTATTTCACAGGAGGCATGGTGGAGATCCAGACCTCTGAGAAGGGCTTGTTGGTTGGTGCTCGTGCTAAAGTCACTGAGCAGTGTTATGAGAATGGTTCTGTGAATTTTGGAAAAACAATAAAATAAACTGCTGCTACGAAAAACTACTGTCTTAACACCACATGAAAAAGCGGATTATACATACAAGGATGAGTTTGAAGACGTCAGTAACTTGATGACTGGTACAATCTTCTTTCTGACTTGTTACTCCTTTTCATTCCCTTTTCCTGGCTCTGCATCATACCCTGGGGCTTCATGCTGGACATCCTCTTCTGAGTTCCATCTCTCCAACCCTATGGCTTTCAGTGCATCTATACACTGACAATTCCCAAATATATATAACCATCTCTCATCTCTCCCCCAGGTCCAGAGTAAAGTAGCAAACTGCTTATAATATGCATGATTTAATAAGCATGTTAAACTTGACGTGTTGAAAAGGGTGCTTTTGATTCCCCACCCATCTCCAACTTGCCTCTCCTGCTGTCTTCTCAATAACCAACACATCCTATATAATTTCCTCAGGCCAAAATTCCAAAGTCATTTTATCAAATCAATGTTCTAATTCTTATAAATCTAATTCTATAAATTATTCTTATAAATGCAATCTCCAAAGTATATTTGCAACCCAACCACCATTTATTATTTCCACTGCTGCAATTATAACACAAGTCACCATCTTTTTCTGAAACAGCATGAGAGACTTCAAACTTGTCTCCTTGTTTTCTCACTTGTGACCTTGCTATCCATTTGCCACATAGTGTTCATAAGACTTAGAGTCAGACAGAGCCTGTTGCTAGCCTGCTTAAAATCTCCTAGTAGTTGTTTCTTGGAAGCAAAAGAAAACTCAAAATCTGCACCATCATAATTAGGCCCTTCATTAGGGGTCAGTCAACTTTCTGTAAGGAGTCAGATGGCAAATATTTTAGACTTTGTGGACCAGGCAGTTTCTGTCACAACTATTCATCTCTACTATTGTGGCATGAAAGCAGCCATGGTAATACATAAATAAACAGAGAAGAGGTTCTTTCATTAACACGTTATTTACAAAAACAGTCAATGGGTCAGATTTGGGCTACAGATCATAGTTTGCCCACTTCTGCCCTATGTGATCATGTCATTTCATATATAATATTTACCCTATCTAAGACTAACTGGTATTCTTTGTTACCTCAGGTATTTTATACATAGTGTTTCTTCAATCTGGAATTCTCTACCTTCAGTTCAGTGCATGACTGGTTTCTACCCTTTACTCAAATGTCACCTTAAAAAAAAAACATAAGAAAACTGCTGCTGTCCCATCTCTTACCTGTCACCATTATCCAGATTAGTTTATTTCAGAACATTTGTCATTCTAAGAATTTTTTAATTTGTTTATATGTATATTATCTATTCCCAAAACTAACAGAAGAGACAGGATATTAGTAATCTCACCATTTTTAGCATATAGTTGCTCAATACATATTTTTTAGATAAATTAACTAAAACCCAGGGTTTTAGTCTTTTGTTTTTTCTTTTTTGTCAATACAAAAATAAATCCTTGATTTGCATTGACATCATGGTTTGTCACTGAATTTCTGCTTTGCTTTCTCTACCTTGTTTTGGTCAGTTAATCAACCAGTCAGGTAATCAATTGAGAATTCACTGATTGGTCTGTCAATGTACTCAGTTAGACTCTGAGAGGCACATTGTGAGTGCTTGCTATACACGTCTTTTGCCTTTTAAAATCTTAACATTTCCATTGACCTCGCAAATAGAAAAAATCAATTTGGATGTATATCTATGACTGAGTGCTTGCTTTTAAAATGTAGATTATATAAATATGTATAAGCATACGTATTCTTGGCAAGAGCTACGTAATTATTCATATGATGGAATTAGGTGATTTCGAAAGTTTCTCTACACCGAGGGTCCCCAACCCCTGGGCCACAGACGAGTATAGATAGATCTGAGGCCTGTTAGGAACCAGGCCACACAGCAGGAGGTGAGCGGCAGGCAAAGAGCGAAGCTTCATCTGTATTTGCAGCTGCTCCCCAGAGAGAGCATCACTGCCTCAGCTCCACCTCAGATCATCAGTCATTAGGTTCCCATAGGAGTGTGAACCTTATTGTGAACTGCGCATGTGAGGTGATCTAGATTGCATGCTCCTTATGAAAATCTAATGCCTGGTGATCTGGGGTGGAACTGAGGCAGTGATGCTAGTGCTGAGGAATGGCTGCAAACACAGATTAACATTAGCAGAGAGGTTTGACTGCACAGAGACCATAATAAATCAATTATTTGCAGACTCATATCAAAACCCTATTAGTGAGTGGCAAAAGACAATTAAGCGGTATCTGGTGGCATCTGATTCTGCATTATGGTGACTTGTATAATTATTTCATAATGTATTACAATGCAATAATAATAGAAATAAAGTGCACACTAACTGTAATGTACTTGAATCATCCCCAAACCATCTCCTCTACCCCAGTCCATGGGAAAATTGTCTTCCACAAAACTGGTCCCTGGTGCCAAAAAGGTGGAAAACCGCTGCTCTACACTACTCAGTCCTACTTCTCATGTATCTTTTAGAGAAAAATGTCATGCGATATGCTAAAGAATTCTTCATTTCCTGTTTATGTAGATAGTAGCCACTGTGCCTTGCTGCAGTGTGGAGAAGGGGTTGGGAGGGAAGATGTATTCTGCAAACCTAGAGATAGCACTAAGATTTCCAAACTGCAGTTCAAGTCTCTTCACCTTTTACATCCTCAGGAAAAAGATCTGTTCTGACATTGTGTTTAGTACTAAACTATTGTAATCTAGTTCTGTCAAGGTTGAGAGATGTTTGTTACCTATTAGAAAATATCTCCTGAAGTTCTTACTGCTGAAAATGGCCTCACCTTTAGCCTGACTTCCCCTACAATCTCAGGAAATTCACCGTAGAAGCCACAGTGGCTGAGTTGTTGGGTTATTAAGGCAAAATTGTCATTTCTTGATGAGAGAGTAGAGGAAAAAAAAGATAAGCATAGTATATTCTACTAGTTCATATCAATTCTATTCACAAAATCTCTCTAAGTATGTGTATTCCTTCCAAACACAGGAAGGTACCAGTGCTCCCCATTCCTGATTCTTGTCCCTAATCAAGGCCTTACTCTGTCTTCAATGATATATCCCCCCATATTCCTCTGCATCCAGAGTCCTATTGCCTCTTTCCTTCCCTGTTATTCCTACAACTGCTTACCTCAGAAGCTTTCTTGACAAAACATACATGTTTTTGTTAAGAAATGTAAATAATAGGAAGTATAAAAAGTACGTGTAATGGGCAGATTAAATATAAAGGTTGATGTCTAGCAAGTCTTCATTTCATCAGTACTCAGCATTGTCACAAATCAATGGAGATACATGGACAAAGCAGCTGTGTTCCTTTTTTTTTTTTTTTTTTTTCTGAGTGGCTACCATTTGAGGTCCAGGAACCCATGCATCTTGTAGTCTCTCACTAAATCCCCAAGGCTCTGATTTTCTTAATGAAAAAACCTCTATACTATTCCCAGTGTCACATTTCTGAGCCTCAGGATTCCAAGAAGTCTCTTTGTAGGCTTCATGCTTTCTGCATTTTTTGATCATCCTTCTCCATGCTTGTGGAGGACACATCCTCAGCCACTCTGGTTTATAAACAACTAATTAAATTGAAAGATTAGAGGCTGTTTTCTGTCTGGGTATTACCTTAAATGTTCTCTCAAACTATTCCAAAGATTTTACCCACAGAAGTGTTTCTCTAAGTGTCCTTCATTAGACTAACATGGGATATTTGTTAAAAACTCTCTTGGATCTTATTGGTGGTCCTTCTCAATAAGAGTTTCTGGGGATGGGGATCAGGTGTATGTGTATTTTTAGAATGTCCAATAGGCTAGTCTTACTCAAGTTAAAGTTTGAGAACCCCTGGCTTATTATGTAGCTATTTGGAATAATAGAAAAGAAGCAAATTATAGAGCTAGCTTTGCCAAAATATTGCCTGCTTACCACTCAAAGCATTTGAAGTATTATGGAACAGCTTTTTAAAAATAATTATGCATTAATTTAATGTGTTTTAGAACAAAAGAAAAGTGTTCTCTCAAATGAATAATATCACTGATATTCCAGTTAAGGATGAAGCTGAAAAAAATTTAAGTGAATGTTTGAAGAAAAATTTTAAGCAAACAAAAATAAAGGGAATTCAAATGGGAGAGGGGTTCTATTGTTTTGTTCAAATCTCCATTCAGCCACTAAAAACCGGAGTGACATTGGATGTGGTTCCTATTGTTCATTTACTTGTACACCCACAGAAGACATTTCATACCCATCCTGAGTGCAGTTGCCACCTTTCTGTGCTCTCCCTCCCACAGTCAGGAGCAGTGTCCTGGCAGTGCCTCTGAGAGTAGTAAATAGGGCTGGCTGTTGGTAAAATGATATTATTGCCTTCAGTGTCTGTTTTTACTTTCCTCCTCACCCCAACTTCCCTGGTGCAGTATCTTACCTTCAAAAGCCCCTTTTCTCCAGGGATATATTACCCTGTCCAGGCCCATGAATGTCAGATTCTCGATCCTGTTGCTCAACTAAAAAAGAATAACAATTTCTATGGATTTCTCTACCAGATGTACTGTAGATACCAGACTTTCCAAGATGGAGCTTGCTAGTCTGATGCTGATATGCCAGTATAGAAGGCAATCCTGTCACTGTGTCATTCTAGGTGATTCATGGATGCTGCAGGGTACAGTCAGTACCCTTTCCATGTTGCTTGACCTCTCCATGTGCATCCAGTTGGTTTCAAGCTGCCACTGCCTGCATCCCTGAGCCTGTACTTTTTTGTACAATTGCAAGAAACCTCATGGTGTTGCAATGTCTCTCCTTTGTTATTTAATGAATGTGAGAATTTGGGATCAGATGTCAATTCAAGTAAAAAGAGAAAGCATCTTTTAGATTGAAGAAAAACAAAGTTTGGGGTAGATAAAAGCTTTTCGTACCTTCTTAATCACCCTTCAACTGTGGCCCCATATGGTGAACTGGATGTCAGTTATGACTCTTACCTACCAATAAACCTAAAATGCCTTGGTTTGACATCTGTTTGATTTTGTAGAAATGGCTAACCCAGTGGGTCACAATTTTAACTCCTACCAAAATCCTCTGGAGATATTGTTAAATCATAGATTACTGGGCCACTCTGCTCCCACAGAGACTCTGATACAGTAGGTCTGGAGTAGGGCCCTGGAATTGCATTTGTAGTAAATTTCAGGTGATGCTAATGCTGATGGTCCAGGGACCTCACTGAGAATTGCTTGTGTAAGTATGCTTTTGATGTAATTTCTTGAAATATACAGCTAGGCATTTGCTACTGAGATAAAGCATTAATTGATTTTTCTTTTAAAGTTGTATATATTGATTTTGATTAGGCAGTATATTCTCATAGCTCAAAGTCCAAGTCTATTAAGCAATAAGTGGATTCTTCTTTATCATGATGAAATATACTGATCACAACACAAAATCCAGATTTATGCCTAACAGGAAAACACAGAAAATGCTCCCATGAAAGAAATCAAACAAATATTTTTGTTACATCTACTATAATTTATCATTATTCTGGAGATAGTCTAGATATTATTGTATACCTAGAAAGCCCAAGAGAATCAAGTAAAAAAAAAATAAAAACATTGTATATTAAGAATGTTTGGCAACATGGCCATGTACAATATTATATGTGAAAATATCAATAAACTTACTTACTGTACATAAGCAATAAACAAGGGTATTTATAAGAAAAATAAAAGTCCTACTCCAAAAGCATAAAATATACTAAAATATAAACTACATTTTGAAAGTTTGCAAGATCTACATGAAAAAAAAACTTTAAAATATTCTGAGGATACAAAGAAAGACTTGACCCAATGAAAGAAAATACAATGCTCTTGAACAGAAAATACAATGCTCTTGAACAACTCAACTTCAGAAAAATTTTCATTTTCTTTAAATAAGAAACAAATTCCATAAAAATTGTTTACATTGAATAAAATACCAACATGAATTTTTGTACCTAAAGGGGCTATTTCTAGAGTTCACATGGAGAAAATAAAACCATTACTAGATAGATATTCAAACATACTGCAAAGCCATAATTATTTGAACATTATGGTATTACATCATGAATAGACAGTGGGAAACCCAGAAGTAGACCTACAAACATTTAGTATATTATAAAGTCAACATTTAGTTCTTGATAAAGAGATTAAAGAGCTTTCTCCTATATAGAGCCTGTGCTTACCTGTGTTATTAATACTGTTACTTTGGGCACTACTACAGATTCACCTACAGATGGCATTTACTGAGAACTCACTACATGCTAGATAGCATACTAGACATTCCTACAGGTTTTAACCTGTTTAATCTTCACAAAAATCCATGAAGCAAGAATCCTTATCTCCATTTTAAAGCTGAAGAAAACAGAGGCCACAGAAATTAGGTACCTTGTCTACAGTTGTACAGCAATGAGTGGAACAGCCAGAATTCAAAACCAGAATTCAAAGCCTTCTGACTCCCTCTCTGGGGCATTTTAAATCTCATTAAGCAATATTTGTTACTATTCCCTGTATCATATGTGTATTTTCTATTCATTGTCTTTATTTCATTTGAGTTCTCATTTTTTAGGGTAGTTGACATGAGTTTCTAATTAGGAGCTTAACCCATTTCCCATTTAGAAAAAAAAAGTACAGCTCACTGTCAGTATTAATTTAATTTTATATAAATGCACTCTTTGAGGCTGAAGCAAATCTGACTGGTTTTCAATGTGAAAATAAAATATAAAAACTGTTCTTGGAGTTATTTTTAAACAGAACTTGACTCTAATTTTAATGTAACAGAAATGTATATATAAATTGAATTTATCAAATGACTCTTCAGCTAACAACTGTTCCAGAATTGTATTAACATCACATGTAGGAATGCTACATTTTCTAGGATTTGACATTTTCAGCAATCAAGAATTACTATATTTTCTAAATGGAAATACCACAGAATGCTATAAACAGAATGAAGTCATTTGTATCCAAAAACTATTGATATAGTAGAGCGATGCAAAAATAATAATAAAAGTGAGATACTTCATGACAAACTTTGGGATAAGGTTAGGACTGTAATCTGCAAATTATCTTAGAGCAAATGTTGTAGCCACAAGTGCCACCAGTGAGTATTCTTGGGGCAAACAGAATATGAGTTACATCATGATTTTTGTTTTAAGTTTTGTAACTTTTCTTTTACAAGACATTATTTTCTTTTTTAGCTCAGATCACCAACATAGAAGAGGATTGATGGTCTAAGTGGTCAAAATTAGCAGCTAAAAGGCTTTGATGGTGTGTTATCACCAGGCCTTGGCCAGGGAGAAAAGCTATTACTCGCTAAGGACATGGCATAGCCAGGTCTGAGCAAGTCCAGGGAAGGTGCTTGTGTGAGCCTCAGGTCCTCCTATTTCTGGGGTCTCTTCCTCACCCCAAGGAAATGTGGAAGGACAATGAGGCTCCTTTTCCTTATGAAGACTGGCTTTCCATCTACTCAAGTTCCCTCAGAGGCCCTCCCTCTGCTCTGTAACCAGTGAAGCACAAAGATGTCAGAAACCTGACTTGACATTTTAATTCCTACACCTTTGGGAGCTGCCACCACACCTCTGTCCCAGGAGGAGGTAATAACAGAATCTTAGCTGCTCACAATGATGCAAGGCCATCCACAGCTGACTGGGAGCTCAACTCCTGATTCTGAGGAAAGCTAGTATATTTTTGATAAAACAGGTATGATCTACCTGTTAAGGAAATTCATGATTTGCTAATGATTTATGACTTTTAATTTTTCCTCTTTAAACAGGATACAATCCTTGTTTTATTATGTTTATTATGTTTTTAATTACCTTAGGGACCTATTGTTGCCTAATTATCTATATGATAGAAAATTAAATAGAGCTGTAGGCACTGTGTAACTTCAATGCCTTCCCCCACTCTCTTTCCTTCTTTTTTAAATGGTAACATGAATTGCAAATCTAGACTAAAATAAATTTGGTGCTGCACCTTCAGACTAACAATGAAATATCAAATATTTGATGAACATTAGAAAGATTTTTTGTTAATTGATTGTCAAATGTCAGTTGACTCATCATAGTTGTAAAGTGGGCACTCTCCTGTCATGGTCAAGTTTAAGGTCTCTCAGGTCTGACTTTTGAGTTTTTTATTGTTTATTGCTACTTAGTAGCTGCGCAGGAACTAATTTTTTTAATGCTTTAGTGTTCTTAGCTATAAAATGGGGATAGTAATAAGACCTGAGAGAGTGGCTAAGAATTAAATGGTTAACAGATGTAAAGACTTGTAAAATATTTAAATGCCTGGTACACAGTAGCTGCTTAATAAATAATCACTGTTACTATTAAGAGAGAGCCAAGATTTGCAGATATCAGTAAACATTTTTATTTATAGCCAGCTATTATCTATTTATTATAAGAGATAAGAATCTTAAGGAGTTACATGTTTCTGCTGACATTGAAAAAGGTAGAGGCAGAGTTGGCCCTTAGACTGAAAATAGACAGGAAAACCTGCAACACATGGACTGTCATATGTCACAAGCTCTGATCAAGCCCTGACTTCTCAGACTGGCACAGAGATACCAATTTTAATCTCATGGTCTTAAACATTCTATTTTTTTCCCTTGTTTTACTTTCTACTGTCTAACTCTTTCCAAGTTCTCAGTAATGAGTTCTGTGAGTCATGTGATCACCTCCCCAAAAATTACTACTGGGAAAGAATGAAGTAAATGAAAGCTCTCTAATTCCCTTATTTCTTTTTCTGTAGCAAAGCTGAAAACATTCTTTATTTAGAGCCATTGCCTCAATTGTCTTCATTATTTGAAATCTAAGGAATAAAATATACTGCTGTAACAAGAAAATGTTGAAAAAAATTCAAAGTACACTTGCAGGCCTAGGTTTATATTTCAAAACTTTCCTTTCTCATCAGCCTTTGTCAAATGGATTCAAGCTTTTACCAGTAAAGAGTGAATATTAAATCGGTGCACTTCAATCTCTGTAGTTCAGAAGGAACCCTTGTGCCTCCCAGCACTAAATCTACAAATCTGAGTGGCATATCTGCAAGGAGGTATTATAGCAGCAGCGAGAGAGATGCACAAGCTCATACCCAGGCCACAATGATAATTGCAGTGTGGCAATCTCTGGTGTCCTAGTAATCACTTTGACATTCTTTATCATTGTATTTTAAATGTAATATGAAGTAATTTTCCAGTTGCTTTCTAGAATATTGATGCTTGGGCTGTCTTTGCATATTATCCTCATCTTATGTTGTGACTTAATTCCAACACCTCGAGTCTCTCAGGGCAGATTGATAAGGCACGTTGGCTTAATCTTCCCTTTCCTAGGATGAGACTCTGGTGTTTGCTCGTGTTATTAAGGAGAAGTACTGATAACATGAAGTATTATCATTTCCTTTTTCTGCTTGTAAAATTTGATTTGTATCTCAAAATCTCTAGTGCCTAGTCCCCTATGCATATATTGGCACAATGGCATTTACTGCTAATTGTAAACTACCCTCATAACAAAGGCAGACATTATTGTTTTTTCCTGTAATTACTTGCAATAACCCCTGTGTTGTAAGAGGCACTTTTCATAACCCCATTTTAATAGTAATCTAAGGAATATGGAATAGGATTTATTAAAACCACATGCTTCAGTCCTTGCTCACTCTGTGGGCGTTATGCCTGAGGGCATGCAAATTTCACCCTTCATGAGGTGGTCTATTTTCTTAAGTTGAAATTGGCATTGTGTCAGTATTTTGCTTTCATCTGAATGGCTGTTTCTCAGCTTCTTTATTGGTACATTTCTTTCATTTTTCTGAGAGCAGATTTTTTTTTTCTTTGGAGCATGGATCAGCATGCCCACATTTTTAAATATTTCATATTATATCAGCTTGTTTGTACCAAACACAATAGAAGGCATCTGGCATCTTTCAAAAAGGCTGAAGGAGGCCACTTCCTGATGCTGTGAGATATGAGGTAGAACAGCCCACAGAAGGAGCAATGGCCAAACCATACTACAGCTGTGACATTTTGGTGACACAATACACACATCTGTCCATATGTGCTCTTCTGTGGTCAGCACTGCCATTCCTGTGAAGATATTTCAGCAAAGCAGTTTATAATGGTGTTGATAACTTGGGCACTTGAAACAGTCTGCCCCAATCTGTACATGTAATGAGACCCAACCATATTACTTTTCCTCTGTGAGCTGTTCTTCATCATTTGGGAAATGAAAAGAACCATAAATTTTCTCCACAGCTGGTATAAGAAGTAAATGAGTTGTCGGATACAAAGTGCTTAGCACAGAGACTATAAAAATTAGGCTGTCTCAGTAAGCATTACTTCTCTTTAATTTGTCTATTTGTCTGTCTGTTGATATGAAGCAGCAGTCTCCAACCATTTTGGCACCAGGGACTGGTGCTCCTATGAGAATCTAATGCCTGATGATCTGAGGTGGAGCTGAACGGTGATGCTAGCACTGGAAGCAGCTGCAAATACAGATGAAGCTTCACGTGCTCACCCACTGCTCACCTCCTGCTATGTAGTCCAATTCCTAAAAGGCCACAGACCAGTACTAATCCACAGCCTAAGGGTTGGAGGTCCCTGATATACCAGGCTGAGTCATTAGGACTTCTGATTTCTTGGGTCACTATCATCCTTAGTCTGTGTAGTAGACTTATAACCTGATTCATCATTTAATTCCCTGTTATCCAATAACCAACTCCTATCACCTACCCCACACCCACTCCATATGTAAGCTTTCTGATATGTTTGATGTTATCATGTATTCGTATGTGTTTTTGAAAATATTTTTTGTTTTATTTTGTGAATATAACTTTAATTTACACAAACATTCTTCTAGATTTTATCCTTTTCTATTTTTTCTCCTTTTGTTATATTCTAAATGTTTGGGTCCCCCCAAAATTTATATGTTGAAACCTAATCTTCAATATTATGGTATTTTGAAGTGGTATGTTTAGGCAGTGATTAGATCACAGGATGGAGCCCTCGTGAATGGAATTAATGACCTTATAAAAGAGGTCCCAGAGACCGAGCCTGTCCATTCCACCATGTGAGGTTACAGCTAGAAGGCACTGTATGTGAACCAGGAAGTTAATTCTTACCAGACACTAAATCTGCCAATGCCATTTTCCTGGACTTTCTAACCAGAAGAAATTACTTCTGTTTATAAGCTACCCAGTCTATAGTATTTTGACATAGTAGCATAAATAGACTATGACACTGAGATACCTTTCCTTTCTTTTATTTTCTTTACCCAGCATAATGTTTTAAGTTCTATCCATATTGCTGGGTATAAACCTAGCCTTGCTGCTCACCGTTCCATGGGATTCTGTATGTGGAAACTGACAGCCATTTCTTCAGTGACAGATGCTTAGATTGGTCCCACCTCCCCACACCCACAAGCAATTCTATATGTGTCTCTGACAGAACTGTGTAGGAATCTCTCTCACATGTACCCAGGGGTGGAATTGCTGGGCTGACTTCCAGAATAGCTATGTCAATTCTCACTCCATCAGCAACATTTGAGGGTCTCTATGGCCTGCATCTTCATTGTCCCATCAATACTCGGCATAACTCAGTTTTCCAGTTTCTGCTGCTATTTTAATTTCTGTTTCTGTAATTCTAAAGAGTTTAAGCACCAAAGTTTAATTCTTTGTTGATTTTTTTTCCCCTTGGTATCCCTTACTAAGTGTTAACACCTAATTTTGATGTAATCAAATAAGTCAGCTTTTAACCTTTTGATTTGTACTTTTGAGTTTTTGACAATCCCTTCTTCATCTCTAGGTCATGCATGTTTCTTCTAATTTTATAGTTTATTTTCATATTAGTTCTTTAACCATCCAGAATCTACTACAGATGATATTAGGAAGTGGGCTTGTTTGTTCTTCATTGTATAGATAATAATGTCACTAAAGGTCCTCGTTTCCCTCATTCTGTTATGGTCACCTCTGTTGCATTAAGCCTTATATCAGCCTGATTCTTTCTGGTGTATCCTCCATAACTCTTAGCTTTTCTTTTTTCTAAAGATTTCCTTTCTTTATTCACTCCTGATATAATTTGAAGCAGTTCCTAAATCAGTTTCCCAGATTACCAATTTATTTTTCTGTGAAATTCATTTATTTATCCCATCCACTGTTCCTGATTTCAATTTTTACATTATCTGTAACTAATATATCCACCTGGTTTGTTTTGTGACTTATTGTTCTTGCTTTATATTACTTATTTCCTTCATATTTCCTTGTGTTTATTTATTATGTTTACTTTAAATTTTTTGTCCCTCTTTCCAGTAATTTGGCTTCAGGTTGTATATGTTTTTCAATGTATTATCTTTTCTGGTGGCAGTGCTCCTTCGTTATCTAATCATTTTGGTCTGTAAGATCCTGAAGGGAAGTAAAGGTGATTTCCTGGCAGTATATAGGAGAAACATTCCCATGACATAGATGCTGCACCAGCACTGCAGCAGCACCTTTCTTCCTTGGATGCAGTAGCTCCCTCTGCTGGGAGCACCACATGCACCCAAGACAGACTTTCATCTTCCCCAAACTATTACACTTTTTAAATATTAGTGTCTTAGATTTATACTTTCCTTTTATCTCTCTAGTTCTTTCAGAGTTGATTTTGAGGAAGAATCCAAAAGCTCATGACCATTTGTCATCTTGTCAGGATCTGAAAACACTAATTTTTTTGTCTTTTTCCTTCTTTCCTCATGTGGTTGATTCCCTTTTGGAAATTACAGGCACATCATGATTACACACTCAGGAGCCCTGGACAATTGGAGAGAAAAATAAACACATCTCTGTTCCAAATGGCTGTCACAATGTGTAGGAACCCACAACATAAACAGTTTTCTTTTGTTTTATCAAACCATTGTGAGAAAGTATTTCTTCTTGGGGGGAAAGCAGACAGAATTAAAAAGTTAAAATTATAGCATTGGATTATGTTAAATAAAATAAGCCAGTTACAAAAGGACAAATACTGAATGATTTCACCCATATGAGTTACCTAGGGTAGTTGAATTCAAAGAGACAAAAAATACAATGGTGGTTGCCAGGGGTGGGGGTAGAGGAAAATCAGTTTTGCAAGATTATAAAGTCCTGGAGACCCATTGCACAATAATGTGAATAGACTTAACATTACTGAACTAATAATGGTTAAGATGATAAACTTTATGTTATGTGTACTTTATCACAAATTTTAAAAAATGGATCTTACAATTAGTTGAAGAAATAAATTTTAAAAGCCTTACAAAAATTATAGTATTGGAATAAACTTTCTAGAAAGTAATTTAGCAATATATTAAAAATGTCCATATCCTTTTAAGGAAATAATCAGAAACATCAGAAAATTCTTTGTTTGTTTATTGTTGCATTATTTATGATATATAAAAAAGATATATTTAATCTAGAAGTTCAACCAGAAGAATGTTAAATGAAGGTTGGTTTCACTATAGGAAGGAAAATGTAGCCATTAAAACTTGTTTTGAACTATATTTAACAATGTAAGGAATACTGAAATTACATTATATAAAAAAAAAAGTAGGATACATAACTGCACATGCAATGTGCATCCAGTTCTTAAAATATATACATAAATTCAAATAAAAATGAAAGGAAATACACTGTATTTGAAGTGATCATCTGTTTCTAGAGAGATTATCTGTGATTTGTGGAAAACAGTTTTGTGATCTATAACTTGGCTCACTAATACAGGCAGTGATGATAAGTCAGATTGGAAGATGTGAGCTATGCTGACAGACACTATTTTAATAGTAAAATAAAGAAAATATTTAGCATGTAATAAGCATTGTCCTCAGCTATCTACATGTATTACCTTAGTCAGTCCTTCCAACCAAACTGTGAGTTGGGCACTGTTATTATTCTAATTCCTTGATGGGAAGGATAAACTCAGAGCAGCCATATAGCTAGGAAGCCAAGGAGCCATGAGTCATGCACCCAGAACCTCCTAACATTAACCTTACTATTTGTCCAGTTCTGAAATGATCTGAACAAAGATGTTTTCATCATTCTGTTTTAGTTTTACAGAGAGCCAGCCCCCTCAATGGCACTAAGCAAAGATCTCAACAGAAGGTTGGCTGATCAGAACACCTTCTCATGGTGGGTGTTCTAAAGATTTTGTTTCACAGCCTCCACTGAGCAATAAGGTAATGAGGTAGATGAAGTCATGACACTAGGCTCTTTGAGAATGTATTCAGGGTTTTATGATTATTCCTTAGAAGCATATTGACTTACTGATTAAAATGTGCTAGATTTACTCAACTTTTTCCATAGACAAACATTTATAACACAAACTACTTAGGAAATCCAGAATACACTAAGATCTAATTTAAATTATAAGTGGTCTTGAAAGCCATGACTGGAAATGACTCTCTTAGCCCTTCAGGCTCTTGCAGTGATTTGCAGTGTACTTTCTAGAAAGTGCTTTTAAGTGGTTTGGTTTATTATATGTTCATCCTACAGCAGAAAGAGCCCATGCATTACACAGGAGAAATTATGAGGCCAGAACACTTCTGCTTATTAGAAGTGTCAGGAATGCAAAACCTTTCCTGGGTCGAATAGCCCTAAGTTCTTTTAGAACCCTAACATTGCCTTGAGGTCCTAGACTTGGTACAGATTCCAAATATAAGTTCCCTTAATGGCAGTACATATTTTCCCAGACCAATAGAGGATTAAAGTGTGGTTCTTCCTCTCTTACTTTTGGCCAAGGCATAAGAAAATGATGCTACTATGTTCCATGTATGTCACCCTACAAAAAGTTCAAACAGAACGGCTCTGATCCCTTAAAGAACTCTCAAACTCTTTTTCCATACTATTAGTCTAAAAGTGTTGTAGAAATTTGTTCTTGTTTTTTGGTTTCTGTTTTGAAACAAACCTTAAGAGGAGAGATTGGGGAAGTGTTTGCCTCTTACCGCAAGCCTAGTGAGAAAAGCCACAATAGGACTACTTCAAGAACTTCAGAAACTTTTTGTTTGTTTGCTTGTTCTGTTTTGTTTTATTTTGCTGTTATGAAATATATTGGCCTGATTTTTTTATTCCCACCTGAATAATAAAGAAGGTTAGAAATGTTTGCACATAACAACATAACAGTTTATACAGTGAACCAAGGGAAGATCATTGTTCTTTTAGGATTAGGTTCATTGAAGGCAAAGGGTACAAGAGTAATACATGTGGACCAGAAATTGAAAAAGAACATATAGGGTTGTCTTGGATTCTGTCCAGTGAGGCTTCCAAGAGGCATACAAAAGACCTTAGCAGAGAGAATCTGAAGATACTACCAGATTCCTGAAGCAATTGAGGGAGTAAATGATGTACCAGAGGAAACACATTATCTGTAAAAAGTCTACCACAAGTGAGAGGTGTCTGATGATGATGTAGGATCATAAGGTTTTTGAAGAATTAACAAAAAATTTTTATTAAAAAATAGTTTAAATATCAGCTGGGCCCAAGAGCTAAAAGCCATCTTTCTTGTTTCTCTGAGCTCTTCTTCTTCTCCTCTCTTTGACCCAGAAGGCATCAGAAATGAAAGTTAGCAAGAAAAGAGAGGAGACGTAAAGGGAGAAGGCTGATCACATATCATTTCCTCAGCTTTACATATGAAAAGCACCAACTGGCAATAAGGAGAGGTTTTAACTTCAAATTATATTTGAAGTTTTGAAGTTTTGATTATTATGACTTTTCTAGGGTGTAGGAAATAATATTACATCTTTATGACAAAGTATCTCTAAATCATTTTATTTCCTAAGCATGATCAGTAAAGTCATAGACTGCACAGAACTTTTTTAAAGAGCAGGAATAACATCCTTCTCTAAACATTTTTCTTTTCCTCAGGGGAGATGGAAGACAAAAATTAAGTTGCTCTGTATTTAATCCCATGAACAGTCTTTGTTCAATATCGAAGTAACACTTTCAAAAATCTGGTTGATGCCATCCTTTCCTCCATCCAGCACTTCTGATCTTCTTCCCTGGAGCATGGTGATAATAAGATCTGGAAAGTGAAATCTCAGTGTTCTAGAGCATACATTGTTCAAAGTGGACCAAGCAGAGGAGTATGGGTTGGGTCATGGCATCAGTATGAAGAATCAACTCAAAGTGGGCACTTTTCCTATCACTGTAGGATCAGACAGAAACTATTTTCTAGGCTGACTGGAACAAAGGTTAGAGGTTAACATTTTTTACTAGGATTGCCAGATTAACTTTCTCATTAAGTAAAAATAAGGACATCATATATTTTTATGTAAGCATGTCCTGAATATTGCATGAGACAGATCCATACTAAAAATATATATTTATATTTATTGTTTATGGAAAATTCACATTTAACTGAGTATTCTGTATTTTAAATGGCAACCCCAAGTGAACTTTTTCTTCTGCTCCTGCAGTCACATTACATTTAGGTCATAACCCCTTCAAAAATGCCAAGAGATAGAGCCATGTATATCTGCAGTGATCCTAGCCTCCAAATCAAATGTTGGCACACATGGTTTGCTACCTGTTCTGGCAGTGTGAAAGGAGCATTTAAATTATTTAAACTAAAATTATTCTCAAACATTCAGGCCTGTGATCCTTTGCCACTGCCTCTGACATGGAGCAGTGTTAAAACTGAGAGAACTGTTATATAACTTTACTGCCAAATTGGAAAATTTCTCCAGCATTGTGGTCCTGGGCAAGTCACTTAAACTTTCTGAGTTCTCTGTCTTACCAGCCACCAGTTGGGACTAAGAGAAAACTGTAATGAGAACCAAATAAGCTAATAAAATAAAATTGACATGCAATATCATAAAAGTCCTTACAAATGCTACTACTCTTGGCAGCAGTGTAGAAACCAATATATCTAAATGTAAAAATTTCTCTGGTGGCATTCTTTTTGCACAGAAATAGTGCATGAAAATTACTTTTTAAAAGTAATATGCAATTCCAGAAGAGCTGACTCCCTCATGAACTCCAGCTGTGTCAGGGATATTGGCATCACAACAGATCCAAGAACCCTAGCTTGCCAATTCAGATACCTTCCTTACTGAAGGCTTTTCCAGAGCCCCCTGTAAACAGTCAGACCTTTTCAATAGCTCCATCTCTCCCTTTGACTGCCAACTCTGTAGGGATGCTCATAAACTGAGAAACAGCAGATGAAGAAAAGCTGCAAATCAGACCTCTACATGTGACTTTCAATGGTGTCTTCTTATTATCACATGGGAGCCTTGCTAGAAGCTAATGATCATTATTCCTAATGACTTGGACTTGATGCTTCTCAGGCCAATGCAGGCTGGGCCTCTGGAGAAAGGTGGTTTGTCTTTCTTGGTGACCTTCCTCCCGGGCACCAGACCCCAAAATTCATGTTCACTGGCTTCAACATTTATTCCACATTTGCTTCTTCTGTGTTTCTGGTAGTGTGTTTTTACTTCTTTTTTGATTCATTAATTTTTGCTGTTTTTTGTTGTTGTTGTTCCAGCTAGCAAGTTGTAAGGAAAGCACATTTGATCTTAATTTTGCATTGCTCATTATCAGTTCTTATTTTAGTCATTTTCTTATGATCTTTACCAAAAAGTTACTCATAAAACCCAGGAAAACAAAAACCCTTCATGCAATTTTCTTCCTCTTCTTCCTCTAGCTTTTTTAGTGACAAATGCAAGTGACTTCCCAGAGAGATTTAGGAAGTCTAAGCAAATGACAAAATAGTTGTGTGATGTCCAATATACTGAAAAATATCTTACAGAAAAACCTTTAGTTAAGAGCCTGGAAGGAAGGTAAAAGCATTTTTTAAAAATCAGAAGCTCAGAGGAGACAAATGGTGCTTGATGAGCTCTCGAGATGAATGCCACAGGCTAATGCGAGCAATCAGCAGGTTTGTGGAGAATATGCTGATATCTGCAGAAAAAAAACGCAGTGGCAGAGGAGAGCTTACAGATAAACACAGGAGCTCAAAAATATTATTGCTGGAAAAACTTTGACATTTGACCATCTTTTATAGAACATGTAGAAGGGAAATTCAGGGTTCAGCTTTTGTGAGTGACTATTCTCCCCATATTCAGTTCTTCCGGTGTTGTTTCAGAACTCTCATTTAGCACCATCACGTAGCAAACCAGTCAGGTAACCCCACATTAATATGAATATCTAACTACACAATGACAGAATCAATAAGGAGCATATGTTGATAATTTAAAAAATTTTGGATTCAACTAAAAGAAAGAAACACGTTACATTCTGTTGAACACTCCCATTAATAATACCTTCAGTTTCACTGGATTTCCAGTGGCTAGCCTCCACTGTTGTAAAAGAAGCTGGTCAAGGGACTGTCCAAGTTGTGTAGCACCCATCTCTTCATGCTTCTCAGGAGTTCTTCTGTGGGTGTATCTTGCAAAGCCGGTATTTCTTCTTTTCATTCTGCAGAAAACCCAATTAGTTTAAAAATCTCTACTTTAATTTGTGTACCATTCACCCATTCCAAATGGCATGTGCTCTGTCAATAAACCTCAGATGAAGTAAGCAAAATACATAAATTTAATATCACATCTTTATGCAAACTTTGTTCTTATGGAAATGGCATTAAAAGGAGAGAGTATTTAAATAGTTGTCTCTTGGACTTTAACACTATCCTATAGCTGGGGAAGAATCCTTCAAGGCCTGGTATCCAGAGATAAGTGATCACTTTATTATCAGTTGATTGTCTCTGAGCCCTTCAAAGAGCAATAACAAAGAAACAAATTTTCTGACCCTCATATATAGTTTATTCATTTTTTTCATTAAACTAAAGCACAGTGGACTAGGTAAATCTGTTACAGATGAACATGAACATTTCTGGTTCTTCAGTCATCACTGAATCACTGAAGATACTTCAGTAGCTGCAGGGATGCACCACCCAGATCCCCTTTTAAGAATGTAGAGCCCATTCTTTCTTAGTGCTGAGAGCTCTGTAGGGCAGATCGCTGCCTCTAACAGCCCCTACAAGGCACTATCTTAGATGTAGAGAGCCCAAAGTCATGCCCCCATTCTAGTTGGACCATAATGATTGACAACAGTTGGAACAAAGCCTGGCTTCTTTACTTCAGCTTATACACTCTGAGTAGTCTGTTAGTTTTGACTCTCCCTAGTTGTCCGTGGCCTCCTTTGAGACTGCATCACAGCTAGACTTCAATCCTCTGCCCAATTTTATTTCCTTTTCTTCCTGTCTATGGATTTTGATCCCAAGAGCACATCTTCATTATCTCCATTCATATTTATCTTTATTTAAGAGTCAGTTTTATGGGAAACCCAATTTTGACAGTTATTTCATTTTACTTCAGACTATTCAGTTAACACATAAAAACCTGGTGAGATTTTCTTATTAGCCCAGGAACTACAAAGAATGTACTAAATTATACTCTCCCCATCCAAATTCATGAAAAGTTTTCATAGTTACATCTAGAAAACAGAAGCCTCTTGAGGAAAGATTAGTGGATAATGAGTTTGATAAGAGAAGAAGGGTCTAGGATAAAAATGTCTGTGTAATGAGGGCAGAGGTGAGGATTGTAGGAAAGTAGATGTATGCACAAGATATTTGCTTCAACTACCTGATTATTGTTGGGAATGCTGCCATTTCATTTCCTACAATAGAATAAGGTCTCTATTAAGGGCCAAACTTTGGAAGTTCTTACAGATTATTTTTTAAAAATATATCTTAGAAAAGTTTGCCAATGCCATTTTCTTAAAAAAAATCTATTTTGTTTCTTGATTTTGTTTCAGTCTAAAAATTACATTGTCATGAGTGTGGGTGTGTGAAGAGAGAGACTTTATTTATGTTGTCTCTTTCAGAGCCTATAGCTACTTCTAACTGAAATTCAATAGCAAATATGACTAAATCAAATAACTGTGAATATTATATGTAGAGATTTATTGCTTAGACAGAAACCCTCATTGATTTTCTTGATTCATATCCAAAATATCAAATTAAGATCAGGATGGGGGGAAGGGGATCGACAAAGCTATTCCTATATAAATTGCAATCTGAGTGGATGGAAAAGGGAGAAATAGGACTTGACCAGTAAAGTGGTTAAATATTTCAAAAGAGATGCAAAAGTCCTGAAAGTATTGCAGCTTTTACCATTTATGAATACCAATTTATCTAGTATTTTAAGATAAATCAATAAACTAGTTGACATATGAGGAAAATAGAAGAGAATTTCACCAAGGTTCTTCTCAACTGAGAGCATCATTGCAGCAGTAAAGATGATTCATTAATAGATGTTCAACCTACAGACCCTTTAGAATACATCGAAGAAAGTTTCATTATGAATGGTTTTGTGGAAACACAGAGTGTCTTCAGTTTTTTTAAAGAAGTTTATTCAATGATATATATTTCTGGAATTGTACTTTGGAACAAGTCACCACTATCAAAATCAGTTTTTATCCTCTGTTCCATTGTATTTCCCAACCTGGTGTGTAACAAACTCTTAACTCTAGAAGAGGTCAGAAGTAGGCACCAGCTTTTTGTGATGTCTTGCTTATAGATTAGCTCTTTGCATCCCACTGCTTCTACTAAATTGGCAAGATGTGGCTTGTCAGATACACTGTGGGAGTATACTTTCCACACAGGCTTCTATTTAGGTATGGAAATGGAAAGGAAATGGCACAAACCAGTGTGTTTCCAGAATTTTGGAAACCACAATTTCAATACACAGAGATAAGAATTGATCAAAATGGGCATATTTGGTTTCCTTCCTTCTTTCTCCTTTTTCGTCTCCTCTCCTTTTTATTCATCTTTATCACTCTAGTTTTTAACTTTGGCCATGCAACAAAATTACCAATTGAGTTTTTAATTTTTAAATTTTTGTTAGAATGTATGTGCTCAAACACTAAAACTATTTTTGGAAATAGAGCTTAACCAGCTTTATTTGTACAGTCAATTCTGTAGCATGCTCAAATTTGAGAAGCACAGATTTCCCATCTCAAAAGAAAGTACCAATGGATAAGAGGACCAAATGGGATGTGTCTACTTTTAGCTCAATGACCAATTGTTGCCCATCTCTACCAAGTTATATTACAGAAATCGTGTGCTACCTGAGTCACTGTTAACCTTCCTAGAATATTTCAGTGTTCTGAGGGAGGCAAATATATGCTATCAGATGTAAGAGTATTATTGGTTAAACACATTTTTAAAAATTCTTAGTTCCTTTGGGAATTTACCAGAGTAACAGAGGCCTTTTTATTTTTCTATAATAGAGCAAAGTCTTTACTGTAAGAATGTTGATAACTAATTAAAACTGGTAAACTTAGATTTGCGTATTTCTGTTATAAATCTCAAAACTTATGATGAATTAATTTCATGACATATTTTACAGTATCCACCCTTATTTCACTTTAGCAGTTACTTCTAATTTTTAAGTAGTGACCGTTATGGAAATGAAATTATACACAGATATGGGGGTGGATAGAGGTTTTTTGCTAGCAAAAGGCATTTGTTTTATTCCAAGATATTCCTTTAAGTGCTTTTTCCCTTAGAAACTAAAAATCAAATGAATGATTTCCTCACTCCCCACTAGTATGTCTTTTCAGACTCTTAAATCTTTCCACTTCCTTCTTTTCTCATTTACCTGAAAGGCAATACACATGTAGTGCATGACCTGTGCTCTTTTATTTCCTTCATATTAGGAGGAAATGTGCCTGGGTGGAAGGTTGTGAGTCCTTCTCTCTTTGAGCATTCTTGACTCTGCTGTCTTGGGGCATCACTCTTTGTAATATAGATTTTTTCATGTTTTCCCACAGAAGCCAAAGAAAGATGCAAAATGAAAAGAGTATTGATTCTCTTTCTTCTGTGGGGGCACAGACTTTTTCAGATGACTTCAGTCAGAAAAACAGGGTGTGTGTATGTTTCTTAATCCTGATGTTTCCTTAGGAGTAAATCAAGATTAAATAGACCCAGAAAAAACAATCAAATACAATAGATAAAATAAAATAAAATGCTGATTATTTGTTAGTTAATAACAAGAATAATGTATTAGCTCACATAAAATTATACATTTTAAAATAGCAGTTTGGAAAAATATGGTGATGATTTGGTTATAATTTAAAAGCAATTATTCTACTGACTTACATATTTTAGAAAAAGACATGTCTTAGTCTCTATCTAGGTACATGGATAATATTTTCTAGAGGTTCCTGAAATGCACCTTCGATGATATTCACTAAAAACATTTCCCAAGTTCTTAGACCATGTCAGACCTTCCTGATGTCATTCAAACGATTTTGTTTTCCTGTTCCTTAATTACAAGTAAATGGGAATGCTTATGGTATCTCTTCGTGGATTCTCCACTGACATGTCAATTCAGCATGTCTCAAAATGAACTGATTATCTCCCCTAATTTTGCATTTTAAATATTTATCAACCTGTCTCCTTTTCCGGTCTCTAATTTAAAAGTCTTTGTTTGGATTCTTATCATCTCTTATTTATTATATTACAATTGCTTCTTAAATGGATTCTCTACATCTAGCTTTGGCCTTCTAAGATCTGTCCTCCAAATGTGTAAGCCATCTGAAAATGTAAACCTACCATGACACTTTTTCACTGACAATTCTTCAGTGTCTCATTATTGATTCCTTAGCAGAGTATAAGGATCAGCATGACCTCACCCTTGACTTCTCTAGGTTAATTCCTGATTCAGACTCTACAATTCTGATTTCTCACACATATCAGACCTTTTTCTGCTTCCATTCCTATGTTGTTTCTGCCTCCACTTGTGATGTTCTTTTTTCCTTTTCAGTTGATTAGTTGTCATTCATCTTCCAGAGCTCAACAAAAGTTTCAGCTTTCCTATTGTCCTAGGCTTCTTTCTCCTCTGACTTCTCAAGGCTGCTTAAATATTTCCCTATGTGACTCTTGCCACATTAAATTCATATGCGTTTTAGGTCCCACCTCTCTATATTTTGAATTCCTTGAGATCAGAGCCATGACTATTTTATTCTAACACACCCAGCATCAAGTAATAAGTAGATATTCAATTAAAACTTCTTGAATGCATAAGCCAGAAGTAACCTTATAGATTAACTAGTAGAACAACTTTAAAAAATTTGGAACTGAGGCAAAAGAAACTAAAGGAACATGGCAGTGGCTATATTTTAATTTTTTAACTGAGCTGAAACTAGGGCCCATATATCACCATTGCCTTCTGACACATTTTAAGTTATATAATTTAGCATATCTATGAGAAACATTGGTATATGTTGATTATACTAATTTCTCTAATTATAGACATTTGGGGGAAATTACATTGATATTTTCTTTTCTGTTCATAGTGACCCAAGAGCTTGATATTTTCAAGCCATTGGCCATTTTTTTCTGTATCTACTCTGCTGTAGACTAAACTCTACCATAGCTTGTTTTACAGTGTTATAAATCTCACACATTATCTCTACTAAAATATTTCTATAGCCTAATTATAATTCTGAATGATACATGAATTTGCATGGTACTATAAATGTGTCTGCTAATTAAAATTAATACTCAGAGACTGATTCAAAGAAATGCCATATGAATGTGAAGAAAAATTGTATAATTTGGTATTTTGGTATGACATGGCCATGGCTTGGCCAATCTTAACCAATGCTTTTCTAGCACAAGTTAATAACAGAGGAAGAACTCTAGAAATCTTCTCATATTGGTTTACGGGTGTGATGTTCTTTAACCTTATAGGTATGCTGAATATAAAGTTGTATTGTGGTTCTATTTTTGTGAATTATTGTCCTTCATTCAAACTTGTCACAATCTCAGTGCTCTCTTGTGATAATTTTTTATTTCTTTCTACTCATTTACTCCTGTTATTGATTAGAATATTCTTCAACTATGTACTCCCTCCCTGCCACCTCCATGAGAAGAGTGCATTTTCTTGCACATTAATATTGAACTTGGTCTTGAGACAATCTGATCAATGGAATGTTAGCAGATACAATGCAAACAGAAACTTGAAATGGCTTGATGCTTGAGTCTTGTCATTGCCATAGAAAGATGTTTTTCTGGATCCTAAAGGAAGCACTTGTGAAAAAAACCTGAGACAAACCTGCCTTAAGGATTCAAGCCAAGCAGGACCCACAACTTGAAACAGAATTTTTCAAATAAGCCCAACCCAGATGAAACAACCACCAGGTGACCCATAGAGGCAAAAATAATTGATTGTTATTTTTTAAGGCACTGACTTTTGGTGGTTTGTTTTACAGAAATAGCTGACTGATACAACTCTTCCCCCATAGGCTACCAAATTTAAGTCTTAAGCCTTTTGCATAATTGACCCAGGTACCTTGCTCATGGTCCTCACCTCCTTCCCTTTCTCTGCTGTTCTAGGCTTTTAGAAATCTCACTTGATTCTAGATACCTTTGTTTGTGTTCATTTAAGTTGCCTTTTTTCCATTCACTGTCCTTTTCCCTTTACTTGATTTGCTAGTGCCTCCTGAAATATTTTTATGTTTTATTTTATTTTTGCCCCTTTCTTCTACTGCTCCACATAGTTCTTACCTTCTTGCTTCTATCCCCTCTGTGCCTGATGTTGCCCATCTGCACTCTTTTTTGTTTCTCCCTATGCCCAATCCCTGTGGGATGGTGACCAAACTCCATCTTGCTCTTCTTTCACCTGCTCTGTTTCTCGAGGAGCAGAAAGGCAGATTAACAAATTATATGAAATCCTCCTTTGATAATTCCACTTGGCATTTTGGCTTCAGTGGGTTACCCATCCCGAGCTGATGAGATGGAACTTATTAATTACACTCTCTCCAGGCTGCTTTGTCTTTGAACAGCAGGAAGGGAAGAAGGAGAGGAAGTGAGATATGCCAAATGAGAGAAGAAAGAACCATGGGGAGCTTGTCAATCGTATCTTTGTTTTCTGAAATAAGATTTGGAGAAAACAAGGCATAAGATATATAAATTGAATCAGAACAGAGAAACAAGCTTCTATTTGTCTTCCTAAATTTTGAAAGTATATATGATTTCTCTCCATTAACTCACAACAATATTGAAGATATATTTGACTAAATTGGAACACATTATTAGCCTAAGATGCCCAGTGGCGGCTCAAGACAACCATCTGTATGCTTCTCTGAGTTAATTTGGAATACAGAGAATTCAGGATCCAAATTGTCCCTAGGAATCTCCATAGAATCCTGCCTGTTGAGTGGAAAGGGAGATGGCTGATTCATGCCACCACTTGTAAGCTCTCAGTCATGCCCTAGGACTGTGTCATGGGAAATGTAAGGAAGTGCTGGGTGGGAATGTAGAGTCTTGCAGCTCCTAACTGCTTCTTTTTTTTATTGGCTTAATTGCATTGCTTTGTGGTATCTTTGATTTCTAGACCATTTCTTAAAGGGTAAGCGAAAGCTAATTTTGCAGTATAAGTTAAATAATTGCAGTCACACAATAGATACAGTGGGTGCTCAGTTTTTTAGTGACCCTCTCAGGAAATTCAGATTGGTCACTAGATACTTAGTCCATAGCCGTCAAGTCCTAAAAGGTGTTATTACTTCATTCTATAGCATTGTAATCCATCATAACCCAAATATTACGTGGGCAGATTGAAGATAACTTTTTTAGGCAACCTATGCATGTGCTGCCAGTTCACTTCTGCCATCATTGCCACTTCATTTCTTCTCCTAAGGTCACTGCCTTAGTTTCCTAGGGCTGCAGTAATAAGTTGCCATAAATCAGGAGGCTTAAAACAACAGAAGTGTTTCTGTCTCCCAGTTCAGGAGGCCAAAAGTACAAGATCAAGGTGTCTTGAGGGTTAGTTTCCTTGGAGGCTCTGAGAGAGAATGGATTCCACACCTCTTCTCACTTCTGATGGCTGCTGGCAGCCCTTGGTATTCCTAGCTTCTGACTGCATAGCTACAAACTCTGCCTTCGACTTCACACGGGCTTCTCCTCTGTCTGTTTCTTCTCCTTTTTTGTCTTACAGAGACATTTGTCATTGAATTTAAGTTCAACCAAGGCAACTCAGAATGATCTCATCTCAAGATTCTTAACTTAAAGATGTCTGATAAGACCCTTTTTTTAAAAAATATGGTCACATTCACAGGTTTCCCATGGGCATATATTTTGAGGGGCCACAATTCAATGCACTACAGGAACCTGTGGGTAAACACCTGTATCTTCAGCTCTCATGTTTCTCTGAATTTATCACATACTTTGGGTCTAGAGGTGACCAAAACCACAATTTCAGCTACACTGTAGTTCATTCTTCATTTTTTGAACTAGTTTTGGCAATAGAATGACATGGACCAGCAAAAATGGTTGCTTTTCTGACCTCCCTTTGACTTCATATAGGAATTAGAAGAGAAAGAGGGCATTGCAATTTAAGGGAGGGCAGTGCAGTTGATTGAGACTTTCACTGACTCCATTTTCTCTCTCTTTTTTTTTCTTTTAGTCAAAAATCTGTTTTCCATCCTCAGCAAGCAATGGCCATTCTGGCCTCTGGGTCTCCTAATACCCACAAATAGTAAGCCCTATGTTATAGTCCTAACAGACTTCTATCGATCTGTACTCCAAAAAGCATGGTGACCATTTGTTGATAGCCTATTCTGTGCCAGACATTGCACTTATAAGTTGCATCATACTTAGTCCTCATAACTAAGTGTTAAGGTAGATATCAGTGTTTTGTTTTACAGATGAGGTGGCTGGGTCTCAAAGAAGTTACAAAATTAAAAGCTGTCTAAAGATAACATAGCTAGTTGATGGTAGAGTCAGGATTGGAACCTTGCCTTCTGATTCCATTGTCCAGGTGTTTTTCATTGGCACACTACCCCTTCCATGCAACCTTACATAGTCACTTGCTAGCTTAGCTTTCATGCTCTAGTCATTTTTTATACATATGACTTCCTCAGTGAGATTATTAATAGGCATCCTGAGCACTTGCCAAGCACCTACTGGGTGCCTTGTCTGTTCTGTTACTCCAAGTTGATATGCATGAAAGGCCACACAGTTATCTTGATAGGGCGGTCACCGGTCACAGCCCTGAGGGAATTAACATGCCAGCCAGCATCCCTCCACACTTTCTTGTGATTAATTCCATCTGACTTTGATTACTTCTTCATGCTGTGACCACCCCACTTACTCCCCACTTCACCACTTACATGCTAAGGTTGCACTGTATTTATTTGTTCTTGTTGAAATATTGCTTTGTAATTACTTCTAAACAATTGCATTTCTACATCTATTGTAGGCAGGGTGCTAAATTTAGCAGTTAAGCAGTTGCTAGACAATGTTTATGAAGCCCCGAGCAGCACTGTGGGGATTATGCATTTTATCTCAATATGCATCGTTTTATGTGTGCTTCTGTGTTGTGAGCACTCTCAGACACTGACCATGGCTCATTTTCTTTTATGTATTCTCTGGCCCATCTACCCTTGCCTCTTTGGAACTCATCATCTAGTGCCCCATCTCCCCCAACACATAAGTTGCCATACTTCCCACAATGAGCTAACTTCATGGTGACTGACTGGCTGAATAGATTTTCCTACAGTTTTTGAGAAAGAAGCCAATGTTTGTAAGATTCAGGCCATAGCACATTATGGGTCCATTTGTTACTTTAGCAAATAGGACCCTTTGTTTTAATTCCAAAAAGAATCAGTCTTCTTTCAAGTTCTAGGGTATAGCAAACATAGCTCTAACAAGATAGCTACCATGATGGCTTACAATCCTGTCTCTTGGCTGTTGCCCAAATCTGAACATTATCTTGTCCCCAAGATTTTACTTTTGGCCTGGTTAAGAAAATACTATAACCTAATTGCCTTCCTTTATTGTGTCGACTCTTCTGAGAGATAATGGGCCCTGATGCTGTTCCACCAATTCACTTTTGGCTAACTTTGCATAAATGCACATTACATTATCTTCATCTTCTCTCATTAAAGCCTGCAAAATCAGGGATGATTGATTAAGCCCCAGACTGCACTAGAAATATTTTTTGCAATGAAGCTCTTTTAGAAGTAACATTTAGAAGAAAAATCATGTATTCTTAGGACATGTAGCAAAATAAATGAGACTGCAGACTTCTACATTCTACAGAAGAAATGTTCTGCTGCCATAGCTTTAGCTATTCGTCAGGGGCAGAGGAATTATAGTCACAAAAGTGGTAACATTACAGAAGAAAGTGAATAGAAATGATGGCTCTGTTGTTTTCTTGCAGTCATTTTTAAAATGTTTCTCAGAATGTATCACTAGATGAAAAGGAGTGAATACAAAAAAAAATAAAGCATCCCATGTTTCTGGCTACAGAAAATAGGACAGATTCTTTTGAGAGAACATTGTCCAATGCATTTACTCATTACTTACTAATAAAATGGGACAGACAGACAGGCTTCCCTAGAAGCATCCTCACATTGGCACCAAATTGTAACTCAAGTATGTTCTGTCATACACATCCAGAGAGAGTGTGATTTCAGATTCTAATCTGAATACAATAGCCAAAAGAAGCTATATTAAAATGACAGACATGTTGACCTTGTTGAACTCTGTTTGTAGTCAGTCAGAAATTAATGGCTTTAACATTTTGCATCTGCTCAGATCTTTTTAGATTTGTTAAAAATTACAAACGGTTTTGTCTACTTATTATGACAGAGTATTCACTTGTGATTTAGATTGTAAATTGGTATGCCAGCATTGCAGCATTATTATTTGGCTTGCCTATATAATACTAAAGAAATTCCCTTACTTTAAACTTGATTTGGTACCTATATCTCCTGCTTTAAACAGGTGGATAGCTAAGGAGATGTAGAATAATGCTTAGAAATCAAATCTCCTTTTTTCTCACCCTATATACTCTAAAGTCACTTGAATTTAAATAAGGGTTTTTTTTTCTTAGTTATATATGGTGTTTTTTCTTTGTGTCAGACATCATATTAAATGTATTATTTCATTTAAGCTTCACAATAACTAGGAAAGCTATTCACAATGATTCAATCTGGCATAAGGTCACATATCTTAAAATGTGTATGTTAGCTGAATATAGAAACAGACAGACAAGAGTCCAAATGGTGCTGTTTTGTGCATGGATTTCTGGTCTGCTACAATAGTGACTTTGTAGGCCTAGTTACTGTTTGTGACTGTACTTAGACCAGTGGGTAGATGGGGAATGGGAAAAAGGAGTAATCCCCATTCTAAATCACCTCAGGGTTGTATAACACCAGCCAGGCTACTAGGCACAAGCTGTTGTTTTTCAGTTTTCCACAGGAAAGCCAGAGTTGAAATTCAGCTTATTCCTTCTATGTGACTTTGAGAAAGTCACCTTAATTATTTCCAGATTCTGTTAGATGAAAACTAAATAAAATGAATGTAAAGTACCTAACATATAGGGACAAATAGAAAGTTTTCAATGGTAGATTTTGAAAATTCTGTTCATGTTTTCCATTATTTGTTTATTATTTTATTCCTATGGGTGAAAATATGTATTTCTCTTTTTCTGATAATGTTCTCCCATATCCAATTCCCCCAGTTACTACTGTAGTTCACTGCATTTCCTGTCTTTTCCCACATTTGAAAAACTCTGAAATTGTAATTCATTTTATAATTGGAGTAAAGGGAAACATGCCAGCTGCCCAGATGGCATCACCTGTGAGTGTGCACATTGGGCCATGTGTTCCAGATATCTGTTCCTCTGATTGTCAACACAGGTGAGCTATTTGCATTGGCAATGCCATATATGGTTGAAATTTAACTTAAATTGAGATCACTAACTCTCACTAAATATATCTTAAGCAACATTGAAACAAAAAAGTATTGTGCATATACAAAGTGGTTTGCAGGTGCCTGGCAATGAAATTAAAAGCAGTAGAAATAGCCAGGTTGTTGGAATAGATCAAAGAATTGCAAAACTAGAAGATATTGATGTATATTAAGAAACAAACCAGCACTCAGGGACTCTGAATTCTGATAAGATGCAGCATAATGAGTGTTAACATCTTATTAAATCTCTAAGATCTTTGCCAAACTGATATACACACGCCTTAATGCAAGAGAAAACTTTGTAATTTTTAGATATTTTTGCCTAATAATTGTTACTTCTGAACTTAAAAATAAACCAGTATACCTTAATTTTTAGCACATTCCCTGAAATATGCCTTTGCTACTTTCTTTTGCTCTTGACCCTTCCTTCATCTTCAGTGGGCAGCCAATGTGTAGGCCTCAGTGTTCCAAGAATACAGCTGTCCCCCAACTGCATTAAGGTCTACTCAAAAGGCAGAGGTACCTTGCCATCAGTATATTTAAATGAAGGTCAGGATGGAGTAGCTTCTGAGGATAGAGTCTAAGAAATCATCCTTCGACCTGAGCAAATTTCCCACTTCTCCCTGTGAAGAAAGGCAGAAATTTCTGGCACACTGTTGACCTAAGGTATAGAAGAAAAATTTAGAGAGATGATAGAGTTAAGTAAAGGCAAAAGTCAATTTCAGGTTTCTAAGGGCCAAGTTGGTGAGGTGAGAACTCCTAGATTTTCAGGAAAAACCTAGAATGGTCACACAAGCTAAATGGGGTACAGCCAACTCACTAGGATCCTCTTAATGCCTCAGAGTGAAATGGAGGATACTGTCAGAATGGAGGGCTGGACTCCTGCAGGCAAGCACCAACAGAGAGATTTCCAGATGGTACCCAAGGGTCATCCATCAGAGAACCAGTAATCAATGCAACCAGCTCAAGAGACCAGACCAGTGAAAGTTATCAGCAGAAGAGGTCAGCAAGGAAGTGATCACAGTCCAGCCACCACACCCACCACCATGCAGAGCTTGCATCAAGCTGAGGAAATTGGCCACTCTTTCTCATTTCCACTCTGATGTCTTTATGCGGACAGACACTTTACGCGTCCTTGCCACAACCAGGTGACACATGTATAAGTGCTCTGGGAAATTAGAAATAGGACCCAGAGAAAAAGGCAAGGAAATGCCTATGAAAAGCACAAGGAAGCCCTAAGATGGAAATTTTGAACTGTAGTATAGAAGTAAAATAATCTCTGAACTTAAATGAAACATTCCCAAGAAAGACTATTTTAAACCAGAAATGACTGTTTTAAACCAGACATAACTGAAAATTTTAGTTACTAAAATGGAATAAAATAGGTATCAGCTCCAGGCAGATCATGGGCCAAAGGGCAAAGCTGGTATCAGCTATGAGTTAAATGAAGGTAGCATCATTGACATATACCTCTGGTGGCTGTAGTTTGTTTCCCACTGTTAGCTCCAGATTCTTTATGACCAAGTAGAAATCAAAGAAGTCTCTTTACATTTGAGCTCCAACCTACTTTTGCACTTTTGCTTGGAGGCTCATTACTATTAACCTATAACCCATACTTCACTTTCAGCAAACCCCTTGTTCTGACTATCTCTCCAGAATGAGACTGCACTGATTGCCTGACACACCCTCAGATGCTGGTTCACTTTGTTTTTTGGCCCTGTGATTTGCCTGAATCTAACTTTAATTCTATATCTGATTGACTCTCCTCTCTTGCCTCTACACAATCTTCTCTACTATCCCTGAAGTTGGTAAAATTCCTCTTCCTCCTCTAGCTGGAACAATGAACTATATCACCAAAGATCCTCAAATTCTTTACCTCCTACCATTTTCAGTGTTTCATTTTGATGGAGCTGCTCACATCACACATGGTAATCTGAGTGGTATACCCATATTGGCTTCAATTTTCTAAATCCACTTCTTTCTGACTACTAATTCCTTCCTTTCTGTTCAGGCAGAGCATTTCAGATCTCCAATAAGAATCATTGGTATCTGTGTCCCTAGCTGTGCTAGAATAGTGATTTCTCCAGGGATATTTCTGGGTTCAAGGCTAATGCTCCATTCATTACTTCTCAAGACTCTATTTCTATATTGCAGGATAATACCTTCTGGGCTGTTTTTCATTTCAGGTTATCAGATTTTGTGTTTCTTATCTTGTCATTTTTCTATCAGCGTTTGGTTATTCTATTGTTTTCTACTAGCATGTGTTTAGGCTCAGTTGGGCTGATGAGGTTATGAGAGAAATATAACTGAAACATTGTTCAATAGATCAGGGACAGAATAGATATGATTAGGCAAGACAGAGGAATAAAAATTACTAGATTTGGTTTGAAGCTTGGAAAGTTCAGTTTAACTTTTCTCAGGATAACCAAGGAGTAATTTATTAAAATTGTTCTAGGCAAATAAGGTTCCCATCACAATACTTGCCCTCAAAGCTGATCCAACAATGGCTAACAGATGAAAAGACTATGGTCACCTTATTTTTTAAAACAAAAATAGTAGTTCAATTGAACTGATAAATATGAATATACTCATGGAGACAAGTGAACAGTTTTCAGACTGTTTAGGAATTACAAGGTGTACAGATGCCATATATTTTTTTGGTAAGAGAATTCCATCTTATTCATCATTCATACATCCCACAAATAGGGAGTGTGAGGACTATGTGCCAGGCACATAGTAATGCAAACTGGAGTTTCTGAGGAAGGAGATGTGATGTGTGGTCTCTTAATAGGAAAGTGAATAGCTCATTTATTGAAATTCATTTAGTGAAATGAAGGACACCTGTGCTGGTTGTGTTGCATGATGAGAAAGTCTAGGAAAGCCTTTCTAGAAGTGAAGGATAAAGACATGGGTTTCTGAAACAAAGGAAAAATGATGTAGGCATTAAAAAATATAAGCAACAGTTATTGTTCCTGTAGACGTGGAAGAAAGTGTGAGTAAAAAGTGAAAAGGAAGGGTAGGCAGGGACCAGATCAGGTGGGTCTTGTGTATGTGTGTGTGTGTGTGTGTGTGTGTGTGTGTGTGTGTGTGTCTATTTTAAAAGATTGTTTCTCTGATGTCTCTAGAGAGCCATCAATAATCTTAAGCAGGGAGATTACCTGAATAAATCTTTATTCTAGAGGTTTGAGGCAGAGGTAGAAGGTCCAGTAGGAGGCCGATGTGGTGATTTAGGCAAGAGATGATGATGGACTGATTTAAAGCAGTACTTCTGTGAAGGAAAGAATACTAAGAAGATATGGTGACCACACACAGATGGGGTATAAAAAAGAGAAGAGGGAGGGATTAGGAAAAGGCCTTGTTTCATGGTTTGGTAAACTAGGTGTATTAAATATACCATCCATTGAGTTAGAGAGAAGTCAAAGAGCTTGGGATGGAAGAGAATGAGGTAGGAATTTTTTTGTTTTGTTGTGTTTTGTTTTTGTTTGTTTCTTTGTTTTATTTATTGTGTTTTATTTATTGTGTTTCTGTTAAAGCTCCGGGCCTGATGACGTCAAACAAGAGATTATCACTTTGTATCTTGTGCTAGAGAGAGAACCACTTAGTCTGGATATTTAGGTCAGTTGAGAAAAAAAAGGGCCAAGGACATCTTGGTACTTAACCTGAATGGTACTTACCTCAGAGGGTAGTAGGATAAAATTAGATAATGCTATGTTAGATATGAAGAAGATACCTGCACAATGTGCAAAATCTTTTAGTTATTGTTAACCTTTACATTAATCTGTTGAAGATGGAGAAAGGAACTAGTCTTCCTAGAATCATATAAATGAATCATGTGATTTATTTCTGAATTTAGCTGTGGTGTCTAGAAACATTTCCAGAGAATCTGGAGAGGATCTCCTCCTTTTATGAGATATCCCTGGCATCACCAACTGCAGGTGGACAAAAAGCTATGAAAGGTACCAAGCTACTTTTGATAACATCATTGTCTGTTTCATGATATATTTTTAAAGTGAGGACAGACTGAGAAAAGTTGAGGTAGTGTTAATGCCTGAAAATGTATTATAAAGTGACACATGGGTTTCAAAGTTCTGAGAATATAACTTTGAGGCCTGGGATGGTTGCCATCAGTTTGACTTTTAGAGGTCACCTAAAAAAAGGGTGCCATGGACTCTTCACTGAGTGTCATGGAAGCCATCTAGTCCAGATTGGGAACATTCTGGGTTACAAGTAGGCCATGTGCTACCCAGGATGCCAATGTGTTATTGCTGGTCTAAGAATCAAGGAAGATGTTTGCTTGAACTTTCAGACTGCTTTCACATTATTCAGTTTGGGGTAGAATATTTTAACTCATTGATTGCTTTTTGCTCTCATCGAGTCATTTTCACCTGTTAATTAGAAGACTCTTCTCTGTTTCAAATTATGTTTTTCTACCCATTTGGAACAATCTCAGCATTGGCTCTTGGCCTCAAATGAAGTAAGATTCCTAAGTTCAGACTTGCCATGACTCATGGACATCAGTGGGGGTTATTTTAGCTTGAATGGCCTCAAGAAGCCTTAGAATTCACTAATTCTTTATTCAGGCAATGCAGATTGCAAGAATTAATCTCTTTAACCTCTATATGTATTAAACATCATTTGGAAATATAAAAACTTTCTCTGAGCAGTTTGAAAATGGGCCATTGCAGAAAATGTTTAAAATGGATATATGATTAACTTTTTACCAAATATAACATTGCAAATGGCAACTTAGACAAAATTGGAAAAGAATAATTTGCATCTGGAAAAGATATTAATTATAAAGGCAAGTTCTGGACCTTTCATATTCCTAATGTCATTAATATTTGGTTCTAAAGTAGTATTTTTGATGCAATACCACACACACACACACACACACACACACACACACACACACAGCTCCAATATAGATAAATTCTGTCATCTAAGGAGATGGAGAACCTCAGGTTATTTAAGAGAAAATATTGGGAAAATATTACCAAAGAGAATTGCATATCCCACCAAGCCACTCGGATTATACTTTTAATGGATGGAATGTAGTTTAGGCTCTTCAAATCTGTATGGATTTGAAGACTTTATGTTTTGTAGATGGTTCCCCCAAGAACTTCACAACATTTTAAGATAGATGTGTTCAAAACCAGAATAAAAATAGGTTTAGATTTGAAAGGTAAAAATAGACATGTAAGAATTGTGCTTGGGTTTGTGCAGTAAGGGCTGTATTTATGGTTTTGACTTTGTGGTTCCACAGAGGAGACTTAAGTCCCAGATTCAAGAGCAAGATGTTTCCTTGGGCACCAAAAGAAAGGGAGTGAGGACGTGGTCCAGGGAGGGGATAGCATGTAATAAAAGGTGCTTTATCAAGCCTTCTACAACTGTGGGAAATGGACACCTCAGAGAGTAGTAGGATAAAATTTGATAATTCTGTTAGGTATGAAGAAGACGCCTGTGCAATGTGCAACATCTTTTAGTTATTGTGAGTATTAATATTAATTTGTTAAAGATAGAGAGAGGACTTAGTTTTCCTAGAATCACAGAATTTAGCTGTGGTGTCTAGAGACATTGCCAGAGAATTTGGAGAAGGACTCCCCCTTTTATGAGATGTCCCCAGCATCACCAACCACAGGTGGATAACTCAGGGACAAAGGGGCTGAGTTATTTATATACCTTTCCCATCAGTCGTTGTTTGAGGGCTGCTTGTGGGAGCACTTACTCCCCCACGACAAGTCCATGACTCAGTGGCCTCCAATAGCAAGTGAGAGACCTGGGCCAATGTAGCAGGTGCTAGTATAGTGATTGAGATGGGTCTGCATTGAAGTGGGAAGGTCAAGAAGATATAGACTTGGTATCACTAGTGTCTGCTTTAAATAAAGCAGTCATTTTATTTTGAAAATTCATACAAGTATGCTCATTGGTGCTTTGAATTTGGCTAATGATACATAACTTCATTCTTTTGATGAAATCATTCAAAATATGATGATGTGATCATTGAAAAACAAGCATTCTCCAAATAAGTATGAGAAGGTGTTCTGCTTATAGAGCAATCTCTTAAATAAGGAATTTTTGTTGTTTGTTTTTTATGAAATAGTGATGGCAATTCATTAATTCTGAAGTGATATTTTATTTCAATTTTGGTGTCAAATTCCAGGACATAATAAATTTTGGGATTATAAACAATCCAAAGACCAAAAAAGTGAAGTTGATCATATAGTAGTAAGAAGAGAACTGTGTGTGTGTGTGTGTGTGTGTGTGTGTGTGTGTGTAGGGAGGAGAACCATATGAGACCAGGAAGAACTCTGCATCCATTCTAGATCCTTACCATATTTTAATGTAACTTTCACCTGTGTGGAAGCAAAATAGTTTTCAATTATTTGTAATAACAAATGCAATCAAATATCAAGTATATACAAAATTCCAGATTGCTACTATTAAATTTCCTACGTCATAGGTAAAACACATTTGCCAAGTATGTCTAATATTCCTATTAACTGTAATGACGATATCCAAATTGCCCATCAAGTATTTGGTGTTTGCTGAGTGAATATATTAATGATTGGAACTTGTTTTCTGAGTCCCAGGCCATGAGCAGGAAGGAAACGACTAAGGAATTTATAATGTAGGGAAGGGACGAGGAACTGAGAACTATGAATTAATTTATTTTTGGAGGCATAGATACCTTTATATGAGCTAGGCCATATGCTGGAAGCTAGATACACAGTTATAGAGAAGATAAAGGCTTTGCTATCAGCAAGCTTCTGGACTTGTAAAGTTATAATCCCAGGAATCTTGCTTAACTCAGTTTAGTAAGTCATATGTCTAACATCTATCTAATTATCTATTTATCTGTTTATATCTAGATAAATATATAGTTAGAGATATACACACAGTATGTGATATTCAGTAATACTATGTGTAATTTATGTCAAAGGATGTAAATCCCTAGATTTAGTGGGAACCTATTGTCACCAATCTTTTTAGGCATTATATTTTATGGAAAATAAAGCTCTGCTATATATATTAACTATATGTGGACCAGGGTCAGCAACCTATGGCCCATAGGTCAAATCAGACTCACCACCTGTGTTTATAAGTATACTGTTATTGAAATACAGCCAACTATTTTAGAATACAATTGTATAGTCTGCAGCTGCTTTTCAATAAATAATGGAAACAAAGTTGAGTTGCAGTGAAGACCAAATGCCCCAAAACCTGAAATATTTTCTATCTGGCTCTTTACTGAAAAATATTGCCAATCCCTGGTATAGAATTTCATTATATAATACACTTCTAGTTTAAGCATTGGGCACCAACAGTCATTTTCCCCAAACATAACAGATATATAAAATGTAGCCCTACGGAACCCAGGCTTCTACAGGTCATGAATCAGTTATTTCTTACAAATCATTGTTCTACATAATCTCTAATATTTATCCTCCTTTTTAAAAGCTCATTTGATATGATTCTTTCTCTTTCAGTTTGTGATTTTAATTTTATTCCCTTTTTTCTCTCTCTTTAATCATTGGGATGCCATATCAGCAGTAGCTGAATATAAGAAATAGACCTTTCATTCATTGGTTTACATTATTTTTTCCAAAGCCAAAAGGAGGAAAGAGTGAAAGTGATAAACTTTTTTTTTCCTGAAGAGAAACATACAGTGCAGAGAGAACCACAAGATGATTATGGAACAAGCACATTAAGAAGCCCCATAGCTGAGGGATATGCAGGTGGACACAGAACTTATGGACTGTGGAGGCCATTGGAATGCTCCATAGTGTTGAGGCAGCTCCTACGTAAAGGTTTTTAGTTCTAGGATATTACAAAAAAGATGAAGATGGCTATGGAAAGATCAGTGGCAATGAGTAAAAGTAAAAGAAACAGTTATTTTTTCTTAGGAAAAAAAAGATAGGAAGGAGCTTGGTATAATTTTTCTACCATCTATATCCATTATGATATTTAAAAAGTAAATACTTCCTGATTGATTAAATCATAAGTTGAGAATGGCTTGGTGAGAAGTATCTTGGTTGCAAATGACAGAAACACAAGAACTAGCTAAAGCTAAAATGCAGCTTTACAGCTAAAGGAATCCTTGGAGGAGTTGAGCAACCAAGCCTTGGAAATTCAAGGAATTAGTCTCAGGAATGACTGGAACAGGCTCCAGAATTCTGTCTGGATTCAAATCTTATATAGGAACTTTCTTCTCTCTCCTTCCAGTTTTACCTTTCTACCCACCGTATTAAGCACGACACCTGATAACTTGTGAAATTTATATCAGATATCCTCAGCCACTGGAAAAAGGCTGATCTCAAGCTTCTTTTATGATCCCAGGGAAGAGAAAATTTGGGGGAAAAGATTTATTGGCCCAACTTGGGTCAAGCACCTACTCTTGGAACAGTCACCTTGGACTAATGAGTGATGGTCATAATATTGTGCCCTTGAATTAACCATATAGATGAAGTAAGGAACACTTAATTGCAAAGGGGAAATTGGCAGACAATTTTAAGTGACCACTGAATTATTTTTTTTATCTTCACTTGGAAAAAATTCATGAGAAATAGCTCAATCTGCAATATGAAGGATTTAGGTTTGAGGGAAATAAGATTATTCTGACATTAGAGCTTATTATACATTGGGATTTGTTACTGAAAGAAGCAGTGAAATATCTTTTCTTAGAGGTTTATAAAAATAGATGTGATTTCTCATCAGTTGAGATGCAAATCACTTTCAAAATGGATTAGATACACAAAAATTTTGTTTGATGTGCAAACTTTTGACAAGGTCCTGCCTTTTTTTCTAAGACATTTTGCTCACTTCTAGCCTTTTGGTACAATTAAACAAATATTTATTAAGTACCCAGTAGGTGCAAGACATTAGGCTAGAGTTAAAGGCTTTGCATTGTGTTTCGGAGACTCAGAAAATTACAAATGACTGTAATTTGTAGTTGTTTAGGGCATTTGTCACAAAGGAGTTTCAGATTCATTGCTATGGATTTCAATGCTATGAGGGAGAGTCCTGGAAGGGATGGAAAGGGGAGGGAGAGTGGGAGGAAAGAGCTAATAGAAAATATTAGAAAAGGAAGCTACAGTCATCTACAGAAGGCCTTAAATGCTGAGTTTAAAATTTTGTTTTAGGAAGATTAGCATGGTAACACTGTGAGATATATGATGCCAAGGAGAAGGGCAAAGTGTGGTTAATGAGTTTGAAGATCATTGCAGAGGCCTATATGAGAAATCCTGAATAACTTAACTAGATGATGGTAGTAGAAATGGAAAGAAGAATAATAGTGACAGAGAAATGGTAGAGATAAATCTGCAGGACTCACTGATTAACAAGGCTTGTATATTTTGTACTTTCAATGTACCAAACATTTTTTTTTAATTTTGTATGTCTTAATGGTGCATAATTAGTTTCAAATCTTTTCCAGGTATATCTTGAAAGTGCATATTTGTTAATATACTAAACATTTAATAGGAAATGACATTCATCATTTTTGTAGTTCCTTAAGATAGTAAACCTTTACATGAGTATTTAAGCCTTATATCAACCAAATAAATAGATTAGCTTTAATCCTTACTTGGAATATGAGCAAACTGAGATTTAAAGCGGTTGAGTCTCTAGCCTGAAGCCACCCTGCTGGTACTCTGCTGAGAGGGATTTTGAACTTAGGATGTCTGGATCAACACCAAAGTTCTTAACCACAAGCATGTTGTCTTCATTGCAGTGTGGAGGGGAAAAGATGAGGATGAGAAAACAAGATTTCAACCCTGGTGGACGTAGAAGTTGTTTCCTTCGTACATGAGTGCCTCATAAACCATTCGAGATTTAGCAGTTTAAAACAACAATCATTTTACTGTAGCTCACAATTTTGTTCATCAGGAACTTGGACAGGCTTGGCTGGACAAATCTTTCATTAGACAAGACATTGACAGAGGACACTTCAGTGGTATTCAGCTGGCAGATGGACTGGTCTAGAGGAAGCAAAATATCTTACTCACATGCACGGTACCTTGACAAGGTTGACTGAAGTCTGGGCTCAACTGGACTGTTGAATAGCCCTCCACATGGCCTCTGCAGCAAGGAAGTCATAGGCAGTCAGTGGATTACTTTTGCCTGTTTTTGTACTTTATGCAAATGAATTCATGTAGTATATAAGCCTTTGTGTTAGGCTTCTTCAGATTCAACATTGTGTTTGTGAATTTCATCCATTTTGTTACATGTGCTTGAGTTCATTCTTTCTCAGTGCAGTATAGTATCACTGTATGTGATACTTGTTCATTTTACTATTAGTGGACATTTGGATATTTTCCTGTTGGAGCTATAATGAATAGTGCCAGTATGAATAAGCTTGTTTATGTATTTGTGTGAAATATGTTCACATGTCTGTTGAATACATAAACCTAATAACAGAATTACTGAATCATAGGGTATGCTATGTCAGCATTAACAGTTTTCCATACTGTTTGTACAAATTTACACTCTTGCTAGCACCATATGAGAATTTTAGTTGCTCCACATCAACTGGTAGTATCAGGTCTTTTTAATTTTAATTCTTTTGAAAGGATTGTTTTGATGTAGACTCACTTATCTGTTCTCTCTCACTCCATCATTATCTACTTAGCTAACTCTTTAGGCTTTCCTGACAGATTATGGGAAATTCTTATTGCTCTCTCTCTCTCTCTCTCTCTCTCTCTCTCTCTCTCTCTCTCTCTCTCTTTCTCCTCTCTCTCTCTCTCTCTCTCTCTCTCTCTCTCTCTCTCTCTCTCTCTCTCAGCTCTAATGAAACTATGAGCGAAATAATTCAAATTGACCTTAAACTGAAATGACCTCATCTGACATCTTATTAGTGGTCTGTCTACATCTTAAAGCCAAATAACATTCACTCTCTTTTACTGATCTGTTCCTATATAGGACCAATAATCTGAACATCCATCACAATGCAATTAAATGTTTAGAAATACTTCCAAGTAAAAACTTTTGAATTCTGGATATTTTTAAGATCTTCAAATTTAGTTCAATCATGTCCAATATGTTTTTTTTCTAAATAAGAGACAAGAATAAATTTGGATTCAGCTATCAAGAATCCAAAGAGAAAATTATTTGTACCTGTGGATATAGATGTAGTGAAAGATATCACTTTGAATTACAAATGCAAAAAGAGCCATATCTACACATGACCCTTGCTTGAATGAGTGCTTTGAAGTGATTTTGTAATGTGGGAATGGTCAAACTACTTTTCTTTAGTAAAAGTTCTCACTTCTGTCCTTCTATTGTTCTTTTTTATTCTCTTTCCAGAATCGTGGTAAAGCTAGACAATAAGGAAGTCGCTTAGCTTATAGTGATGATGATGATGATGATGATGATGATGATGATGATAATTATAGAGGGGATAATAATATCTGGCCTTTTAAGATATGTTTGAGTATAAAATTAATTAGGTTATCCTTTGAATGGTATCTTCAAGAAAGTTTTGACATATAATGATTCTGAGAGCAGAGATTTAAAGGAAACCAGGCAAGAAAGGAAAAATGAAGTAGGCAAATGATATAGCAAAACACAAGACAAGACTTCCCTGCTACCTTTATATGCCTTTCCTGGAAGCTGGTGGTTTAACTTTGCTTGGATTTTCTTCAAAACAGTTCTGCATCCAGAATTGAATGACTTTGGGTATGTTGAAAACAAATAACCCTAACCCGAACAGTCCCTTTAATAGACATGTTATACCTTATAGTAATGTTGTGACCTTCTCATCTCTAAAACTAGATTATAAAATCCTCAAGGGCAGACACATCTCTAATACATCTCTGTATTCTGCCTTGTACTTATCCCAGAGTGGGGGAAATGTCACGTTATCCTGCTGATTAAGTCCATTAAGGATTCAGGTTGCATAACTCTCCTGATGGGAAATGGAGAATAAATTCTGCAAGTGCGTTTAATGTTCACAAAAAGTATCAACAGCAAATGTAGATGCCCTTTGGCCATGCACAAAATGCAAGGGAGAGAGTGGTCTTTTTCCAACTCTTTGTGAATTACCCTCAACTAAGTTCTCACCTCAGGGGCAGGACGCAGTGTGGTTGTTCTCTTATAGATTCTTTTGCAGTCTTGGTTTGAAACCACCAACTGAGTTGGAAGATACAAACTGGGGCAGGGGGTTTAAAGAGGGGACACAAAATAGTCATTTCCAATAGAATGTTAAGTATATTTTGGATGAGCTTCATCTGTGGAACACAGAGACATTTGCTCAACAGATCATTATGGATATGACTTCAAATTTCACATAAAAGAATATTTATAAGATGATCTGTCTTTTGATGTTAGTAACTAAAAATTGATTCATTGAGTAAAACTGTGTTTAAGGCCAAGCTCCAATTCACTGTTTAAAGTCTCAAACTAACCAAATGTGAGGGACATACTATGTGAAGGCATCTCCATCCACATATAGGAGGGAAGAGTTTACATACTGCCAAGTGCTTGCAGAAGGATGTTGCAAGTCATTTCATCTCTCTGAATACATTTTTAAGAGACTTCAGTAAAAAAAGAAAAAAAAAGCCGATCTCCACGTTCTACTGGAATAATAAAGTGTCTGTTAAACTATTGAAACTATGACCAGAATATAATGTCATTGATTATTTTTTTAATGAGTAAAAGCAGATTTGTTATCAATGGTTATTTAATCATATTTTTTTCATCTAGGAAAAGTAATTTATAATCTAAACAAATCCTTTCAATCCTGCTTTAAATCTGAGAGATAGATTCTAAGAGTCATCACAAGAAAATAGAGAAGAACATTGTCTAGAGCCTGGGGGTGGGGCCTTTGGTAGGGGTTGAGGTTGTTGGAACTCTTAACTTCCTCTGCCTTGCACAGTCTTGCTTGTGTCTCCTTCATTTGGAGTATAATTGGAGAGGCAAGACTTAGTCATGGAAATATTTCTTTTACCCTTTAGACACAAAGCACCAAGAGGAGCTGGAAAATGGCTCCAAGCTACTGGTTCCCAAATGTTGCTGTATATTGGAACCACCTGAAGATCTTTTAAAAATACCAATGTTTGCCTTTTACCCCATAGACATTTTGGTTTCATTGATTTGGAGGATTATCTGGAAATGGGTATTTTTAAAAATCTGGCCTATTCTGAGGATTCCAAGAGGCAAGTGTTTTTAAAAAGTCAAATGGAAATTAAATAAGTGTAACAGTCATTTTGTTTTAAACAAATGTTTTCTGAGTATATATTCTATGTACAGCCATATGCTTTGCTCTGGTAATACAAACAGAAATAATAAAAAATATCCCTGCCACTGAGGAGCTCACAGTTTAGCAGTGATTTGGACAAATAAATGTAATGCAATTACAACCCAATAGAATACAAAACAGTGTAATATGTACAAAATAAGAAATTGGTCCAAAGCAAGAAATTTTATATATATATATATGGAGAGAGAGAGAGAGAGAGAGAGAGAGAGAGAGAGAGAGAGAGAGAGAGAGAAGGAGACTAGTGAATATTTCACAGAGAAATTTTCAATATAAAGTAACAAATGATTGGTATTTTTGAAACTTTAAGGACAAAGGGACGAGTGCAGAATAAGGGTTGTAGGAACCCAGTTATGAAGGGTTTTCTACACTGTTATAATAACTGGAGTTTTCATGGGTGTAACCAGCATCTATGAATGTGGACTGTTTTAGTAATGGTCCAGCATAAACTAACACAATTATTTATCTCTCCTTCTTTCCTTCCTTCCTTCCTTCCTTCCTTCCTTCCTTCCTTCCTTCCTTCCTTCCTTCCTTCCTTTCTTCCTTCTTTCTTTCTTTCTTTCTTTCTTTCTTTCCTTCTTTTCTTCCTTCCTTCCTTCTTCCTTCCCTCCCTCCCTCTCTTCTTTCCTTTCTTCCTTCCTTCTTTCCTTTACTTCTTCATCTTTCCTTTTTTTTTCCACTGATTTTTCCATACTCATATCTACCTACTTACTTAGAGAGACCCCTACAACTTTACTTTTTATTGTTTAAATGAATTACAGATTTCAAAGACAGAAGTGATTTAACCCTAACCTTACTTTAAATTTACTCTGTGATTTCTAACTTACATATCACTGATAAATTTGTGGATATTGTATTTATATAATTTATTTTTCTTCTCCCATTTGAAGAAGTATCGATGTGTTGAAAAAAGGCAACTGGTTTCTTAGATTTCAACATTATATTGAAGGGGACAAAATTTTGAGATGAAATGATTACAAAGGTCACTATGTAGCTCACTTCATTGTGGTCTTAAGTTTCTAAAACTGGGTCTTAAGGTAAATACCATAAGTAAGAAAACAGCTATATTCCAGTGGAAATGTAAATAATGATTCCAGATGAGTGTGAATCTCCCTGTGGAACTTCATTAGTGTAACAAGTGGGAAATTGCACATTTATTCCCAGAAGTGGAAAATTTCTTACATGATGCCAAAGTGTAACCTTGGTCTTTGATTTGACTTTTATCTTAAGGGGAAATATTAACAGATAACAAGTATTTTGATTAATTCATCTAGTGAGGTAGAGCTGTTTTATCCATGATAAGTCTCATTAGTCATTGTAGCAGCATTTCTTGAATTTCTTTGGATTACTTCACACATATTTACCATTCCTCTGTCATGATCTAGTTATTACCAGGGCTACATTGCTATTAATAGTCAACATGTTATTTTAAAATTTAACTAGCTAGTATTAATAGCCTATAATTTTCTGAGTTTACACTGAATCTACCATAATTAAGTTAATAGTATTTTAAATGAATGTTTATTTCTTATTACTTTGTATAGCAAAATACAAAATTAGATGTTTGTCTACATACAAATGGTTTAGGAGTATTTACACTGTAAATGGTTTCGCATGACTCTTTGCAAAAAAGAGTAACTTCTTGAGCATGTTTGATGAGTCAGTATTCAGTGATGTTGCTCCTATTTACTAAACTCAGAGGATTCACTTCATCTCATGCCTCTTAGTTTCTCTATGCCATGAACACATATTGTTTATCTTTCACCAACTTAATATCTATTACATTTTTTTTCTCTGCTTGCTTATTACCAGTGAATTGTTTTTTAGGCCAGTCAAAGAGCAGAGAGAACAAAGGATCAACAGACACATAGAATTTCATTCATGCATTTCCTGTTTCCTTGAATACTTTGAGAAGAAGATAAAATAGCCATTGGAATTACTTGCGATCCCACCTATCTGTGATTTCCCATTTGACATAATGTAGTATTGATATGGACAAATGGGGATTCATAGAGTGTGAGTCTATACACCTAACATAAAGAACAGATCTAAGAGTTGAGTTCCTGTGTGAACTGTGATTTAAGCACCAAAAAATATATTTAATGAGAAAATATTTATATATTATTTATAAAACTTCTTTAGTCTGAACCCCTGTGTTTAATTCAATTCTGAAAGTGACTCTGTACTCAGGGCTGGTAAACTCTGTTATTCAAATTAGGATGCTAACCTGGAAAGATTGACTATCTGATCCCATGTGGTCCAATTAGTGTCAAACAAGGAAAATCTCTGTATATGGTTACAGTTTGCATATCAGAAACCCAAATCAGTTACCTTATGAGGGTTAAAATTGCTATAAACTCTGTACCAAATATTTCCATGGCTGTAATAATGCTACTAAGAATATGCTCTATTGATGGTAGAGATGGTGGCTAGGAGTAACATGATGTATATTGTCAATTAGCACTCAGAATCCATTTCCACCTTTTTCTATGGGATTTATTGTGCCACTAAGATTTGAGAGTTAAAGAGCAGCTTTTCAGACTACTTTCAAGCTAGGGTTCTGGATGCAAAATGTGTTCTGCCAATTAGATGCACTTGAATGAAATCTGAAAACAACTGAGGCAGAAGCCAACTCCTTGCTGCTGTTTCCACTATTGAAGATGGATGAATGCTTTGAGATCAAATTCAAATGAATGCTTTGAGATAGTTGTGGCTGTCAGACTCGGCCTGATGAGCATTTGGAAGCAGTCATGGGAACAACAGCAAAAGCTTTTGCAGCTACAGTTTCATGTCTCTGTCTCTTAATCCCTTCTAGATTTTTTTGCAAGAAACTAATCTCCTGCACAGAATACCATTGTGCTTGAAATACTAGGTTTCTATTGCCTGTGATCAAACTTGACATAAAAAAAATGGTAATAACAATCACAGAAACCAAAAGAGTTACAATTTATTGAGCACCTACTAAATGCAAGGCAAATGGAATCTCATGAGATTGTGTAACTTGTCACAAAGCCAGGGAATGGCAGCACCAGTATTTGAATTTGATTCCTTTGTATGCAAAGCTATTATGCAAAGGGAAGAAATTTTAATATATCACTTTTTCTTAAAAGTTTGAGAAATTTTTAAGGGCAGGAGCTATTTACAAACCTAAATACGAGATTTATAATGCCACTGACTTAAAAGAACATGAGAGTACATGATTGGTGAATCGGATAAAATATGGCATCCTTGATGACTTGTTGGAACAGCTGTATTACTGAAGTAACCCCACATCAGCCAACACTGCTGTGGTCACACCTGGGATACATAGATATAAAGTAGGAGCAATTCTTTAGCCCATTTTATTCATCCATTCAGTTTTTGTATTTCTCATCAGAACATGGAGGAGAAAATTATTGCCTTGAAAGGTTGGGTTTCATGTTTCAGATCCCCTTGATGTTTGTGTGTTTTTCAGAAAGTTTTGTTTTGTTTTGTTTTTTGTTTTTTTGTTTTTTTGTTTTTTTGTTTTTTGTTTGTTTTTTGGTTTTTTTTTTTGTATTTCTAAGTCTTTCAGTAGCTGAAGTAAGTAGATTCTGGAAAGTCAAAGTGCATCTTTGGCTGGGTTTTTCAGCATTTGTGGTCTAAGTTAAAACAGAAGACAAGACAGGAGGAGGGTGATAGGGCAGGAAGTGTGCTACTCTTCCTTTTGCCAACAGAGGATCTGGATAATAGTTGCCATGGCTGTAAGCACTGCCCTTTTCAGAAGTAAGTGAGAGTATGATCAGCTTGTAGGAAGGCCCAACATGGGAGTCATAGGATGTAGAAATAAAAGGACTAAAGATGTTTTGCCTGGACTCTGAGGGCCAAACAGAAGGGAATGAGTTGTCACATAGATGAGGCAGAAGGCAAGTACTAAAACTAAAGCAGAAGTAACAGGGTGGTAAACGGGGTTTCTAGGAAGAACTGCCTGGGATGAATGGGGCTGCTCCAGGAAGCAGCTCCACCAGTGGAGTCCTGTGTGAGGTGTGCTGGCTGTTAAACACAGGTGCTGCAGGTGGATGCAGCTCCACAGAATGTGAGGATGCCTTTTTTACCTGGGAGTGTAAAGTGTGTTTCCCAGGAGGGGCTGCTTGTTTCCTTTCTAACTCATGACCTGGAGGCCGCCAATTTAGATTTAAATGCTAGCTGTGCCATTTACTTGCTATATTATTTTACTTCTGTACTTAAGTTTTTACACCTGTAAAATGAAAGAAAAAATAGTGTCTACTTCATAGGTGAAAGTGTGAAATCAAAAAATTTAATTCAGGTAAAGTAGATTAATCTACTTATTCTTATTGGCTACATGGTGATTGACATTGCAGCTCCTCAACAGTTCAGTGGGAAGAAATGCCCTCAACCTCTCACTCTAAAGTCTTATGAACTAGGGAAACCCAGGAACCTAGTGACAAACTGTCAGCACCATTTTGTCTGGCCAGTGGGTTGTCTCAGACAGGCTTTCCCAGTCCTTGGGAGAGAGTCTAATTTTTTTAAAGCACTCATCTCAAAATGTTCAAGCAGCTGATGTAATTCTGAGAATAGGGACATAATGTAGGTTCATAGCATTGGTGAACATTAAATAAAGGAATGGGGAACATGGGCCAAGGTCAGATTAGGAACTGGTGCCTTCCTGTCTCTTTCATACCTACAGAATGAGAAAAATATTGGGGAGCTAAAGTTCTGGGAATTTTTTACCTCGATATCAGTCAGAAGTCTCATTCATTATTTTTAAAGTTCTAAACAAGAAAATTATTATTGCTTATCTTTCTGCCTTTGCCTAATCAGTGACTGAAGTTTACATAAAGTCTTGGCTTACTTTGGCTATTTTCCTGTTGAATTTATTATGTTCGAATGTAGTTAAAGACCATGCTGTGGGTTATACTCTTTAGTGAAAGGAAAGTAATGGGAAGGCCCAAATGTTTTTTATAGTTTTGTACCCCCAGGGTTAAAGCACACGCTCTGTCCAAGGGCCCTTGGAATGAGCTGCACATTCTTTCACACCATCTGACTACAAAACAAACATGAAGAAACTGGCCCCAGAATGAAAAACTCCTTGGTGTCAGGGAAATTGAGCTGCATTCCACATAGAAACACGACAGCTTCAGTCTTCGTTACTTTCTTCCCTCCTGCCAACGCACTGTGTGTTTTCGTTCTTTCCAGGAGAGGGAGAAATAAAAATATCTTTACAGAAATAGAAGCCAATTTTTGTTTCCCCTAACAGGGCACACCACTCACTCAAGCATACCAAATATAAGAGTGCTTGGAGTGAAAAAGAAATAACTGCTTTTTAAAAGCTAAAAATATTAACAGAAGGTGAAAGGCATAGGGCTTAATTTCTATCTACATCAGAAAAGAATTCCAGGTCATTAGACAAGGCCAGCAATCATCATGGAGAGGGGCACTGTGGTTCAGGGCTGAGGGCACTAGACCTTCTTTGTCTTGGGTATTGACTTGCTGAGGGGTCTCCAGGAACTTAATTAAGTTCCTAGACTCCCTTTTTGACAAATCCAGATTACTAACAATAACCACCATGGCCCAGTGCTATTGAATTCATATGATAGTAGAACACTACAGAATCAGAATTCTATTTAAGAGCTGATAATTATATGGGAGAGAATAGCATGCTGACTAGGGCAAAGGGGCCAGGTGGTTAACTTTTCATGGTTCAAGAGTTAGTAAAGAGCATATGAATTACGGGCCAATGAGGACATTTTAATGATTATTTAGAAATTCTCAGCTCCAGCAAAGTCCAGGTTTAAATACTCTCAGGTCAGCAGGGTGTGAGCGGACAGCTGGTTGACAATCTCAGTGATTTGGGTGTGTCATCTTTTTCCCTGAACGACCCCAGATAAATGTTTTCTGGAATGCACCCCTCGGAGACGTTTGGAATTTAAGAGAGACATTAAGTGGGGAGGTTCAGAGCTTGTCTCTGGCTGCCTTATAGATGAATTCTGAGCACAGTGACAGGAACACTGATACAAAGGAGCCCTTTCTGAGAAAACTCAACTTCAAAGGAAACCTCCCACAGAAGAGGGGTTGATGTGGTACTGAATGAATAATAAAAATATAATAAAGACCAAATCTGATAGGGATTTGAATTGTATGCGAGGAAAGTATTTCAGAGGAAAATGAGAGAGTGGGGAGGTTGGGACAGATTGAAGAACTCATAACCAGAAGAGCTCACAACTTTTATCACTTAATTCTAGAAAATTTCAAGGCTCTGTGAAAAGGTGGTTAGATAAAAGAACATCAGTATCTTTTCTCTGAAATCTGAAGTCACCTGTGTCTTGTGACAGCTCAGTGTTCTTATTTTTTACTCTCCCTAGCCCCCACCCCAGTGCAGGAAACTTCTGACCTTGAGGAGTTATCTGCAAAGATGCTGCAATGATGCTCCACACACTCAGAGCCAGGCACAGATCTGAGTCATCACAGACATATACTCCTCACTAACAGTAGACCTGCCATCATTAGGTTTGAGAGTCTCTCTCCGGCCCATGTTCCCCTTCTCTAACAGTACTCCCAGGAGGTAGTGCCCCTTCAGCCATGTTTATTCAGTAGAACCTCAAGCAGCCTCCACCACCAGCAGCCTGTTAGAGAGATAGACAGTAAAAGGGAAGAGATAGGAGGCAGGAAGAGAGATGGTGACAGGGTGTGGGAGGGTAAAAGAGAGGAGTAAATGATGAGGGAGAGAGAGAAAGAACTAGAGTGAGACAGATACAGATGCAATAAGAGACAGAAATAGTGAGTGAGAGTGACAGGGAGATAAAAAGAAGAGGGAGTGGTGAGAGAGAGACAGACAGTGGCAGATAATGAGAAAGATGGAGCGAGAGAGAGAGACAATTAAATATGCATAGAAACATTGTGACAGAGTTGAAGAGAGGTTAGAAGGTTGCCAAGCAGGGTGCTTCGATGACTTCTCTGCTCTTTGGGGATGGATGGCAGTGTCTCTAGCCCTGTGTGCATGTCCTGCTGCCACAGCAAATCCAGAGGCCCCTAGCACCTTTGTTCTACCAGCCATTACACAAGGTACTAGGCAACACTCCATGCAGAGAACATAGCCAAGTGACCTTTCTAATATTCTTGCCTCCTCACTCTTTCTTATAGTCTTCCTCCATCCTATGCATGTATTGAAGGGACCCTTGAAGGACAGACATTATATTGTAATCAGAACTACCCTTCCCATCAAATTTTTTTCATGAGACTCCAGAGCCTCCATTCTCTCCCCCTAGGAAGACTCTTTCCCAGGAGCCTTCCAAGACCCACATGTAAATAGGACTGTCTTGATGGACCTGCAGCCATGTGGAGCTAGATAAGCAGGGGCCTCTGCTTTGTAGAAGACAAACCCACAGCTACCCACAGGTGGACTTGGAAGTTTTCCTTTTAAGTTCACTAAGCCTCACATTTCAGACTTCCTTCATTTCCTTCAGTCAAATGGGCAAGATGACCTGATAGCTGTGCACATTATTACTTTACAAATAGGCAATCCAGCCAGAGAAGTTATATTGAAAATAAAAGAATTTATTAGAGAGGCTAATTGTGGGGGCTTGCAGAGGGTCTTTCTCCATTTCATTAAAAGTACTACTACTCCACTTAAAACTCAAGCTTCTTTGATTAGTATGCCTATTCTCTCTTCATTCTTACTTTTTCTCATTCTTCCTTTTCTTCTGCTCTTACATCTCAGTACTTTGAGACTTAGTGTTATTTGGGGTCAGACTAGAGTAGAATGTGTTAACATTAAAACAATAGATGCAACAAAGTCAGCTGAGAATGAATTGTACAGATTAATGGAAGGAATATGAAGAACTGGAGGGAGATCCACGTCTCTGTGGAAATTCAAGCCTTGCCAAATTTCTGGAGATTCCATGACCTTCACAGACTTGTGTGTCTTTTGTCATGATTTAGAAAGACAAACTCTGTTTCCCTCTATGGAATCTGATATATAATGCAGCAAGGGCTCCATTATCGATGGGGAAGATGTGCAAACAAAAAGATAAATTATGGAGTATGTGTTTGGGTGTTCACAGACAAAACTCTCAGCACTTCTTTGCTACTCCCCAAGAGATTAATATTTTTTGGAGTTAATTTCAGTGAATATATTATTAGTCTGGATGGAGGAAAAGTATATAACATTTAAGTTTTATTATATTGTCAAAGATTTCTTTTGTCTCATTGCCAATAATAACCCTAGCCATTGTCAAATGAAAATTTCTTCAATGTATTCTTTCCTCACTAAAGTCCTTTAAAAAAATCATTGTGAGTCATAAAACAGTAGGACTCACATTAATGTATTACACACACACACACACACACACACACACACACACACACACACACACACACATTTAAAAATCTCCCCATTTCTAAATGGCCTGAAGGTGGCTTTGCTGCAACAGTGCCTTTTGGGTTAAGAAGTCTTAAGAGTCTAGAGACAGTTTTGGGAAACTTATCTTTTTTTCTTGTCTACTCAGTATTTGTAGAGAGACAGTAAAGAAGAGCATAAAGAAAGGCAAGGTCTCCCAAGCTTACAAAAGATTCCATATCTGGTGATCATGTGAGCCACAAAATAATAGAAGTTTTCAAATCAGTGCAGCTCATTTCTAAATAGCAGAGGTGGCAGTGGCAATAGTCTAGCATTCTGTCCTCATTTGTATTAGAAAGGAGAGATAGTATCATAGAAAAACAATCTATACAGGAATCCTTGAACAAACAATTACAAGCATCATAAAGCAAGCAGATCTGGAATCGATCCTAGTAACTCTTTCTTATTCTCATTCTTCTTAACTTTTCCTATTAGATGGTGTGTGGATTCAACCTTCTGTGAGTGTTCTTAATGGTACAGTATCAATTTCCTCAGGTAAAGAATATCTGTGCCACTTCAAAGCAAAATATTACATCATTAAGTTGTTTTTCTCTCTGATTTGTAGTTAGACTAAAATAAAAAGGGAAAGGAGGAGGTAATTATGTGCCTGTATACCTGTCTCTTCCTCCTCCTCTCCTCCTCCTCCTCCTCCTTCTCTCTCTCTTTTCCTCTCTCTCTCCCCCTCCCTCCCTCCTTCTCTCTCTCTCTCTATCATACACACACACAGCACACACACCCACAACAAATAAACAAAACAAAATAAAAATACAAGTGATTCTCTCTGTGCCAGAATATTTCTTCCCAGAGCAACTGCTGGGCTCTGTAAGATTGTAAGATCTCCAATTTATCTTTCTCTCTCTCTCTCTGTGTGTGTGTGTGTGTGTGTGTGTGTGTGTGTGTGTGTGTGTGTGTATGTATGTACACTCTGTTGTCTCCACTTTCCTCTCTAAATCAATGTATCCTTTCCCATTCCCACACATATATGACATTCGTTTGGGCTCATAGTACAAGACATCTTTTGAATTTCAACTCATTGCCTCAGATATCCAGCAGCAGCTGAGCTTGAGGAATAAGGGACTGCTTCATCAGATCCAACCATACATGGACCTACACAAACTCATAATATCTTGACATTAATTGGAAAACTTGTTGAGCTATTTATCCACTTAGCTTTAAATGTAGAAGAAGGTTCTCAACGCTGTGAGAAATAAGTATAGTAACATGTGGCAGTGCTTGATTGCACTCAGCATGGATTTTTGGGGTGACTTGGATTTTAGTTTTTACTCTCATGATGTATGTTTATGGGTACCTTTTCTACCAGTTTTTCAGGGTTCTGTTTGATTTGTCCTGTGCTTACCTCAATCTCATCTCCTATCTTCAACCTCGTTTTTGAGGCTGTGGCCAGAAAGGCTTCTTTTGATCCAATACTAGATGTCTTCCTGCTTCAGTGCCCTCCAACTTACACTTTTCTCCACTGCATTGTGCTTCTTCCAAAATCTATATCTGATTCTCTCCTACTTATTCTGATGTATTTGAAATGTCATTTTCTCAAAAAGACCATCTTCAATCACTGTAAAGCACTCTCTCTCATTCCACTGCTTTCTACCCTAAAATTCCATTCATTTTCTTCTATGGGGGTATCATTTTTCTCTCAGACTGACTTATTTCATTGCATGTTTATCATATGTCTCTTCCCTGGAATGTGATCTCTTAATGGAGCTGACCTTACCATCTTATTGACCATTACGTATTCAATTCTGAGGAGAAGGTTTGGGACAGAATATGTATGATATATATTTAATGAATGAGTGATTTTATAAATATATTAAAGCAAACTGTGTGCTAGCTCCTTACCTGGCTTAGCCTTTTAAATCACTGCAAAAACCTTATTAGATACATACCATTACTATATTTGCCATAGTTGGAACTTAGGTTTGGTTGCATGTGACAGAAAATCTCAATAGCAGTGGCCTCAAGGTAGGAATTTTTGTTTCTCTCATGTAAAAGATATTCAGAATTACTACAGTGGTTCTACTCTACCATCTTCATGTTCAATATAACTGCTAGGGGTCCAGCCATCACTTCTGTTTCTAGGCAAGTTGATGAGAGAAGAAATAAAAAAGTGAATGCCTTAGTTTCTTTAAGAAGTTTCATAATAGTTCCCACAATATTTTGTATTAAGTCTTATTGGTCAGAATATAGACACATACTATATCTACTTGTAAGACAAGCTTATAAAAATAATCTTAGGGCAACTGTGTATTTTCCTACAACAAATATGGAAATCTGTTTCTGAGGAGGAAAGAAACTGGCCTTTTGTACTGTATCCCCGTTAAATCTAATAGAGAGAAAGTAACTCTCATAAAGTCGCACAGCTAATATATTACAGAGCTGACATACAGACCAGGAAACTCAGGTCCAACATTATTATATTCTCCCCAAAAGCATCTAAATCTCTCCTACACACCCAATAATATAATTGTTCTATAAATCCTTCCCGGGTGACCCCTGATGGATTGTAAAGCTAGGGTTCAAGTCTAATTTATTTTGCATATTCCCAGAATCCAGGGAGGATCTCGTTAATTGTCAGATAGACATTGTATGTTGACTGCATTCACCCTACCCCTTCTTGTTTCACTCAATAGCCTCTCTCCTTGTCTTTTCTTACATAAATACTCCCTAATCTTAATACTACTAATGACAATAATAGTTTCTATTGAGACTTTATTTTATTCATTACTCTACTGAATGTTTTATCTTTATAAGAATTAGTTCATTCATTTCTCACAATTGATCTCATGTCAGACTAGATAATCAGTCTTAGAGAGGTTAAGCAATTTTTCCAAGTACACCCAAAATTTGACTACTCAGTTCATCCTTATAACAAGCTTTCTCCACTTCAAGAACCACTTTGCCTTTGATGCTTTTATCTCTACTTTCTCCAACATAATCATATTTAAAAGTACATCTTGATGACTCAAAATAAGTGATTGTCTTTGAACTGGAGGGAAGTTTGTTTCTTATTTATTATTTTTTTAAGTAAATTCTGCTCTTCATATTTTATTTCCTGTACCTAAGGCTTGACAACCTATATTTGTCTGCTGGTCTGGCCACAGACCCAGTTTCTCTGTCTTGGGATGTTTTAGTCATGTCTGTGTAAGAAAGGAAAGAGGGAGGCCGACATTCAGTCAGGAAAGACTCTGAATTTCTTCTCAGAATGCTATACCTGATGCTCTTCTTGTCTCACAGCGGGACTTTAAATCCCTTAGGATGGAAATTGCTCACCAGAGATTTGACTTTGACCATCTGTGTATCTTACTTGAACCATCCAGCAGCTGCTACACTAGAATGGTGAATGGTTGCCTCCTACTTGTGTGAACTTACAGACAGTGACTGAGCCAGGAAGATTACCATGTCATTACAGATTCTTAAGCCCCTCATTCACTGCAGAGATAAATATAGAATTTTCCTTTTGCTTATCTGTTCTAGAAACTATCTAGACATTGTGTTAGGATAATGTAGTCTACCATATTTTTTTCTCCAATTATCTGAACATTCCCCAGAATTCTAGGGTGGTGAGATATAGGTTGAAGGTGGCCTGAAGAAATGTATTAAGGAGTTGTCTCTGTATAATCATTTTCCCTGAAAACTCAGAAAAGCTCACTACCTCATCCTACATGGGAATACTCTACACTTGAGATTTTTTAAAACATAAAAAGAAAAATCTGGCAGCAGAAAGACAAATATTATGGATACTCTCTTTTTAAAAATGATATCACTTATATGTGGAATATAAACCTAAAAGCAACAAATGAACAAAACAAACAAACAGAAACTCATGGACATGGACTATAGACTAATGGTTACCAGAGGTTAGGGGGATGGGAAGGGGAGGGAAGTAGATGGGGTAAAAGGAGTCAAATATGTGGTGACAGAAAGAAATCTAACTATGGGAGGTGAACACACAGTGTAAATATATACATATATGCCTTATTGTTAAATTGTACAGCTGAAACTTATTGGATTTTATTAACCAATGTCACTATAAAATAAATAAATATAAATATAAAATAAATATTTTAGAAACCAAAAATAATAAATAATAAATTATGTTTTTTATCAGGGATAAAGTAGGTGGGTAGAAACCTCATGAGTTCCCTAAGAAAATGTCTCTCAAAATGTAAGGTGAACTGCTCTGATGACCTTACCTGGCTTAGCCTGTTAAACTCTGACAAAAACCTTATTGAATACACACCATTATTATATTAGACTTAGTTGAAACTTAGTTTGGAACTTAGTTGGAACTTAAGTAAGCTGGAAGTAATATGGCAAAGCATGTAAATATATAATATGTGGTATTAAGGACAGGCTAAATGCATGGTTAGGCCCGTATTTTCAAGAAACATATATTTAATGCATTGTGCTCACCCTTTTGGCTTAGTTACACTCTGCTGGATTAAGAGGTAACTTAGCAGGCAAGCTAATTTTGAAATCATATACACATAACATATAATGATAGGCAAGCCTTTCAGAAGTATTATTTGCTTTTCACAAACCCATATTATACAAATTATAAAAGAATGATTAATATTCCTTTCTAGTCAACATTTTTTTAATGGCACTAGGTTTATATGACCTCAGCTCCTCCTCAGCATTTCTTGTACGAATCATATTGGACTTCCCCATGTTTCTGAGCTCTTAGGCTGATCTTATTATTCACTTATTCCTTTCAGCACACCCCCAAGGTAGCTTGGGATGAATTTGGAATGATCACATATTAACTCATGGCAAATATACTAGTGTATCATCTAAAAAATCTGTGGTCAGGACCTACATTAGTCTAACAATGAGATTACCTTCAACAGAAACTAAACGCTCTGAGGAGCTCTAAAATGAATTTCTTCTCTCTATCATAAATAGCAAGGAAAGAGTTTTCACCTTTATTGATAGAGAGTAGCTAAAATATATTAAAATGGTAGTTTGTGCTTCATCTTCATATATTAGCTCCTTTAATACTGAAAACAATGCTACGAACTATGTATTATTATATAACCCCTATTTCACAGATACGGCAGCTGAGGCATAGAGAAATTAAGGCACCTGGCTAAGATTACACATTAAGAACATGGTGGAGCCAGTTTTAGAACCCAGGTGGTTCAGGTCCAGACTATGTCTCTTTTATCTTACCATATTGCCTTTGCTTTTATGGTGTCATTTATTCATTCATCTTCTTCTTCCCGCCTCCCCAAAATATTTTGTGAGTGCCTGTTCTTTACCAAATGCTGTCCTGAATACTAATGATATGTAGATGAAATAGACACTACTTTTTCCTTCAAGAAATTCACAAATCATCAGTAACTAGACCCAGATCAGTTCATGAAACTATAATGTAGTAAAGGAATGTGACAGAAGTGCTATGGAAATTAAGTTCTCCTCACCCACCTTGAGGTACAATTGTCATGGAATAATTTACAGAATATATGCTGGCTAAGTACACTCTAAAAGGTTAAATAGAAAGATAGAATAGAAAGAGAAAATGACAAGTGGAAGGAACAGCTTGAACAAAGACACAGAGGCAAGAAACAAAGATGGTTGTGTATAGGGAGCTATAAACAGTTCAGTTTTATTATACTGTACATATGAGACAAAAGAAGACATGGCAGAATTAGCAAGGGGCTGTAATATATGCCATATTAAAGAATCAGTAGTCTCCACATTAGGATGTATACAATGATACATAAGAAGATAATATTAAGATTTATATTTATTTTTATGTATTTTGTTTCAATTTTTGATAAAGCTTATATTACATATATGTATATATCATATACTTATATAGTTCTTGAAATATATATTATAAATATACCTGTTTTATATACATATATACAATAATACTGGTATATAATTTGCATGGGAGTTACATGATGCTTTTACTGATAGGGTTAAGATTAATAAAAGTTTTGAAGTCACTGACATAAGTATTGGAGAGACAATAGACATTTTAACTGGAGACTCTCTTGGCACTTGCATATATTTATAGATTGTTCTTGGATCACTGTGAAGTATGATAGCAGGGGTATAAGGCTCAGGGAGGAAGGTGCATTGAGGAGATAGTGGCCGCCAAGAAGTTAATGAAGAAGTAAGCCATGGCTTCAGGAATAAAAAAGAAGAAATAGATTAAGATGATTTTAGGTGGTTGATTTAACAAGGTTTGGTGATGGATTGGTCATAATATTTGACAGGCACCATATCTCTCTATAGGAATTCCAGCCACAAGCCCGTTGCTATTGCTTGAATATGTCTAGTACAAATTTCACAGCACTTTGGACTTCCTCTGTCTGTTCCTGAAACATTTTCCCTCACCCTCATCTTTGCCTGGCTGGATTCCTCACTTCCTTCTCATCTCTATGCCAACATATTATTGTGAAAAACTCCCTGACCATTTTATATAATAGTTTCTCATACTTCCTATCAACCTCATAGTTTGTCAGTATTCCCTATCACCTTTGATTATCATGACAGCTTTAATATCTAACAAACACTAGAATCATTTATTTGTTCATTTTGTTATAGGATTGTATCAGGGACTTTGTCATTTTTTTTTTCATTGTTATCTTCCTTATGCAAAGGTGCCTGACACCTATAGAGTATGTTCAGCAAATGCTGACTGAATGAAGAAATTACTAGATAAATGAATGAATGATTGAATAACTGAATGAATGAGTGAGTGAGTGGAAAAGTGACTCTTCTTAAACTTAATCCCACCACAAACCCATTGAAGGGAAAACATTGTTTCACTGGGAGACCAAGGGGAAAACATGTCCTAAAGGGATTAGAAATGTATTTAAATGTATCCTGTTAAAACTCTTTATAAATTAGTCCATAAAGAGAAAACCTAATTTAAGTGGCTTATGTAACAGGTACTTTATTGACTCAAGTAACTGGAAAGTTCAGAGGTAGAACAATTTAGGAATAGTTTGATTTGGGGTTTGAGAATGTGTCTAGGGCTAGTTCTGTTTTTTACTCTCTGCTGTAAGAGTCTGGCTTATCTCAGGGCATCAAAATGCAGCAGCTCTTCCAAGCCCCCTAGACTAAAATCTCACTGCCAAGGAGAGAAAACATCTACTTCCCAGATCCGAGTTAAAGTCCTCAGTTATGCCACGACTGTCCACTCTTGAACCAATCACAGAAATCATTGGAATAGTATGTGCCAATTGACTTAGGCCTGGGATTCCTCAACCAATCTCTGTGTTGAGAGAGGGTTACCTGAGTGACTTAGACAAATTAGGACCTATTATTTGAGCTGGGGATGGAGTCAGTAAAGTTTGGTTTCATGGTTGCTACCAAGTAAGAATGGAGTAGAATAGTTATTGGGAGAGGAAGCCACAATGTCCCCTATAGTTTGAAAATAAATCCAACTGTATATTATTACACAGTTGTTTAAGAATATCTGTTCTTTTTAAAGAACACCTTTCATAATGCATCTAAAGATGTCACATAAACAAAATTTGAACAATGGTTTTGGTTCTAAAATAGTTAAACATATTTTATAATCCTTAATTATGGTATAGTAGTGCCACCTTATCCACTTTCTGAAGTTTCAGTTACCAATTATCAATTGAGGTTCAAAGATATTAAATGAAAAATTCCAGAAATAAATAAGTCATAAGTTTTAAATTTCTGAATTTAAATCATGATCTGAGAAGCATGATGAAATCTCACTCTGTCCCCCACATCCCATCTGAGATGTGAATCATCCCTTTATCCAGTGTATCCCCCAACTTTAGTCACTTAGTAGCCATCTTGGTTATGAGGTCAACTGTCATGATATTCCAGTGTTTGTGCTCATGTAACCCTTATACAGTCATGCACTGCTTAGTGGTGAGGTTGTGTCCTGAGAAATACTTCATTTGGTGATTTTGTCATTGTGAGAACATCTTAGAGTGTATTTACAAAAACCTAGATGGTATAGCATACATGCTATGCTTTTATAGGATTGGCAATGCAGTAGGTTTGTTTACACCAGCATCACCACAAACAACACATAAGTAATTGTAGAATAAGTCCTGACAGTTAACTTTTTAATTTTTTTTATTTTTTGGTAACCGAAGTGCCTGAGTTAAGCCCCGATTGCTTAGGCATCTACTTCAAACAGATATCTACTTCAAAGCTGGCCATCTCAATAAAAACATTGCCAGCCACAGGATTAAGTAAAGAACCAGACCTCTTTCCCCAACTGAGGCTCCATTGTTTTAGAGATTTTGGTTGATTTTGATAACTGATCATCTGGATTACTTGGTTTTTTTCTCTTCCTGTGCTTTAAATTCCACTCTTATGTTTTAAATTTACCAATAAAGAGTAAGCCCATGAAACTCTAGGCCCCTACCCTGGATCTCAACAAAAGCAGAAACCCAGACCTATGTGTGCTCGCTCACATGTACACTGGCACTTACTTTCTGCCTGTCTGTTTCCTTCTCTCCCCCTGCCTGCCACTCTCCCTCCGTGTCTTCCCTGTGTGCTTCCTGGCATGCCATATATACTCTTGCTCTAGGGACTATAAGTAATAAACTCTTTTATTCTTTTAAGTTCCCTAAAAGTTATTGCTGAATGTCTTGGAAGGTTATTGCTGATGTCTTGGAATCCTAATAAGAACCACAAAGGTTGGTCCAGTTGTAACATTGGTTTGGAAATGGGAGTTGTCTGTGGGAAGGTCATAGGAGACCAGGTGAGTGCACCCAGGCATTTATGGCTGATAGCAGTACTGTGAATAAACAACACAATATTAATATAGTACTATGAAGGCTATGAATTACTAAGTGATAGGAATTTTTCAGCTCCATTATAATCTTACAGGACCACTATATATATGGTCTGTCCTTGATTGAAAAGTCATTATGCAGCCCATGACTCTAGTAGTCTAATGCTACGTTTCAATGTCTATGACATTTACATCACTTCATCTCATCATATAGGCATTGCATCATCTTTTATCACAAGAAGAAGGGTGAGTATAGTGCAATAAGAAATCACATTCATATAACTGTTATTATAGTATGTTATATAATTGTTCTATTTTATTATTAGTTTTTGTTGTTAATCCTTTATGGTGCCCAATTTATAAATTGAACTTTATTATAGGTAAATATGTTTGGAAAGAAATGTAGTATATACAAAATTTGATATTATCTGTGAATTCAGGCATTCATTGGTATCCCCTGTGGATAAAGGAGGGCTACTATATGTATATACTTTCCTTCTCCATTAAAAGCTATAAAACACACATGATTATTTAAGAATAATGATTCCCTATTAAATATAGATAACAAAAATTAATATTATAAAGTAATATCTTGCCTTAAAATCATTTTTTCTGCTTACTTGATGTGACCATTAGTAGACAAAGGGAAATTATTATTTACATTCTGGGGGAAGACTTGCTGCTTCTGGTTTGTGCAAAGGAATTAAGCAGGGAATGTTTGGAAGATCAGTGATGCTGGCTTTAATGGAATCCAATTAGTTCTGGAAAAAATGATCATAAGAAAGCTGAACATCAACTTTTCTTTTCTTTTGATAAAGGACAATGCATAGCAATTGTATCAATAGTTCAATGGAATAAGATGCTCTTCTTTGCTTTTGGGTTTCTGAAAAAGACATTTTTTATGCTGTTTTCCAATATATGATTTCTCTATTTTCTCCTTAATCACTTCTGCTTTCTTTAACATTTCTCTCACACGTTTAATGCCTCCTCAATTGTATTCTTTTACTTGGTAAACACTCATAGACAACCAGTCAATCCAATGTGCTTCTGATTTGAGCAAATCTTTGCTTTAGCTTAGTCTGAAAATGACCATCTTTGTCCCAGTTGTAGAATTTATTAATATATATTTTATTTATTTATTTTGTTTTCCAGTCACTGTTTAGAAAATAACATCAAATTAAATTGCACACTTGTTTTCTAAACACTGTTTAGCAGTTAAAGTCAATGATACTGCTGGTTAGCAAGCTGGGCTTACATTTAATAGCACAAAAGAGTTTTCTTTTTTGTTTGTTATTCAGTGAATTTAAATGTGATATAGCATGGAAAAAATGTTAAATTAAGAGAAACAAGGTATAACGTGAAATCCAAGGACCCTTTGTGCTCACTGTCTAACATCTCTGTCTTCCAAAGGCTCTCTTCTGTTAGCCACATGGATACTATCAGTATAACCTGACAATGATCCTCCCATCTTTATAGAACTGGGGTATTTTAACCTTTTACTTGCTTTTGGAACATTTTCTTAGAGGTCTCTTGTTTATTACTTTTTGAAACTGAAGTGAATGAAAGTTATTTTTGGTAGGAGCATATTTTTGAGAATTTCATGACACTAAGAATCTAAAAATAGTCAGTCCCATGTTTTGTTTCTGAGGCCATGTTTAGGGAATACCAACTTCTGAGGCAAACAATATATCTGTGCAGCTGGCCCCAAATGCAGTCACCATGCCAAATCCACCCATGCGATGGTTGATTCTTTTGCCAACGAGTTCAGAAACACAAATCCAATTTAATTCTGGCTCAGAAAAGCAATAGTGTTTAGATTGGATTTCTGTGGAGTTTGTTCTTATTAGGCTCAGCATGAAAACTGCTTTATAGACATTTATTATTTAATTATTTCTAACAAAGGATCTTATGGACCCAACATCTATAATTAATTAGGAATGAAAACATAAAGGGGTCTTGATGCTAGCCAGCGTGTGCTTTATGACCCAGAACTTGCACTAAGTTCTAGGGTTTGGGGCAAAGTTTGCTTTATTAAATTCAGCTTTGTTGTTTTTTTGTTTTTAATTCAGGCTCTCAGATATATCTGCCCATCTTACCTGCATCATACACAAAATTTAACATGGTCCATAGGATGCAAAGAGGTGGCGCCTGGCAGGTGCTTCACCAGTGATCCTTTTCATCATGTCACCTCCCCTTCAAGAATTTGATAAGCATCATAATAAGAAATTATATCTGATTTTTAGACAGAAACAAGCACTTATCATTGGTCACATGCCTCATAATGATTTACAGAAAGTCTTTTTCTTACTGTCTCTTTCAGTAGACACTTTATAGCTACATAAGATAATTCTCACAAGCTTTAATAAATCTCAAATTTAAGAGTTTGAAAATGTAAGTGCTTGTCTGATTTATCCTGGTTTATATTTTCAATGAGAGGCAGGTGCTTTGCATACATGTATTTGCATCATAATTACTTATTTTTTACCTTTCACTGTGATTTTATCACTTTTTCATAAGAGAACGAGAATGTTTTCTACAGTCAGAGATATAGAAAGGATCAAAAAGAGTTAAGAATGTCTGCTGAGAAGTGATTGCTGGGTGAATGACTAGGTTCACTCAGCTGGGTGACTTTTGTATAAGTCTCACAGTGAGCATGGCTTGTACTTCGTCATTTGCAAAATTTTACCTTACTTAATCAAGGACTTTCAGGTTAATAATCAAGATGGAAACCCATAGATGCTAAATGTTTCAGGTATCAATTTTGTTAATTTCGAGTTTCATGATTTTTCAGCTCTTCTTAACTATGTCACCTTGAGTTCTTCACCTATTCTTACTTCTCCAGTTTCCTCATTCATTAAATTGATGCATTGATGGATAAAAATACTATATTCCATAGAATTGTCATGAGGATTAAATATATTAATATAAGTACACAGAAGAATATTTTACAGATAGTATGTTATTACTGTTATAACATTAAAGCTACAATTAATATCACTATCATAATTACTGTATTATTGTTAATTGGCCTGATAATTGTATCATCTCCTTTAGTATAATGGTGGGACAAAAAAGAAATTCAGGTTGGAAAGACCTACAGAAGATGACATTGAAAAAGACAAAAGTAGAAGTCTTAATTTCTAGTTCCAGCTCTAGACCCCAAACACTGCTCAAATCCTAAACTACCAGGTAGATTTGGCCAAAAAGATCAGCACTTCCTTTATTTGTGTACAAAAATTGCTATGTCTTTTATTGAATAAATAATTTTCAGTCATTTACTCTATTCATGACACTGTGGGTGATAAAGAGGTGAGAAACAGATGATTTCTATTACCAGGGAGAAATAAGAAAAAATATATAGACATGTAACTACAGTCAAACATATTATATCCACAAATACAGGCAAAATTAATTATCATACAGTAGTTGAATATTTTGGCTATATGTAGGATCAGTAGAACATTAGTCACTCAGTTTGAATGTGAAACCATTTGATTTACTTAGGATAATTATTGTACCACCATCTGGTTGGCTCATAAATCTATTTAGTGTCTCCATAAATCTGTCTAAACTTACTCTAGGCTGCCATTTAGAGCTTCAGTTATGATAGGACATCAGCATTCTCTCCTTCAGGGGCCTATGACTGCTGATGTTCAGGTCTTTACAAGGATTATAAAAGGATTCCACATCTTTGAATTATTTCTCACTACCCACCAGTAAGTGCACTGGGTCATTGAGGTGTAAATACAGGAACCTACTGAGAAATAAACCATTTTTATAGCATTGACTCTAAATCCCTATCCTTTGCCCATTCTGGGGAAATGTGAAGCCCTGTGATCCTCAGCTTTTCTCTGGTATCTAAGAATTAGGGGCTGTAGTTGAGGCCAGCTATTTCCTAGACTCCATTCTTGATGTTCCCACTCTAAATGTGAGAGGAAAAAGCAAGCAAGAAAACATGGAAAAGAGAAGATAACCTATCTTCCTCAGAATAGGGGATGGTTGGGATAAACATCCCACTTCAGTTCTCATTCCCTGGTTATGTTGTACTTTTCAAGGTTGACAGGGTGGGAACTCTCCCAAACAGCAGGTTGCTCTGTCCCCATCTTATGCAGCCAGCTACAAAGGGAATACTGGAATTGATAATAGTTATAAAATCATACAGCTTGCAGAAGTTCAGTGAAGGCAGGAAGAAAGAACCAGAAAAATCAAGAGCAGAGAGATTATCAGATAAGTTTCTTTTTCTCCTTGTAGAAGGTTCACCCATGACACAAAAACCTCCTTCTCAAAAATGGAGTAAATATGTGGACACAATGAACTCCCCCTAGAGCTTAAAATGTTTCACTATCAATTACTCTTCACACTATTCTCTTGACTAGTGAACCCAAGGCTCAGAGGATATGGGAGTTCAGAATTCTTTGCACAAAATTACATACAACAGTATATATCTCTTCCCTCTTCCCCCAGCACCCCTCTACTTAATTTTTTTCTACACAACATTTGAACAAATTCAAAGTACCACCTTCAAAATGATGGAGTTGGGGGTGAGGAGATGGTTAACTCTGTCATCTAAACTGGCCCAAAGTTGTCGGGTCAGAATAAAGATGACTCCTTTGGCATCTGTTTGATATTAAACAAGGAAAGAAAAGGCAGTTACACATCTGTTTCTTGCCCTTTGGCAGCATATCACAATTGTCATAACTTGTGAGGGTGCCAATTAGTACCACTTGTAGCCTAACTAACTTGCCTCAGAAAGAAAATTTCAACCAAATCTTACTTTGTCCCTGTGAGATGGGACCCATCCTTCACTGCATGTAGGGTACCCAATTTTGAAAGCTTCACTGTTGATAATGGAATATGATAATTTCTCAACTAGAGTGATTAAAGTGGAGGCTGCCTAAGGGAGTCAAGTCACTGTGCTCCTACATGCACTGCACTAAGCTTCAAGTTAGGTAGTAGTTAATAGAAATGCTATGAGGTCAGTTGTAAAGAAGTAATTTTAAGCACTTGAAAAATATGTGTGTGTGTGTGTGTGTAGTACATGTGTGTGTTGTACATATGTGTATATTGTGTGCATGTGTGTGTATTGTTCATTTTGTGTGTTTGTATGTCAAGGAGAATGGATAATGGTTTTAATACTTAGATGTAAAACAAGACAACCCTGATAATTATAGAGAATTAACTGATATGCACACGCATACATTTTTCAATATATAGCTATTTAGAAATTACATGTTATAGTTGAGTGTCCCACTTTTATATCCTTCTCTCCTTTCTCTTTTGATTTACAGATTAAATATATGTATGTCAGGACATTTGGCAGGAGAGAAACAGCTGGAAGTAATAGGGCTGGGCTTTGTTTGAAATACTGATTTTTCACAAGTGGTTTGGGGTTTAGGTGTGGGGAGCAGAAAATCCTGGGCTTCAAAATAACTTTTGAAAAGTTGCTCCCCCAACATAAAGATTTAAAAAAAGTTATTCATAGACTTCCTTGAACTTTTTAAAAGTTGTGTAAAATTATACCACCTACCACACACACACACACACACACACACACACACACACACACACACACTATATATATATATATATATATATATGTAGAAAAGTCACATCAACATTTCTTAGAATTATATATTTTTTAGTGTCACAGCTTTCTATTATTATTTAATTTGTCAAAGAAAACATATGCTGGAAACTTTTAAGAACACCCCCCCGAACACACACATGCACGCACACACGCACTCACGCACACACCTCTCTCCCCCGCTCCCCTTTATAAAAAGTGTGTAGATAGGGTTTGGAATGTTTGCTCCTGAATATGACACATATCTTTTGCAAATAAAACAGTGAGCAGCTCAGAAAAGATACTTGGTTTCTTCATCTTCTGCTTGTTTTAAACTCCTCTTTGTAAAAGATTAAATCTTTACCATCATTTAGTTTTAAACTGAGAATGTTAGCAAGTTACCTTTACAGGTACCATCTGCGACCATCTTCAAGTAATAGTAATCCTGCAATTAATCTAACTCTCCTGTTGTTTTTTTTTTTTTAATTTTACACACACAAGTCTTTCTAACACAAGGTGTGGGATAATTTTGGGTTTGTAGTGGTGGTAGAAAGTCATGATGCATAATCGTTATAGGGCCCCAGTACTGAGGCATACCATTATAACCTGTTCCTTAAAAAGGAACAGGTAGCTTGTCAGAAGCAGAAGACTTCTCCTTTTGATAACAAAGCTAACTAGTTCCTGAAGTAAAATAGAAAGAATCAGGTTGTGTCAGTTCCAGTCTTGAATTGCTGCAGCTATGCCCTGCACTCTTTAAACAGGAAAAATAAACATGTACTAGCTATAAAATGTGTGAGAACAAGACTAAGGACAGCTATCTTTCGCATCACTCAAGTATGACATCCAAAGGAGAGCTGTATCTTATTATTAATCTTGTCCATGAAGCCAGTGTTTGTATATTGCTTTTCAAGGGCCTAATAGTTGAGCCCTATATCTGAATATTGGATAAGAGAACAATTGGAATCATTTGTGGCAAACCCCAGAGCTGATGCTTCAGGCCCCTTTTATATGTATCCGATAAGGAAAAGGTTTAGTGTAAATGAAGATCAGCTGGCTAGAGGTCCCTAGCTAAGGCTCTATGCCAGAGCTAAATAATTGGAGTGTGAGGGAGTTTTATTGGGCCTGACTATAGACTAAATGCAACACAGCCCTATAGCATGCAGTTGCCCCCAAATGGCTAACTCATCTTCACAAGGATTTATAAAATATAAATTATTTAATTAAACATAATGGATCTGATCCTGCCCCTGAGAATGAATCTTGCTACAAGTTTCAGCATAAGATGGATATAAAGAGATTAGACCAAAAAAATATAAAAAGGATAATTTATTATAATGCTATTTTTTGAAAAGTGAATGTATGGTAAAATAAATATTTTCCATTTGATTTATGAAACTTTGCCTCTTCAACTTTTTGGTTCACTCGATGATCATGGAAAAAAATATAGGAAGGACTGAAGGGAAAAGAAAAGGAAAGAATAATCACAGTCAGGTAAGAAAAAAGAAACAACAGGAAGAAGAAAGAAAGGCAGGAAGAAAAGATGAATGAACGTGTTGTTTGAATGACTACAGGGTAAAATTTTGAAATTATCTAGTGTTGAGTAAAATCAACCATAGTCAGTAAATAAACCCATTTCTTCTGTATTAGACTATGCCCGAATAACCTGGCAAAGGGGATTTAAAAAAAAATCACAGCAATATTCATTATTTATTTTATTCTTTTGATCCTTTTATTTTTCTTGCTTTCTAGTTTTTACAAGTATTAGAGCACATTGCTTACTATAGCCATGGTATAGAGAAATCTAATTCAGCTGTATTGCTGGGGGTGAATAAAGGCCGTTCCAAGGACCTGTGACTGGTTTTCATAAAACTGTATTTCCTTAAATCAATACCAATTCAGATTAGTTAGTTTTCAGACATTCTTAATAAAAACAATATACTTGAACTCTTAAAAATATACTTGAACTCTAATGGTTAAAAAAATAAAAACATATCGACATCTATATTGTGCTTAATGATTAAGTGGGTTACAGAAAAATCACTCTATGAATCCAACAGCTTCTTAGGTTGGAACTCAGGCTCTATTTAATAAGTCCTAATAACTGGTTTTGTGATCTTAGGTAGACTAAGATGATCACTAGATTTTTTTTCTTAACCTTTATTTCTAAAGGAGCTAATCCTGGCTATCTCAATATTAATAATTAAATAATAATCATCATTAATAGTTAAAAACAAATTTCAAATAATGTTTGAAATTGCTTTTTAAAAATGAAAGTTCAGGCAAAACAAAAATACTTTTACTCAAGTATTTTCTTTTTTAATCTGTGAAACTCATCAAATTCTTAAAAAACTCAATGCTTGGCCATATCAATCTCTCATGGAAGCACAGAGCTTACTCTGTGATTATGCTTATGGGGGGTTGGAGGAAACTAGTTAGATATTTTTACATAATTTCCATAAATGTCTTACTGCTTTTCTTGTACACAGTTGATTCTTATATGTTTTGCTTTGTATTAATTGCTACCAGAGATTGCTGGACATGGGCTGGAATCACCCACTGGGCAAGAAAAGAGGCATTTGTTAGTGAGTCTCAGTGTTCAGAGGGGCTCTCTCTGTGTGGTCCAGTCTGGAGGCTTCTCTTCAGAGATCTGTGACTGGGGGTGGAGGAGGTGGGAGGTGAGGTGGGTCAGGAGATTCGAAACAATAAAGAGGAGCTCTGATGACCCATAGACCAGTGATCATTTTATTAGCATCTGTCTGTCAGCTTCTTTAATCACTGACTGACTGACTGGGCTATGCAATCCACTGTACCATACCCCCTTCCCCTGCCCTTAGTGGGTGCCCCTTATTTACATTATCTCCTTTTCAAAGAAACATTCTTTTCCAGATGGTGTGCATTTTGCACAACTCAGCTCTGCAGGAGTTCTGCTTTACAAACTTTAACATACCTTCCCCCAAATCCCCCACTATAGCTTAGGTAAACACAAAAATTTAATTCTCAACTGTCTAGAAATTAGAGTCAGGATTTCCTACCCATGAGCTCCAGAGACAAATGGTAGTGGCTTGTCTTCACTGGTAAAGTACTTAGTGAGGACAACCTCCCCTACATCTGCCAAACTAGCCAGTCCATGTGCTTACATGGGATAGGTTTTGCTAAAGAAACCCCAGTGATAAAAAGTGCAATTCAGGATTCCAAAGGTTAGCATGTCACTGGAGGACCCACAACAACCCCATCAGGATCATATTGATTCTCCTGGCTAGAATAGACTAGAAAGGTGACCCAAGAATCAAGTATGCTTGACTAAATTATCAAGACACATAGTAAAATATTTGCCTCCAATTTTTAACTGTCAAAGATTACATCCAAACTGATCATAGACACACATGTACTATCAAGTCTAAACACTTTTTGAAGAATCAAGTATAGTGAGATATAGTGTACAATGAACACCTATACTTGTTTCCTACTGTGTGTGATCTTAGAAACTAATTTAAAAATGAAACAATATAAAATGCATTGTTCAGGTCTTCATTTGTAAATATATGACACCTTGGTTATTAATAGTTATTTTTAAGATAAGCTCTATACATCATATAATTTATTGTCTTTGTGCATACCTGTCTTCTGTAGAAACAAATAGCAAAAGTTTTCTATTGCTTTGTTGCTCTTAGGATTAGGACAAAAGTCCACACATAGTCTATACCAGAGGTCTAGAATGGCCCTCTTCCACCTACCTCACCATCCTCTTCTTGGTCCTGTGCCAAATTCACCTTCTTTTAGTTCTTTGAATGTTCCATGTCCCCACCAACCAGAGACTTTTTTTTCTCTATATTGTCTTGACTGCATAAAATGCTTTCCTATTCCTCATGTGGATACTTCCTACTTATCCTTCAGATATTAAATCAGGGATGCCTTCCCTCCTTCCTGATAAAATAAAAGTCCTCCATTAGAGGCTTTCATTGAAACAGTTACTCATTTGCCATAGCTCTCATTAGAATTTTAGATTTGCCTTGCTTGAGTGATATTTTGATTACTGTCTACCTCACCCTCTAGATTTAAAGTTTCATGCATCTATTTTGGCTCTCCATTATATACCCCTACAACTTCATGGAGTGCCTGACATATAGTGAACATTTGGTAAATATGTATTAAGCTAATCCCTGATAGAGGGAAAGAGAGAGGGAGGAAGGGAGGAAGGGAGGCAGGAAGGAAGGAAGAAAAGAAGGAAGTAAAAGTATTAGTGTGATATGATTATTGATTAATTGATTTCAAACCATAACATCTATATGGTACAAATATGTTCTTAAATTTACTTGGAATGATGGAAACACAAGCTTGAAAAAGTAACCAGAAAGATTGTTTTTATTTGACATGCTGTTAATTTAAACAACTCATTTTTTTCCAACAAATTTTCAGTTGAGAAAGTTTGATGATGATATCCATGCACACAAATTTTTCCACTGAAACACAATGACACCTGGGAAAGCAATGTAGTTTTGCAGATTTATTTAGCAAAGAGAAAGAAACTCTAAAAGTCCTTCAGAAGCGCAATAGCAGGATTTTGGTGTCAGTAATCATATGCCATATTTCAGGCTTTTAATTTCCTTGAGATGATATTTCTTATGATTTGAAAGCTTCTCTCTTTCCCCTGCATCAGATCTTATTTTAACATACTGATTGAGCCTCTTTATCTTATACTTCCTGCTGTGAAAATAGATGCTAAAATGTGTGTAATGTCGCATTTACTTTAAGGCATCATGGGGTAAAATTGCAGGAACCACAGGCAAGGACTGTGCTGTGTATGTGTGTGATTTTTTTACTCCTACTTCAGACCTCCATTTGCAGTACAAACCATGCATTCAAGCCCACGAATACTATGTTTAGATTCTAGTCTTCATCTTTTTTTTTTAAATTAAAAATGTTAACCTGTTTTTTTTCTTGAGTTTGTACTGAGACTTTTACAAATGAGTGATCTCTTTTTTAAAATATAGTTTTAATCTAATCATTTCTATTTTGTGCTAACTTTCTTAGCAAATGTTTCTGAGTTTGAGCTGAGCGATTAATAAAATAACACTAAATTCTGCCTTGCCACTTCTGATACCTTATTTGTAATTTGTAACAAGTGGTTCAGCTAGAGTTACTTTTAATCAGCTACCCCCCTCCAGAGCCTTCAGGCGATGTCTGGAGAACTTTTTGTCACACTGAGTGGAGGGGTGGTGGAAGCAAGGAGCCACTATTGGGATCTAGTGGGTAGAGGTCAGGGATACTGTTAAATATCCTGCAGTACACAAGACAGCCTTCCACATCAAAGAATCATCTGCTCCAGAATTACAATAGGGTCAAGACTGAGACACTGGCTCAAACATTTAAACCTCAGTTGATTCCTCTATGAAATTAGGAGAGTGATGTCACCTGCATAATAGATATGTTGTAAAGGTAAAATAATTCATGCTACATTCTTGGTGTAGTCATGAGTATTTTAATTGTTGTTATGTTGGGTTATTAAATCCCTAGTGATTTGACCTTATCTTTTTCATCTTTCTCTTATATTTTCAGTAATACCTTATAATTTTTCACTCACTAATCATTTTCATCTGACAAACTTTCTACTCAGTACCCACACTAAAGTTAGATGTTGCTATACCTTCCACCACTAGACTGGTCTGGACTAACCAAAAGGACTCATCTAATCCCTGGGTTTATGCCATTTCAGAGCCCAGTTAACACTGCACTGACTTGACTGTTATTATTCAGAGTATAATCTCTGCACACATGTTAATATTATCTTTAGTAAAATTAATATTCCTGGATTCTACCCAGAAATTAGTATCCATCCAGATGTATGAGTGTCTCTGAGCAGGGGTCTGGGAATATGGATATTTAGCTCTTGAATTCATTTGTTGTCATAGAAAAGCATGAGAGCTACAACAATTGATGCTGAGTTTCAGAAAGGCTGAAATTAGGTCTTGTTTTTCTTTGTATCTTTGATACTTAGTATAGTGTCTAGTGCATAGTAGCTCCTCAAAAAAATAATGGCACTATTTGAAAGAATAAATGCATAGTAAAACTTTCTTCCTACCCTGGTCTCTTATTCCTTTTTTTTTTTCTTGTCTTTTACTTACTGATATATGTTATTATTGAAGTTCTCAAATATTTACATAATAAAAAATTATTTATTTAAAATTATTACACTTTAATATAAGGTTAATAAATACAGATACTTAAAGGAGTTAGACAAAAAAAAGTAAAGGAAGAAATAAGCTGGGTATAAGAAAATCACTTACTTCACTTACAAAAGGGAAGCAAAACTGAGCTCACATATTCTCATTTCTTTTTTTTTTTCTTAGTTAAAATTATTGGGATGACATTGGTTAATAAAATCAAATAAGTTTCAAGTGCAAAATTAAAAATATGTCATATATTTTGCATTATGTGTTCACCACCCAAAGGTAGGTTTCCTTCCATCACCAAATATTTAACCCCTTTTATCTTTATCTACCAATAAGTCTATCACTCATCAATGTACCAACTGCTAAAACAGGAATAGGGCAATAGTAGTGCATGACACTTCTATGTGAGCTGAAGTTTAATCACAGTGGTGTGTGTAATGTTGGCACCACAGGTGTCCTTGTCTCCGGAAATCTTGGCTGTGTCCCCATTAGACATAACTCTCAGATTGCAGTGAGGAACAGGTATAAATCAGTTGGTCAATCTCTCTGCATCATAAATCATGAGAGTGATGGTTTGGTAATTTAGATTAGCAGTCAACACTGGGACTAAATTAAAGAAATCACTTTCAGTTTGAATCCACAGTTAGATTGAACAGTTGTGACTTTCCAATAAATATGACCAAGAGTTCTGGGAGATTCAAGCAAGTCTCACTTTGTTGAAGGAAAAAAAAAAGAAGAGCAAAAGAAGAATTATAATTTCGGGGAAGAATTGAGCAACAGAGAGGGTTAGATGAAATGATCAAAGAAAACCAGATCACGTACAACCTGCAGAGTGAGCAGAGTGGATACTCTCTCTTTGATGGGACTTGGTTTAAGCAGCTTAAAAATATATATTTTGTAGTAAGTAATTGAGGCCCCCAAATTGGGGTGAGTACATTGAGTTTAGTCAATGTATGAATCAGCTATTGTTGCATAACACTCCCGTAGACATCATAGACTTAAAACCACAATCACTCATTCTCACTCATGTGTCTGGGGATTGCCTACGGTTGGCAATCTATGCAGGTCTTGCCTCCATGGCACCGCCTTAACCTGTGTGTCCAGCTGGGCTTGGCACATCTTTGTGAATTATTCTCAGTACTGCTCTTCATGTGCTTATTCTGGCACCTCAGGCTGAGGAGCAACAGTGAACCAGGATAAACTCTTTTCTATTATGATGGCAGAAGTATAAGACACATGCACAATTACACATTTTTAGCTTCTGCTTGCATCATGTCTGCTGTCATCTCAATGGTAACAAATCACATGGCCAAACCTAAAGCCAGCATGTGAGAAGTATACTTTACTTTTAGTGGGAAGAACTACAGAGCCACAAGGCAGAGACTGATTACACAGAAGGGAAGAATAATTAGTGACAATAATTCAGTCTACTATGGGCTATTTTTCCAAGTATGATATGGTGTCCACAGATGATTGTATGGTTTCTGTGAACGTGGCATTATAGAGTTGAACTGAATAATAAAAAAGAGGGATAGATATTAGCCAGTGCTAGACATATGTTAAAGGTTTACACAGAGACTTTCTCCTTAACATAATTCAAAAATTTTAAAGATAATTAGAATAAGATATAATTACATTTACTGTCCTAGTGCTGTCTGTTTTGCCTCTAAATGATTGGTGAGTATGTGTTCAATTCAATCAAGCTTCATCAAGAGTTTGTACAAGTTTGTATGCCAGTTGTAAGGTTTTTTCTAAAGAAATTATTTGTCAACCTATCTTAATATACTTTGAGAAACTCAAAATTAAATGTATGGGTAATAGTACATGATGATTGGTACCTTGACTGAAATAGGGTATACTCCTATTCTCAAAGAGTAGCTTGATAATAAGGGGGTACAACTTGCCTCTTGTAATTAAATTATTTTCATATAAAATTGCTATACAGTCTCTGATAAACAACAGGATCATGGTGCAAATTAGAGTGAATTTTGCAAGGGGACCTGGAGAAATAGGGCTATAATATGATAGTCACAATGGAAATGGAAATGAAGCAGTTGAGTTGTACTCCATCTTCAGGTGATCAGCAAAAAGAATTTGGCAATGTTTCTCCAACCGTACATAAACCTAGCAGAAAGTATTCTTCAGTCTATAAAGAGGGAGAAAAAAAGCTATGTAATGGAGATGGCCCACCAAACCATACTTCCATTTTGAAGTATATTATTTCCTTGTCCTGCTTTCATGCATATTAAGTAGCCCTCTGATTTCTGGTTTGCTCCACCCAGGGGTTTAAATTCTGAAAATATGGTAGCTATGCTTATTCTGACAAGAGATTTCTATGATTATGAATAAAATATGTGTCATTCTTATTTATGGATATGAGAATCTTTCCATAAGCATCCTCACTGCTAGGTATCCTGACAAAATAGAGGTCTATAATTAGACCCTAGCCTATAATGGTCCACTTGGAAGTCATGCCATCTGGTGAAGCTCTCCCTCATCAGTGAACTGGCCTCCCAATTCTTCATCTACATTTTGTTTCTCTTTAAGAAATACTTAATATTTCTTTTACTATAAAGATGATAGTAAAAGAGTGGTAGTTAAATTTAAAAAGTGTAAAGATAAATGGAAAAGTAAATGAATAGCCCTATAAGTAACAAAGTAATTATATTTAAACTGTTTTTAATCTGCATTTATCTGATTTCTTAATACTTTCATAAAATTAATTTATATCCCATTGGATTACTGGACTGAAAGTTTAAGAACACATAGAGCCACTTACATCCCAGAAAGGCAAATCATTTGAAATTGAGTGTTAGACACCACTTATTAAAGAAAAAGGAAATCTCCTGGCCCTCAGGAAATGTCAGAGAGGAAGAGGAAAGGGCTAAATAAATAATCAATTCATTAACCTCTTTTGTCTCTAATTCAGAAAGATCCAACCCTCCTCCTTTATTTCTGCTTTATTCTTCCACAGCTTTCTCTAGTGTCTCTCCTATTTATACATAATTATTCATCAGAATACTTCTATAAAGAAATATTCATTTTTTCCCTTTGGAGGAACTCTGGTGCCAAATATTAAGAAAATTATTTGACCCTGGTAAGAGTTATGTATTACTTTTCTAACTCTATTATTGGTTTCAGTTTATTCTGAACACTGAATTTTTATTGTTTTCATCATTATATGTCAAAAATAAGTGTGATGCTTTCCAAATCAGTCTGTGTGGTTAATCTGTACATAAATTTCAATTAAACTTAACAAATATTTGCTATATGTTAGTTATGAGCAGGGCTCTGGTGTTAAACAATGAAGCTAGGACAAAGCCAGACCTACCCCTTGGCATCAAGAAGGTCACAATCTAGTGGAGGACAAACACAACTGCAACACAGAGTGACAAGGGCATGACAGGGGAAGACCCTTTTATATTGTTGAAGAGACCCACTCGCCCTTACATTTGTATCATTCCTCATGGAGGAAGGTACTTTTCTCTCAATTTATTTCTCATAAAAATTGTCAAACATTAAGAAAAGTTTAAAGGATAGTGTGATAAATATACATGTCTTCCATCTAGATTCAACAATTGGAATTTTTTCTATTTGCTCTCCTTTCTTCATTCATCTGTGCACATATCCATCCACCTGTCCATCTGTCTGTTCATTTGCTCATCCCTCCATCCATATTCTGTCTGTCTGTCTCTCTGTGTCTGTCTATCATCCATTATTTATCTATCATATGAAAGCAAGTTGGTGAAATCATGACAATTTACCAAAAAATTTTAGCATACATCTTTAAAGAAAAATAATATTGTGCTACATGGCCATAATATCATTATGACTGAAAATGGACAAAAATTTTGTATCCTCTAATATCCAGTCATATTCAAATTTTCTTAATTGAGCCTCAAAAGTTTATAAATTTTTATTGTTGTTCTTTGAACCATCATCCAATCAAGGTGCGAATACTGCATTTATTTTTTGTGTTACTTTAGTTTCCTTTAATGTAGAACAGTACTCTTCTGCTTTTATAAGTTCCAATAATATTCTGGATTTGTTGGGTTTGTTTCCTTAAGGAACTGTGTAATGTGCTCCTCTATAACCTCTGTCTCTTGTAAACTGGAAGTTACATCTTGAAGCCTGATTAGATTCACATTAAACATTTTTGGCTAGAAAATGTTTTAGGTGGTTCTGTGTATTTTGTTAATATTAGGAGTTCTTAATATTATTAGTGGTGCTATTTGATCACTTAGCTATGGTGGTGGCCACTAGATTGTCTCTATTATAAAGATTATATATATATATATTTCTGCAATTAGTGAATAATTTGTGGAGTGACACTTGAGAATTATTGCATTACTATTTATCCAAATCTAAAGCTTGTATTACCCATTGGTTATTCTTGTCGGAATAACTACATGAAGTTAGAAAATAGTGATTTAACAATTCTATCATTCTTTTTGCAATTATTTGTAAATAACTTTTCTGCAAATAACTTTTATTATTTATATACTTTTTGAAAGAAGGTGTATTTGATTAGAGTGTGACTAGAAAGGGCAAATATCTACCCTTATATAAACCCTTATCTTAATACCCTTATATTAAATGCTTAAGAACATAAAACAGCTTTAGAGAAGCCATAGAAATTTAGAGCCAGAAAGAAGGGACCTAAAATAGTGTATATCCAATCTGTACTTTAATTTTTTTAAATATATATTTTTCAGTTACAGTTGTTATACAATATTATGTTAATTTTAAGTGTACACAGTGATTAGACATTTATACAACTTATGAAGTATCACCTTGATAAATCTAGTAACCATCTGACACATATATAGTTATTACAGTATTATTGATTATATTCCTTATGCTATATTTTACATTTCCATTACTATTTTGTAACTACCATTTGTACCTCTTAATTGTGTCTCCCTTTTTAACAAACCCCCTAAATCCCCTCTCATCTAATAACCCTCAAAATGTTCTCTGTAAGTATGAGTTTGTATCTGTTTTGTTTGCTTGTTTATTTTGGTATTTAGATTCCAGATATAAGTGAAATCATATGGCTTTTGTCTTTTTCTATCTGACTTACTCAGCCCAATAACCTCTAGATCCATCTAGGTTTTATTCTTTTTTTGGCTGAGTAATATTCCATTGTATATATGTACCATCTCTTTTTATACATTCATCCACCCAGGTTGGACACCCAGGTTGCCTCCATAGCTTGGCTATTGTAAAGAATGTTGCAATGAACATGTGAATTACACATCCCTTCAAAGTAGTGTTTTGGGTTTGTTTGGTTAAATATCCTAAAGTGAGATTACTGCATCCTTCTTTGTCTCTTGTTATAGTCTTAGTTTTATAGATTTTTTTTGTCTAGTATAAATATTGACACCCCAGCTTTTTATTGTTAGTTTTCATTTTTTCCATCTCTTTTAGTTTTTGTGTGTTTTATCTGAAGTGAGTCTCTTATAGGCAGAATATGTAAAGGTCCTGTTTTCTTATCTATTCAGCCACACTGTCTTTTGATTGAAGCATTTAATCCCTTTACACCTAAAATAATTGTTGATAGATATAAAGCTATTGCCATTTTATCGTTCATATTTCTGATTTCTTCTTCTTCTTCTTCTTCTTCTTCTTCTTCTTCTTCTTCTTCTTCTTCTTCTTCTTCTTCTTCTTCTTCTTCTTCTTCTTCTTCTCCTTTCTTCTTTCTTCTTTCTTCTGTCTCTCTTTCTCTCTTTCTTCTTTCTTCTTTCTTCTTTCTTCTTCTTCTTCCATCCAACATTTTCTGTAATACTGGTTTTGTATTGATAAATTCCTTTAGCTTCTCTTGGTCTGGGAAGCACTTTATCTGGCCTTTGATTCTAAACAATAGCTTTTCTCGGTAGGGTAATCCTTGTTCTAGGTCCTTGCTTTTAATGACTTTGAATATTGCATGCCAATCCCTTCTGACCTGCAAAGTTTCTGTTGAGAAATCAGGTGAGAATCACATGGGAGCTCTTTTGTAGGTAATTAACTGCTGCTTTTAAGATTTTCTCTTGGTCTTTAACCTCTGGCATTGTTGTTATAATGTGTCTTGGTGTGGGTCTCTTTGGGTTCATCTTGTTTAGACCTCACTTTGTTTCTTGGACTTGTATGTCTATTTTCTTTACCAGATCAGGGAAGTTTTCTATTATTATTTCTTTAAATAGGGTTTTGATTTCTTGCTCTCTCTCTTCCCCTTCTTGTATCCCTATGATGCAAATGTTGGTGTTGTCTCAGAGGCTCTTAAACTGTCCTCATTATTTTAGATTCTTTTTCTTCTTTTTGCTTTTCTAATTGGGTGCTACCTTATCTTCCAAATTGTCCATTCTACTCTGCTTCATCTAATCTTCTGTGGATTTCCTTTAATATATTCTTTATTTCAGGTATTTCATTCTTTATTTCTGACTGTTTTTTAAAACATTTTCTATCTCTATTTTTATGTTTTCTATATCTTTGTTGAAGTTCTCACCAAGATCACTGAGCATTCTTATAACCAGTGTTTTGAACTCTATTTGATAGATTGCTTGTCTCCATTTTGTTTAGTTCATTTTTCTGGAGTTTTGCTGTGTTCTTTCACTTGGAACATGTTTTTTGTCTTCCCATTTTAGCTTCCTTTTGTTTTTGTTTCTATGTATTAAAAACTGCTTTGTCTTCAGTTTTAGTAGAGTGACCTTATATTGTATATCCTATGGGGCCTAGTAGCACAGTCTCCCTGGTCACCTGAGCCAGGTGCTCCAGGTGTGTTCCTGATATAGATTGTGTGTGTCCTCCTGTTGTAGTTGAGTATTGGTTGCTGTTTATGTGTCAATGGGAATGATTGATTCTCAGGCTGATTATGAAGACTGTCTTTGACTATAGTGAAGGAGTTGTTATGTAGGGACTGACCCTACAGATTTTGATTCACTTTAGTAGGGCTCTGGTGCCTGCCCTTTCTGCCCTTTGTGAATGTAGTTTGTGAAAATGGTTGGGTGGAGCTCTGGTGAGGTCTGAAGTTGGCTACTGGGTATGTTAGTTCAGGGGCCTCTTGGGAGGAGCTCTGTTATATGCCAAGTTCAGCTACCTCCTATGTCTTTCCCAGAGCTACTTGGTATTATCTACAAAGTTATCTACAGATGATTGCCAGTTGTACTAGGCTTAGAGGTGTCTGGGAAAGGTTAAGCTGCAAACCAAGTCTGGCTGCCATTAGTATCAAGCTTAGGGCTGCTTAGTAAGAAGCTCAGGGTATACCAAGGTCAGATGCTGCTTTTGGGAGGTTTGTGAACCTTGGAGAAATTTTAAGAAAGTGTGTAGCATGAGCCAAGATGGGCCATTGTATAAAAAAGCTACTGGAATTGGCTTGGTCGAACCTGCAATTTGGGTATGTTGGGGCATCAGGGACTCACCAGGGAAGAACAAACAATGTTAGCTAGATTAATTAAATCTCAGATATGGTGCCCACCTATGTGTTCAGGTTTGGTTGTGGGAGAGCTCAACAAAGGGACAATGGCTTCTTCCAGCACTCCTGTCTAGGAGAAAGTTGACCCTGCAATCCTTGCCCTGAAGCCAGACAATTTAGTTTCTCCATCTTTTAAGTTGCTGCCCCAGCTCTGGAGCTCAGAGCAAATTAGTTTATCAGTGAGTAAGTCTGTGCCTGAACCCTTTAAAAGGAATGCCTAGAATTCAGCTGTACTCTATCTCACTCAACCACATTTTTTGCTGGTTTTCATAGCCAGAAGTTATAGGGACTCTGTCTCTAGCCCTGGAACTCTGGGCTGGAGAGACTGGTGTTAGGCTAGGACTCCTTGCTTCTCAATGGGGAGCTCCACATTCGAGATATCCCACCCTAATTTTTAACCACCACACGTAGATGTGGGAATAACCTCTTACATGTCTCCACTCCTCTTATCAATCTTAATGTGGCTTCTCCCATACATTCTTAGTTATAGAATTTTTATTCAACTAAACTTCAGGTGATTCACAATGATGGTCGTTCTGTAGTTCAGTTGTAATTTGGTATGGTCGTGGGAAAAGGCAAGCACAGCATTTATCTATTCTACCCCCTTAATGGAACTGTTCCAATCTTTCTTTTAACAGATGAGAAAAGTGAGGTCCAACTATGTTGTTTATTTTGATATCATAACTAATGAATTTGCTGTAACTGAGATCTTTGAATAAAGGGAAAACATTGTACATGGGCAAAGTACTCATGTACAATTACTGATAATATCGTCTGCTGAATTATAATTTTGTAAGATAATAGGAGGTTACATATTTCACCCTTGGTAGATATTATTCTGTACATGCAAATAGTAGGCATATTTTTGTATTTTTCTACATTATATGATTGCCAAGGTTCCCTATCTAACACTTAGGAATTTTCACCTGGTTTGAACTGATTTATGTATCCAAGATCTTCTCTAGTCTTAGAATGGTCAGTAATGTCACAGTGTCTCAAAGCTGGAACTACATAACCACCACCACCCTCCTTAATATTTCAAAAGTGAACAGTTCATTAATTAAAGGAAAGTTTTGTTTGTTTGTTTTTACACCTACAGCACCTGGTCTTCCTAGGTGGCCTCCCTTCCAAGTACTAACCAGGCCAAACCCTGCTTAGCTTCTGAGATCAGGCGGGCTCGGAGTGCTCAGGGTAGCATGGACATAGACTAATTAAAGAAGTTTTAAAAACCTCCTATGAGTTGTTTCAAGTCCAGTAGTTTGAGTTTGCATCTCTTGAATGTGTAGCATGATGTGAAAAGGCAAATACTGAGAATAAATTGAATAAGGAAAGAATGAACAAAAGATTGATGGAAATGTGTGTAAGATAATAATAAAAATCCAGCTGAATAATATTCCTACAAGAGCACCTTAAGTTGGTTATTAGAGATTGGAGAGATGGGGCGTAATTAGAGAACTTGTCTAGCCAGAGTAAGGTCAAGACTATGAAGAAAATTGGATTTTATTTGGCAAAACCAAAGCTGTATCCTAAATCAAAATTGTTCAAACCAGAAAGATATAAGAAAATAATCAAGAGGTAGAGTTTAGAAGCAGGGGCTTAGGCAGCATGTGGGAAGGTAGAGTGAATGAAGACTGGAAACACAGTGTTGCCAACAGCTAGTTTTCTGTTTCCTTTTTATACATGTAATGAGTGCTGTCTATGTGACAGGTATTATGCTATGTGCTTTGTTTAATCCTCACAACAGCTGAGAAGCCAGTACTTTTATTTTTTTTTTCCATTTTAGAGATAAGAAACTGAGGCAAATGATTTAAAGTCACACAGTTAATGAGCACTGGGATTTCCTTGACCTCTTTGCTTTTAGTCAGTAGAGAATAGTACCTTTTTCTGACTGATAAGTGTTTCTTTGTAGGAAAAGCAGGAACAAGTGTTTAGATTAAAGGAATTGAAACAGAAAAATACAAAAATGACAGATGATAAATAGTGAGATGGTCATTCTTCCCTCTTAGAATTTTGGAATACCTATGAATTTCAGCCACTAATGCAAAGAAAATTCTGACTGGTGTGACATTGTTCCCTGAAATGTCAGACTGCCATGTTCCCTGATACCAGTGGAGGAATGTCACAATTATACCCTAATGATTAAAAGCATGAAAAAGAAATTCAGTGGCTCTGAACGGTGTTCATCAGAAGTATCGCTGAGTATCACAAAGGACATGAGAACAGCGAAACTAGTGATACTTTTGAGTGAACACAGCTTCATAGTATAGGCCTTTGGTTTCCTCTGGATCCATGCCCAAGATGGAGGTCATCAGTATGTCTTCAATAAGGAATTTTGTAGGTCTGAAAGGCTCCTAAGAAAAGAGGACCCAGGTTTACTCTTTCTACTTTGCCAAGAGGAAACCATGACGGTGTTTGTGTTTCCATGTGAGGCAGAAATTCTTTCATGAAGCTCTCACAGGCTTGATGGCCAGGGCCATCCTCATGCAACCTCCCTCTCCCTTAGAATCTATGTCCAGGTAGACTTGAGCAAGGACTATCATATTGTCTGTAAAACAAAATGATTAAGCTAAATCAATGGTTTTAAAACTTTTTAGAGATGCACTTAAAGAAATAAAAACAAAGGCTTCAAATAATATAGAAGTATATAAATGAAAATAAGTACTAATTCTCCTCTGATCTGTCCTTCAGTACTCTGCTCCAGAGACTACTGGTACCAGTTTCTTGCATATCTTTCTAGAATTTTTTCATTCACAGTTATTCATTTATTTCTGTTTGTTTGTTCATTTTTAAATATAAGTACATACATTCAGAGCTTTCCGCACCTTGTTTTCTTTTCACCTGGCAATTTGGATGTCATTGTATATCAGTGCATGTAGATATGCATTATTATTTTTAATAAATTTCATCAAATGGATGTATTCTTTTCTACACATTTAAAACAACTGAAATGTTTATTTAATAAAAAAATATAGACCAAACTCCAGAAGTAAAATACATCAAACACCAAATTCTAAAGTTGAGGGGACAGTTAGGGAGAAAATCACTGCCTGCTTGGCTCTCCCTCATCTGAAGGGACTTCTCTAACAATGTTCATGAAGCCCTTTAGGACTCAGTAGGGCAAAATTTGAAAATACCTACTAGCTCATACCTAGAGCTTCTTCTAGCTCTAGTATATCATGACTGTGAAAAAAATATCATTTGCCTAGCAAGTGACATCTAGAAGGTCTTTATCAACAATATCAGGTGGTATCAAGGGGACATTCATTTGAACAAAACACACAATGTATCAGGTCCCGTTATTTATGGTAAAATGCCTAGATCTACAATCTGTGAGCACTATTAACAAATGATGTTGAATTGGGGTTCACCTGTGTACTGCTTCCTTCAAAATTAGGTTCTGAAAATTTGCATCCATTGCCAAAGTCTTGGCTTGTAGTTTTACATTGAATTATTGGACTGAATTATTTCATTGTGTCCCAGTGTGCCTTATCAACTAAACATATTGTCCCAGAGAGGCAACACAACAACATTTCATAAAAAAAAATTATTCCTTCAGGGTTGGAAAGACCTATTAGTAACCTGAGCCTCTGATCCACTATAGCAAACAGAAACACAGGATACTGAGAAGGACCAGGGGCACACTAAGTTGTTTAAATCAAAAGGAGATAGTAAAGCTTAGGCTGGCAACATGAAGCAGAGTCTCCTTTGAGCCTGGATTAAATTTAGACTCTATGCTTATGACCTGTTGGTACACTGATGAAGGAATAGATATTTAAATCCTATTAATATTAATAATTATAATTGACTTTGTGCCTAGGTTATAAATTCTTCATTTCTCATGTCAAGAATTTGCATAGCTATAAATAATGATTATTAGGTAAACAGTCTAGCTCAGTTTCAAAATCTGTTCTATTTTACACACACACACACACACACACACTTATTTATTTATTTATTCTCTTATTCATTCACTTACTTTAAAGGAAGTGGCATGTAGTAGACATCTGCTGTTTTCATCACCCAGAACTTATTTATTTTCCTACTGATGGCAATATACTTATTTTTCTCCTTGGGAACCACACCCTCTATTTTACTCTTACTCCATATTCTTCAGATGAGGTGAGCTTGGGTACACTAACTTAGGTCGGCCAATCACAACTTATTCTGGTCATTGTAATTGATCAAAGATGGCATGTTCCCTAGTCAAAGCCAATGGTGTGCAATATAACTTTCACTGAAACTTTTGAGATAGAAGCTATCTGTCCTTTCTTGCTGGATGTGACTTGGAATAAGAGAGTCCTGGAGATCTTGGCTACCATCTTTCTACCACATGGGACTCCAGAATAAACCCGACGTATAAGAAATTCATACTGAAAAAAAGTGGAAAGAGATCAGATCCTGCTGACATCTGATTCTAATCCCCACCCACAGCCTTTTCAGATATCAGAGTCAATATATCATCTTTTATTTTCTTAAGACAGCTTGAGTTGAGTTTTCTGGCACTTGCTTGTGAAATTCTGATACTTCACTTAGAGAAATTCCAAATTAATTTTACTAGATATTCATCAAAGAGGGAAAATGAAGCAAGCTTTTGGAGAAAAAATGGAATTTCAAATCTAAAAATAGGTGACTGACTCAAGTGTTAGAACTATGACCCCTCAGTTCTACTAAATCCCAGTCTCCAGAATAGCAAACTCAAAATCTCTGTTAAAAAAACAAAAACAAAAACAAAAACAAACAAAAAAACCCAACTCTTATGATGTAGTTTACTTAGCAGCTATCCATGGTTTGTGTCCCAGAGACAGTTTGAAGGTCACAGGCAACAGGAAAAGGAAATAGCATTTATTATGCCCCTCCTGTGGGCTAGATATTTTAATATACTTTCATTCATATATTTAAGAAAAACTTTACATGCCTGTCCTCAGTGTTCTAGGCAGTATAGCTACCGAGTGTTCAGGAGTGAGAAAAAATGGCCCAGCTCTCAAATAGCTTATAGTCTATCACATTCAATAGAATTTTCTGCCATGATATAAATGTCTCTAGCTGCATTTTCCAATGTATTAACTATTACCTGTATGTAGCTCTTGCACATGTGAAATACAGCTAGTGAAAATTTGATTTTTAAATTATAATTAATTTTAACTTGAATAGCCACACGTGAGTTGTGGCCACTATACTGAAATGTGAAGAATTCAAAATCTTTTCTTCTTAAACTTTAATGTGCATATGAATCACTCACAGATTTTATTAAACTACAGATTCGGACTCAATAAGTGTGGTGTGGGAGTGGAGGCTCTGTGTTCCTAATAACTTTCCAGGTGATGGAGATGTGGTCCATGAACTACACTTTGATTAATGAAGATAAACACCCATTAAAATAAATAATAATATTTATATAAAATATGGTAAAACCAATAAGGAGAATAGGTTGATCTAAGAGAGAAATGAAATTGAAGGGGCAGGATTTAGAACTAAATATAAATTGGAAGTGAGTCATAAAAGGCCTCAATGGAAAGATGTTCCTGGAGATAAAACTTGCAGGATGCATATGAGCTGGTCAGAAAAGAGGAGTAAGGGAGAGGCAATCAGGGAGCAGCACTGGGTATGAAGGCCCTATAAATCATTATTGTAAAAGAGTTTCTCTGTGAAATAGGCTGATCAGCAATAATATAGGTATTATTACACATTCAAATAGGTGCACAACTTTGTGTCCTCATAACTCATTGTACATTTTCTCATCATAACCATTAAGTTCAAATGTCTCTTCTGTCTGCTTCCTACTAAACTGTGAACTCTCAATGTATGCATTTTTATTCTCTGAATTCCCACATGGCATTTTATAAATGTCTTGAAGCAAAGATAACAAAACCAACAAAGATAATGTTTGTGTTTGTTTTTGAGGTACCTGGGATTAAGGAAGTATATATACTGCATGTAAAAATGTATGCAGTATTTTTCTCCCAAATAGATGAGAAATATTTTTGGAGTGGAGTCAAGCCATTCATGGCCTCTCCATTACTTTTAGTTTTACAGCAGGGGATCACTCTGGTTTTGACAAGCATTAATTAATCCATCTATGGGGAATAATAGGAAATGTAAGCTTATGCTGTCTACACCAAGGTTATCAGGGTTATCAGTTATATTGGTTATAATGTTCTGCCCTACTCTAGATATAAAGCATGCAGCAAAATGCACATTGCCTCCTCATTAACTATAAACAGAGTATTTCAGATTTGTCAAGCACATATATTTATTTTTACATCCAAGCCTTTTTACTTATCTTCCCTGCAAGTCCCTGAAGTTTTTGTCAATAAATTAGAAATGCACTAACTAGTTCTAAAAAGTATGACACCCAGGAAATTTTGTTGATCTCATAACTTACTGAATCTTTTGGTTAATTACAAGTTCTGTCTAGCTTGGTATGCTTTTCAGGTCAGCTGTGCATCATAAATATGTAACCTCAGTACTCATCCTCCTTACATCTCTGGCAGCCCTGCATGAAGTCAAAGGTGTAATAGATACAATAACCAGAATCTCGAACATGTTTAATGAAACTATTAATCTGCCTTTATCTTTGACACTAGAAAATAGGAGGCACTGAGTTTTCAGAGTTCTTCAATGCATTTACCTATCATGGATTTTTCCAAGCTCTGTCCTCAACAATTTAGCAATGGCAACTCTTTTCAAGGCAATTAAAAAAATGTGAATGTTGGAGAAATTACTTTATTGGCTAATAAGAAAGTGTATCATTTACAATAAGTCATGCCTTTGTTTCCTGACTAAAGTACTTTATTACAAACAATGAATATAGGCTCACTATGGTTTTTAAAACTGTAGATCAATCAGCAGCAGCCTAAGAAGGTCCATTATTTTAAAAGCATTTGGATGATCATTATAACAGGAGTTATCTGTGTTACATAACCCATAAGAACTCGCTGAGGACAGGTGTAACCTCTTGTGGCAGCAATGACATTTTAAGTGGTTAAGCCTGGTTTTGTGTTCATTATCTCAATGGAGCCTTGAAACTTGAGTCTTCAGAAACATGTATATCTGCAAAGCTTTAATTAGGTTAACAAGATTCTCATGTGTCTATCCCTTTCCTTTACTAAAATCAACTGGAAGTAATCTACTACATATGTTATGCAATTAAAGAAGCAATTTGCTTCTTTTCATTCTGTTTCCTGTGCTCCTATATTACCTCTCCCTTATTAAAGAAATCTGTATTTTGTGTGCCTCTGTAAAGGCTGTGAAAATATGACACCATGTCCCCAGCTTTAATTTTAACAATGACTAAGTGTGATTTGAGACATGCATTTCAACATTCCTCTTAAAAATCAATTTAGACAGGCAATGCCCATGTAAATATTTATTATAAACCCACTGTGTTTCTAGCAAGTTAGATTACTATCATAAGCTAAAATTTAAAAATCTAGGTTTTTTCCTACTTTATTAAAGACCATAACCAAAACCAAATCCATTACTGGGTTGGTCATATATTTTTCAAATGCTCATGGGAATTAAATTTAATTTAGATACTCAGCATATCTTTCCTCCTACTTTACCTCAAGTCAAAGTAATCAGAACCACAATTCTTTTACATTTATGAAGCAATTGAAGCTACATATTTTACTTTTTTATTGCATTTAAAGTTTTTATGCTGCATTTGCTGTGAATATTCCATGTATCTTGTTAAATACAAGCAGCTTCCTTGAAAACAATTTGTTTCAACTGACATATTTTGGCTTATGTTTAGCATTTTACAAACTATGCATCAGAGCCATAGTTTATAATTTGAGACTCCTCAGACCTTACTTATTCATCATTATTAGATGTTTTTATCTGCTATTCTACTTGGCAAATCCTAATACGAAAAATAAAGAGTCAGTTTCTAGTTTGACAACAACAACAACAAAAAAGACAGTGAAGAAAAGAAGTGAAATGTATTGAGTTTATTTCCTTGGTGGGATTGCAATCTGAGTCAAACTTTGAACTACCCTTGACTATTTTGCACAACATAGAATATGTACTGGTGACTTTGGAACACTTATATCATCTTGGTACTTCAGGGTTAAAATTTTTAATTTGAAAAGATAGTTAATGGCCATTTTTATAAGTAAAATTAATCTTACAAATGCACTATTATGTGATGTGCAAGTACATAGTTATTAAAAGCCAATGTTTTGCTTTGAAGAATATTTTTTTCTTTTTGGACTATTGCAGTAATCTCTTTATAAATGTTTAATTTTTACTCTACATAAGCAAAACCTTGCAGGCTCTATTTCTTACTATTCTGAGATAAAAATCCTCTATAATATGTAGAAGGGCAACCTCAATGACATTATCTAATCTACAGAAATTATTAATGGTGGAACTTTGGGCATGGAGAGTGTTGTGTTAGGGGAGTAGCCTGTTGACTTCTGTATGTGCTACCATCACTTGTACAGATTCCTCACAAAGCAAGTCTACCCAGACTATAGAGAAGCATGGGTATTGTGCCTGCCTGTCCATGTCAGGGCCTTTTGTGGTAGCTGCTACTACCAGGAATAGTTGCGAGTAGTGCTATTAGCTCCATCATAAGAAAAGCATTCTTAAGAAAAGGATTGGAACTTACAGTATTGAGCATTAGAGATTTTCGTTTTACCTTTAAAAATGTATGTGTCAACTTACTACTCAAAGCTATGTTATTAATCTATATTCTACCTGAGAGTGATTATGTAACTTGTCTCAGATCACACAAGCAGTAATTAGGGCTGGGATTTGAAACCAAATGAGCCTATCAACCAAAGCTCATGCTTAGTTCACTATTTAATGATCCTACCCACAGTGGAGAAATACCTTTAATTATTATCAGACCATCCATTATGCATCTAATAGCTTGAGAGCTAGAAAGTTACATAGGGCAGCATGGGAGTGGAGTGGGGATGGAGGTTTGCTAGGAATCTGGCAATACAAAATAAATAAAGAAAGCAACAAAACAGAGCTCTGATGTAGTGTTTGCCAATTTTCTCTGGTATGAAAAATCCCGCCATGGCCAATTTTAAGCTCCCAAATGAGGTCACTAAAAGAGAAGTGGAGAAGAGATACACAGAATCTGTTCTCATAAACTGGTGCTCACACATTACTGAGTGGGGGAGCACACATATAGCCAAAGGAAAGAAGGGTAACAAGGTGGTTAGAGGAGAAATGCAAAACTGAGAGTAGCATATCGGTAAATGACAATTGAGGACTTTAAATGCCTGTCCCTTACTGTGGTAGTCAGTTACTTTGGCAGCTCTCAATGAACCTTACCTACAAGGATTCAGGTCTTGTGTGGTTGCCTACCCTTGGACTTGGCTTATGAATTGCTTTCGCCAGCAGAATGCAGCAGAAGTGATGCCACACAGGTTCTGAAGCTCAGTTTTAAGAAAGCCTGGCAGCTTCTGCTTTTGTACTCTCAGAGCCCTGAGCTGCTCTTTAAGAAGCCTAGCTACCCTGCTCCAAAAGACCATGCAAAAAGGCCACGTGGAAGGGTAGTGCAAAGAAGTAAAGGCCTTGACAACACATGGAGGAAAACTGAGGAACTCACCCAATGAAAAATAAAAACTGGGGCCCCAGACTTATCACCCATGGAGAGCCATTCTAACTGAGCACCACAGTTATGAGTCAAAAGACCACTTTGAGTGTTCTGGGTGTATGTTGTCAGAACTGACCTACCTCATTGTGAGAAAATAAAATTTATTTTAATCTACTAAGTTTTGGGGTAATTTATTAAGTAGCTATAGACAACTGAAAAAAATTATTTTCTACCAGTGGAAGAATTTTACTTACCTGTGATGCTATGGTCAGGATAGGAAGGGAAACCCTATCTCTGAAATCACCAATGTACCATGGAAAGCCAGCAAGTATCCTTCAGCTCACTAGTATCCAGCTCAGTGGTCCCAGTTGCTTCATCCTGGTCTCATACAACAAATGCAAGATACAATTGTGGTTGGTAGTTTTTACACTTTGACATCACCATCTCTCTTTGTGGTGACAGTGTTTCCAGTTGACAAAAAGGAAAGATGAAGTGTAGAGAGAAAAATTCTGTACATCATTGTTCAGGAACCAAGAATAAAACAGATCCTAAATCTGTAAGCCCAAGATTTCTTTTGAATGTAATTCTTTTTGTGTTGACAGTTTAGTGAGGTTTTGCTGATGCTTTTTTTTCTCTCATCAACTTAATAAGTAATGATGACAAAGAAAGAAAGAAAGAGATTATTCTGCCAGAATACTCAGTCTCTATCATGACTTGATAGAATATTTTGAAAGCATAAAATCGAGAGAAAAACAAAGTTGTTTGTTGTCTAATCACTGAATTAAAATATTACATAACCTTGATTAGCCAGTAGCTGTGACCTGAGACCCTGGAGTTAACCATTGTGAATCTGGAAATAAACAAACATCCAGAGGTGTGAAGCTTTCTGTATGCCTCTAATGCAAAACAACAACAACAACAACAACAACAACAACAAAACACAAGCAGTATCTGGTTTTAATAGAGGTTTTGTCAGAAGTTTTCTTAATGCCAGCAAGATGTGGATATGTTTTTTATGAGATTAATGCAAACATACTAGGATTAAAAATGACTGTGTGGATGGAATGATGACATCATAACAACAGAACATATTGCCAATTCTAGAGCAGTAAAAAGGCTAAAAATTAGGCAGAGATATTAATTTTATTACGGACAAGAAAGCAACTTAGAATGATACTGTTTTGGCCTTTGGTAAAATTTTTATTTTCAATAAACCTCATCACATTATATCCTTCAAGGTTCTCCATGGGTGCATATACATTCTACTGTCCAATTTTATAAGAAAGAGAAGTAGCAAATTTAGGTTAATATCTCAGTTAGGTATAGTTCAATATCATGTTTTAAGATGCTTCTGACTCTTTGGGAAAAGAGTGAAATTATGGCCACTGTAGTCTGATTTGGGGACTAAGGAATTTAGACATTATTTTGTACCTAGCCTTTGGTTGTTTCTTGTTTATTTTTATTATTCACCATGTAATAGTTGTGGTGGCCATCCTTCTTAATAGCACTTCCAAAAGTCTTGGTAATTTTGGCTCATAGTCTTTACAGAATTGCGTTATCATGAATTTTATAGAGGTTAGCAATTCTGGGAATGTGTATTTTCCTCAGAAAGTATATATAAAGTATAAAGTTTAGCCACTGATGGAACTAAGTACTGAGTCCTTGAAGCATTTCCAAGTAAAAGTGAGTTTTACTTTTGTACATAAGGGTAGATCAGGTGGTCCAGGGAAAAATAAAAACTAAATTCTGAGACATAATAAAGAAAAGCAAAAAAAGATGGAATCTAAATTTTAAACATTTCTTCTTGTATTTTAGAATTTAACTGGAAAGTTCTTTAGACTTTAGTTGAACAAAGTAGGAAGACAAAGTAAAATCACACTATAATGCTCAGTTAAGTTTTATAGAACAGAAGCAGGTTGTAGGGAAATACTAGTTTCCAGAAATTCCACAGAGATTTTAAGAATGATTAGATTTGATATAAGGCACTACTCAATAATATAGTAAGGATTAGTGGGTTGTACAAGAATTATAGCCATGGTCAAAATGCAAATTTTTTTCAAAAGGAAACCTGTAAACTTACTAAAGTTCCACTATTATTATTGTTGTTGTTGTTGTTGTTGTTGTTGTTGTTATTGTTAGTATTATTATTTATTATTGAAATCAGTGAATGAATTCTTTTTAACTCTACAGAAAGCTCTGTTGTCCATACAAGTGGCGTTTTACCAAACAACAGATTTAAAATGTTATTTTATTATCATATTTGACTATCAAAAGCATGACCTTGTAACTCTTATGTTTGTGTTAAAGCATCTATGGTTAATGGTTTTTTGACTCTCTTATCATGGTAGGCTTTGGAAAGAGATCACTCTCTGAAAATAAGTACCTTGTTGATAAAGTTAGGTTTAATTTAACTGTCTTTTTTTGCCATCCTATGTCTTGGAAATAATTTATATTCATTGTCTTTTAGAAACTGTAAGTCATGTTTTCCCTGCTATGATATCATGCCCTGGTAGCAGTCTATTAGATATTTTCTACTAAAAATTACCCCAGGAGATAGTAATTAACCTACTCTTGAGTGTAATAATAGAATACGAGATTGATTAACATTTTCTTCAAATATTTTAAGTAATGGCATGAAACCGAATGGCCATGCATTGCTTGTCTTAGAAAAACAGTACAGAATACATAGAAGATCATTGAATAAATGAATACTTTCATTTATGAGTTTTATATAGAAATCATTGAGTTTCCCTGCTTGAGGTGCAGCCTGCATGGTAGTTAATCTTTGTGTGGCACTTACTGTATAATGCAACACCTCTTTGGGCAATCTTTGTATGAAAATATAGCATTTAAGCTCCTATCCTTTACAAAGCAATGCAAGAATGAATTGTTCAATCTTTTTTTTTTATATAATATGCTGGAAATTATTCAGAAATAATCAAGATGGTAATTTCCATTTAATGTCTTTTTCTTAGTTTATTGAAAAATATAAAATATTTTCAAACCAGTATAAAATCATTTGAAAGTTAAAGAACCCTATATGGTTTAAATTTCTGTCTCAGCATCACCCACTATCTGTGTGCTGCTGAGCAAGTCATTTACTCTTCCTCATTTGTTATTATTATTTTAGTCATTAAAATGAAAATATTAATTCAGTTATCCCCAGGGTAACTTTCATTTTAAACTATCTTTCTCCCTGTTTTGATCCCTTTCCTCATTCTTATTGCCATCTACCTCACCCTTTCCTGTTGTATTCTAATGACCTCTTATTTTAAGCTCCAAAGAATTATGGTGCATCCCAGATTGAATGAGATTGAGAGAAAGCTCGTTCAGTCATATTCCATTGCTCACTCTGTAAAGGAACTTGAATGACAGGGGTCAGCTGTGTCCTGAGAAAAGCTTAGACCCAATGACAGTCAATGGTAAGACATAGGCTAAATTAGGTAGTGCAAAATGCCATTTCTGAAGAAAATTTCCCAGAGGTTCTTTCAAATGGTGAAGGAGATGTATGATTAGAGGAAAATAGCACTACCAACTTGAAGTGAGCATACTAGAATGGCTACCATAATCACATGTGAAAATTGTTTAGTGCAAGCACTACCTTCTTATAAATCACAGGGTATGTTATTTAAAATGGACATTCATTGTGAGTTTTGATTCATATTTGGTTTTGTAAAAGACCAACCCAACAAGTTAACAGTTCAATTAAGTATTTTTAAGGACTTTTCAAATTGAAAAATTGTCGATAGGAAATTTCCCTCTGAGCTCTAGGTAGTGTCTATGGACTGTAAATTTTTCTTTCCATATTGCAAGTGCGAAAAATATGTGCAACCAGGACACACCAGTATGCTGTTGAAAAAAAAAAACTTTTTAAAATTAAGATGTAGCCATTATTTTGTATCTTGACATAAGATGAAAAATTGAACACACATTTATGCATAAATCTCAGGTCATTCATAGCATCATTATTTTGGCACAAAAGGATGAATATTATCCACTTTGGGTGAAATGGGAGAAAATTACTCAAATCATGTGGGACACTAGTTCATAAGCTGTATGAAATCTTTAACAAAATGAACTGCAGAATTTATGCAATTCCTTCAAGACAAATATTTAAAAAAATAAATAATAATGAGTAATACTATGATTATTATTCTCACTGGTAGTGGTATAAGAGACATTAATAAAACCATCTCTGTGATATGTGAGTTCTAATATATAACTATAAAAATATATAAATATTCTACATAGAGTGAAATACCATATTTATGAAATGGATTCCATGTGATTAGTAGCCACCTTGAACTTTGAGAAAAAGAGTCTCTAATTAAGTGTACTGCATGAACATTTGGATTTTCTGGTACTTAAAGGAGGGGATAGGTTGAGGAGGAGTAGTATTAGCCTGTTTTTCATATCTTTTATTTGTGTGCCACCAAAGCTTCAAAAGACATAAATAGATGGCAATAACCTTTTCTAGTAGACCAAGAGATAAACACAAATGTCTGAAAAGAGCATATCAGGATAGTACATAAAGCCTAAAAGAATTTAGAGTATTGAGAGGTTATTGAGAGCTGAGATAGGAAGGGCTTCATGGAATTACCCCTAAGAATCTGGATTGAATCTAGAGTAGGGAGAAGATCCATTTCTCATCACACCCCAACCATCAGCTCTGCAACTGCACTGAATTATTTACTTTCCCTAGTAAAACTTCTAACCTCTCAGCTTTCACCTGGAACCCTCTTTGCTTTCCAGTTTTGCTTTGGCAATGGCTGCAATCATAGTTCTCATTTGAGACTTTCTTCAGGAAAATTACTGGGATTTTTCGAAGCTCTCTGATAATTTGGGTTAATTGTTCTTTTTTTAAGATGCCAAGAAGTCTATATGCATTATCCCCATCAAAGCATTTACCACTTAATATTGAAATTGACTGTTTAGATCTTGATTTCTTCCAATTGACTATAGTTTCTCCATGGTCCAAAGTATGTGTTTTATTTACCACTTTATCCATTACTCTTTGCATAATTCATGGCACATGTTAGTTATTAATAAACATCTGTTTATTGAAGAAAGGAGGAAGGACAGAAGGAAGGATGGAAGGACGGACGATGGAAGGAAGGAAGGAAGAAAGGAGGAAGGAAGGAAGGAAGGAAGGAAGGAAGGAAGGAAGGAAGGAAGGAAGGAGACATGATCTGTATAAAAGAAGTCACAGAGAAGGGTACAATGAGTTAGACCAAAGACAATGAGAAGACTGGTGGACTAAACTTTAATGCTAATGTCATTTTTTCCTAAATGTGCAAGATGACATAAATCTTTTCAGTGGATTATGGATTGGAACATTTTCACTCTTTGAAGAAAGACTTAAAATGGGATAAATACAATATATTTGCCAGTGATAATTTGTTAGATGGCTGTATGAGAAAGAATTTGAGGATTCTACAGTTCAAATGGATTTAGCATGTGTCAACACATAACAAGTTTTAGAATTGTGTAAGAGATTAAAAATCACTTCAGAAAAGCTAAGTTTCACTTGGGGGAGAGGATTGCCAGTAAAATGACATTATTGCAACAAATAAAGTTATTTTAAACAGGTTTAATATATCTATCTACATGGTCACCACTCTATATAAAGCAATATATGGGCCAGCTGAAAATAGAATAAGTAGTTGAAAAACGCTTCCAATCAAAAGTTGTAATCATTCGTTAAAATACTTGAAATTTTAATTGCAAACATATATGCATATATATGTATATATGCAAACATGTATAACTGGTTGCTAAGGCCTACATGCAAATGATAATGTCTTACTCTGAAAATAAAATGTAAAACATACAATTCTCTCTGAATTCAGTTTTACAATGGATCTTAGACAGCTAACATGGGGGAAAGGATGTTTATATGGCATCGAATTTGTGCCACCTAAAGATACTAATCATTGAAGATAACACTCAAATTTTTATATAATGCTTTAGAATTTTTTTTCTAATTGGATGTTGTAATAATTTAGTTCAATTTAACATATTTACCAAGTCTACTTTCTATACTAGGCGCTGAAAATATGATGGTGGATAAGATATGATCTTTTTTCATCCATGAACTCAAAATGCACAGGAAGAATGTATTGGAGGCAATCTGCCAGCCCTAAGAACCCTATGTTCTGAACATGCCAAATTATTTACTTTCCCAGAACATCTTAAAGCATGTTCACTTATCCTTGATTTTGCTCATGTGTTTATTATACACTTAGACTTTTGAGACTTAAAACCTCTATCTCTGTAATTACTTTCTCTATGTAGAATGTCAAAAGCCAATTTAGAAATTTAAGCAAGTATTTCTGTTCTACTATAACTGCCATGACTATTCCCTATGGCCATGGTCCCTACTACAAATTTAGTTTTAACAGAAAAAAAGGAATTATTGGGAAGAAAAAGAATTTGGATTAATAGCAAAATATTTCCGGGCTGCATGGCAATGTGAACAGCTGGTTACCATTGGCATAAGAAATCTAATAAGTATAACAAGTGCAAAAACAGGATAGAAGTCTTTATAGAAACATCAATATTTGAGATATATTTTGAATGAACAATCCGATATTGGCAGATAGAGACAATAGGGAGGGAACACATGAGCAATATCAAGGATCAGTGAACATGCTTTAAGATGTGAAGGTCTTGAATGACCTCTGTTCCTCCAAATATAAGTTGAAAAAATCATCTAAAGTATGGGAGAAAATGATACACATAATTTTGATGCACATATTTTCTAAAAGTGAATTTTACCCACATTTACTCAAATTGTCTTTTCTTTCTCAGTGGGTTCTATGTCATATGACTGTGGAGAAGAGCATGGATTTCAATTTAAAAAGATATAAAATAAAAATTTTATTATTAACATAGGAAAAATATAAGGATAAATCTTAGTGATTAATAATGCTTTTTGCTAAACAAGTAATCACCGACATTTATCACTCGTTGTGGTGCTATGGTAACAAGTATTTCTTGTGCATTTAAGACATGCTAGTTAGTCATTGTTTTAAATTCTAGGGGGCCATTGCTCAACAGGACAGATTAGGCTCTGCCTTTGAACCTTAGCTTCTAGAGCACAGAGTCACATAATAAACTTAGACAAAGAAAAATAAATTAGATAACAGATTTTGATGAGCTCTGTAAAATATATGTAATAACTGTATGTGTGTGTGTGTGTGTGTGTGTGTGTATATATATATATATATATATATATATATATATATATATATATATATATATATATATTTAAACTAACAACAGTGTCGTGATACAGAACAATAAGAGAACTTTCTTAGACAGGGTAATCTCTCAGGGAAGGCGAGATTTAAGGTGCAAACTAAATATGAACAAGGAGTTGGCCCTTTGAAGAATCAGGGGAAAGCATTCCAAGTAGAGAAAACATCTAGTAAAATTTCCCTAAGTTTGGAATAGCTCTGGTTATTCAGGAAACTAAATGGAAGCCAGTGTGGCTAGATGAGTAAGCCTATGGAGAAGAGTGGTCTGGACCACGCTGGACAGACAGGCAGCAAGCAGACTCTGCAGGGCCTTAGGTGGAAGTGTAGCTGACAGAGAGGACACGCTGCTTCCCATGAGCACATTCTCCAAAAGTGGAACTTTTTAATGATTAGTGACTACAGTGAAAAAGTGCTAAAGGAATCCCTGTGAGATTTACAGTATCGACAACATAGGTCAGACCATGGGTCCAGCACAGGACAGAATCCTCTTTGGTAAGCAGTTCTGTACTGTCCAAGGGTGGAGGATTTCCCAAACCTCTTCCATTTACCATTACTTCCTACAGCATCACCACCATAACAAAGCTGTGAGAAATAACTAGAGCTTGACCTGCAGGCCATAGTTAGGAATGTCTCTGATTCTGAGCACAATGGAAAACCACAGAATAATTTTAAGCACAAGAATTCCTGGGCAGATATACATTTTTAAAAGATCTTTGTGTCTGCTGTGTGAATAGTTTAAGGGGTAGGAAGAAAGTATATAAGCAGGACATTTAGTTAGGTGGCTATTGCAATAGCATAGGTGAGGAAAATGGTTGGTGACACTAGAATATTGACAATAGGTATGTAACACAGTAGATATATTTTATATTTTTTAAGTAGCACAGACAGCTTTTGTTATTAATTTGACATAAAGGAGGGCAGAAGGAAGGGAAGAGTCAAGGATGATTCCTAGGAGTTTGACTATAGGAACAGAATGTACCGTGGTAGTGGAATTTACTGATATAGATGAGGAAGAAATAGAAGTTCCATTTTGTCCATGCCAGGTATGGAATATATCTAAGATGGCTAGGCAGAGCCAAGTTGGCATATAGATATAGGGGGTGGGCACTGTCATAAGGGTCTCAATGCCTAGGGACCAATTGGCGTGGAAGACTCCATTGGAAGATGTCAACATAGGGGTGGTATTTAAAGCCATAGGCTGCAGCACTTGGGAATATTTTTAGCAACAATGATTCATGATGTTTATTTAACCCATTATTCAGGGCTCTTTCTCCTGTATAATGCCTCCATACATTGGCAGAAGGCCCTGTGCACTATAAATGAAAAGACTGTGGTCTTCACCTTCTAAAAATTCACAATCTAAAACAGGCCCTGATGACATGACCAAGGGAGATGCCATTTCTTCTCTTGTCCCTGAGGCTTTGTGACTCATCCTAGGATTAGTTTTTAGGGACTTTTATATTCATTATCTTATTTATATTATTTTCCTTGCAAGAATCCTAGAAGTGGGAAGATCATGTACAATCTATTGTTTGAGCAATTCTTTCAGCAGATATTCTTATTTCTATTTTTAGCAGATGAGAATGTTGTCCTCAGAAGGTTAACTAAGCAATGTCTCAGCCAAAGTCACAAATCCAGTGAGTGAGATTGGCAGCAGGAAGATGTTTCTAACTCCAAGGATTTGGAGAGTCTAGTTTAGATGGAACCTTTTTGGATGTATAAACTTTTCCAAAGAAACAGCAGCAATCAATGGCAAAGTTCTGGAGTCTGTCAGAATTGGGTCAAATCTCTGCTTTCCACTTGCTAACTGGATCACCTTGAAAGTAATTTAGCTTCATAGCCTTGATTTCTTATTCTATAGAATAAGGATGCTAATATCTATATGTTAGGTTATTTGTAAATCCATACATCCATTTATTTATCCAAACTTCTACTAACCAATTTATTCATCCATCCCCCAATCATCTAACTGCTGTGTGCCAGGAACCATTTTAGGCACTGGGAATGCATCTATGCAGAAAATAAAATTGGTGCCCTCCGGGACCTGCATTCTTTGGGGAAAGCAATCAGTGACTAATCAACAAATCAATATAGACTAGAATGTGAGACAAGAGGTCTGGAGAAAGTATAGCCATGTTGAGGGTCATGAGAAGTCAGGGAAGGCTTCTCTGAGCAGGGACCTGGACAGAATCAAATGAGATAATAAGCAAAATGTCTTTAACATGGTGCTTGATAACATTGCAATCCTGGAAAAAGGAGATTCGAAAAGCAGACATAGGTGATGCCCTGATCAAGTACTCAGCTTCAGTGTGTACCTATTTCTCATTATACATTGATACAAAGGCACACTCATTATGATTTGGTTCCCCATGTGACTTAGCCACATGGAGTGAATATACTGATCACATGGACTTTGATTTTCTAGTTCCTGTGACAACTCATGCTCATAATAAGTTAAGTAACTGGCATTCTGTTTGAATACATTCACCTTCTGAACGTAGGTTATGTTAGTGTGTGGCACACAGTAGACACTGGATGAACTTTCACCGATTAATGAATTGAGATTTCTCCTAGTCCCATGGCACGATCAGACTTTCAAGGGTAAATTCACCAGAAGATGATGAATGCTACTCTGCAGGGCCTCCCAGGATATGGCCTGCTTATTTCCCAGACTTCTACCCACTGTCACTATGTGGACTGAGCACAGGGACTGGCTTTTATACAACAGTGGCTTTGAACTTCTGCTTCAAACCTATTCCAGGGTTTAGAAGGGATATTAGAAAGTCAAGTGGAGTGACAGGAGGGAGATAACTCTGCTTCTCCACTCCAGGTAAGTCCAGCTGCTAGGCCAATTCAAGAGCAGGCATCCCAAATGTGATTATATTCCCAGGAGCAATGTTTTCCCTCTATTTCAGAGTCCTGGAAGGGCAGAGGTGAGGGGGTAAGAGCAGGAATGGGGTGATAGCATCCACTTGGCTCCTATTTTTGTGAGGCAGTTTAGGGCCTTTAATCATAATGATGATAGCAATACAATTAACTTATGATTCAACAGTCACTGCATTTCATACTTGATACCTATTGATTCCCTTAATTTTACCTACCCTGAAGTCCACTGTGTATGTCAGCCAGAAACCTCTCTTCTCTTTGATTCAAACCCACATTTTTTAGAAATTTGTTTAATGAAGGTTTCTGGATTTTTGGCCAAACAAACATCATGCATGAACCTATTGTTTTCTCTGTGATTTTCAGCCTAGTAATCTCTTATCTCCGTGAGCTTCACATCAAGAGATATCATCTTGTATTCTATTAGGTGTGTAGCAGTATCTTGTTTTTGCCACTGGCTGATTCATTTCTCCTGTGGCCCAGTTTATGTACTGAGGAAAGTACTCGATGATTGGCAGCTGATGGAGATTTACATTCCTCAACTTTCCTGCCTCACTCTCTTCCCACACTCACCACCGGCTAGTCAGTCCATGAGGCTGAGCTAAACCTGGAAACTTCAGTTACATCCAGTCATTAATAAGTTGAGGAAATTGAGTAAATATAATCAAGGCTCCATTGTTAAAAATGAGATACCATCATTCTTTTCTACCAGGTCATGTTGCCACTCTTTTTTTCTGGAATGTTTGACATCTCTGGCAAGTCCAAATATGTGAAGCATATTTATTATATAAAATGAGATTTTTCGGGGAGTGGGGAGGCAAATTAACCTTAGTAGGACTCAATTTTTTTTTCTCTGAAAAAAAAAGAGGCAGCTATATTAGAGTAGTAGTTTTCAATGTCTTTGAGGTGGTGGAGTGCCTGCAAGCCTTGGTATGCTTACCATGAAATATTAGTACCCAAAGCTAGACTTAAAATAGCCAAACACATTATTTTGTGACATATCAAATACTATTTTATGTATGATTCTAATAGAGGCAAAGTTAGCCATATGGAGATACAATTCATCTATCAAATAAGTGTTATTGAGTATTTGCATAAATGCATCTCAAACTAGCCTTCCTTAGATTCATCTAGAGGAGCTATTAAAACACAGCTTGCTTGACCCCATTCAGCATTTTAACAAATTCTCATGTGATATTGATGTTGATGCTGCTGCTCTGGAACCACACTTTGTCAACTGCTGGCCTTCTCTATTTTAGGCCAGGTATTGGCAAACATAACCCATGTGCCAATTCTAGTGCAGCCTTCTTTTAATAAATGAAGTTTCTTTAGAATACAACCACAATCACCTATTTATGTATTGTCTGTAGGAGCCTTCGTGTTATGAAGGCAGAGTTGAATAGCTGGGACCGAGATTACAAGGCCTGTAAAGCCTAATTACTGGTTCTCACTGAATAAAAACAATGGACTAAATACTGAGCATTTACTACCTGGCCCTTTACAGAAAAAGGCTATATTCTAGGTTATCAGGATAATCTTTCACAGAAGTATAATACCATTCTGCTCTATGGAGCTTACCTTCTAACATGGCACTAAATATTTAGTGACATTTAAATAAAAAGTATAGGAGAAAGTCTTAATTGAGGAATTATACCTTTAATTATGTTTAACCTAGTCATTATCTCTTTCTTTCCTTTAAGGATCACTTATTCATTTTTATTTTTATAACTAGCTCATGTCCCAGTCTCTTCAAGTCTTTATGATAAAGTACCTTTCAAACTGGTATTTTCTTCTCACTATTTTACACTTCAGTATATTCTAGATAGTATTTCCAAAGTGAGTATTCTAAATGTAGCTATTAAATAATAATTGTCTCCAGAATAAACTTTGTTGTTCCATTTTTTTTTTTTAATATTATGATAACAAACCACTACCACTGCTTATCTGCCACCTGGGACTTTACAAAGTCGCAGGCTTGCATTGACCTGCTCAGGAGTGGAAATGGTAGTGAGTATTACCAGCAGGAGTGGCAAGGTAAGTACTCAGTATGTTATCACAGACTCTGCCACTCCCTGTTTTTCTCCCTGACCCCAAGCAAGAGCCACTTCACTCATTTAATTTTACTATCAGCCCTTGGAAGCATCTGAGCTGGCAACCCCAGTTCTATAAACTCTTCATAAAGTAACACCAGTTTACTTTCCATCTTCTAAATGACTTATTAATTCTGTTTTATTGTAAGTTGTTTATTATTTATATAGGTCTTTATTAGTTATTTATTACTAATATTAGCTATTTATTACTAATAACAAATTATATCAAAACTGTCTGAAAACACTGGATTGTTTTTGTTTTGCACAAGGATCATGACTTTATTTAAAAATTAGCAAACAGCACTATAAAAACATTGACATGTAAATTTCTTAAAAAAATGCTACATCTTTAATTGGCAAATACCTCTTTAACTATGAATTTTATCTTCCACGTAGAAACCAGATGCTAAACTGTAAAAAAAAAAAGCTTCCTATTGTTTGAAAAAAAAATTTAAGTAGAAGATTGTAAAAATGCATAGATTTATACTAAAAGAATTGGCTGTACAGAAGTACTCCCTCTCACAGTATTCCTCTTTACTTCATATGCAAGTTATTGGTTTTGACTCATATAGCACTAAAAGGCAACTGTTTAGGAAAGAGGTAGAAAAAGGAATGTATGTAAAGCAATATTTCTTTTAAGTACAATAAGTAAAATAATGTTTTAGGAAGACAAGATAAAAATTACTCAAGGCTAGCTTGATTCTCACTGAATAAAAAGATGGACCAAATACTGAGCTCTTCTCTGTGAATCTAATAATTAGTGCTTGATCACCATGTTGGTCATCTCTAGAGTAATCACTTTGGTATTAGCCATGATACTCATCTGAGTATTCCGCCCCATAACCGTTATCACTAATTTCAGACCCATTTGTTCCTGTTCTTTGGCTTCCATTGTGAATGACAGGTTCTGTTAGAGCAGCACACTATTTGGGATCACAGTCTTGATGCCCAAGCCCATACACACTCATCCCTTTCTTAGAAGCGACCTTGTTGGGACCCATCTGTAGAGAAACGTCAAGTTGTCCATTGGTTGTAAGGTTAGCTTCTGATTATAGATGTCTCTCTTTGCATGTGGAACTAAGATTCCTGCCTGGCTAGCTCCTTTTTTTGGTGCCAGCTCCTTTGTTGGTTTGCATTTTGGGATCTAAAGATGCCTCCTAGTCCTACAGGTTGTCTGTCATACCTGCCTGGCTGGCACATTTGTTGGTTCCCATCTGCAAACCAATAACACTTTGGCTAGCTTTTAATTTTTCTTCATCAAAACGTCTTGTTTGTTTTCTGCATACTTAGTTCTAATGTCCAAGTATGTCATGTAGCTTCATATCATAGGCCTGAATAGCTTTAATATTGTTGCCAATATTCTCCATCTGAGACCAGTTTAATGAGGACTTGACCTTCTCTGAGCCTGGCTGTATGTAGCTTGTTTAGAAGTTTGCAGAGTGTTATGCCATTTTAATTTTAACTTTTAGCTCAAAGTTGGTGTCGGTGCTCATTTCTGTCACTTCTATCCAGCTGCCAAGATATGCCTGATGATCATACTTGGGAGCGACTTGTCCTGGACCTCAGCCGAGAGCCCGTAAGAAGGGCCCTTGCTGAAGTGGGTCATGCCCCTGGACGATGGAGGGGTGCAGGCGATGCCTCAGAGGCTTGATTAGATTGGGTCCCACAGAGCCTCTGTCAGCCGGAGTCCCACACTCACTGCCCCCACCTCCACCTGCAAGCCTTTGGGGATTGGCCCACCAGCTTGACCAATGGAGGGCTGCCTGCTCCCTCCTGCAGGCAAGGGGCCATGAGCTCCACACCCCCCACCCCAAACAATAGATTGTTTCACTTCATGTATTCTATAAGGCAAAATTTTTGGAGTGGCTTTTTTGGGTGGCTTTTGCTCAGAGTCTTTTATGAGATTACAATTAAGATATTGATCTGGATTAAATCATCTGAAGGTTTGACCACATCTACAGAATCAGCCTATAGTAGATGGCTTGTTATACAGTTGGCAAATTGGTGCTGGCTGTTGACTGTAGGCCTCAGTTCCTTACCACGTGGATCTTTTCTTCTCATGCCATGGAGGCTAGCTTCTCACAGAGCAAGTGCACCAAGAAAGCAAGGCATAAACCACGGTGTTTTTTAAAGATGTAGCCTCTGAAGTCATGCTCTAACATTTCTGCATCATTCTGTTGGTTGCATAGGTCAGATCTAATGAAAGTAGGAAAGAATAATGCAGGAGTATGTGTCAGAGGGTGAGACTCATTGGAGGCCATTTTAAAACCTGGATAGCATATAGTTTCAACTCTCTTCTACTCTAGGCAGGTAATTAGCCTTTACCATTTTCTCCCAATCTTTAATGTTTTGGTTTTTGTTTGTGTTTGTTTGTTTTCATTTTCTGAATAAGTCATCTCTAAATAAATACTCATGTTGGTTCCATCTTCACTGCAACATCTTTTCTGAATCCTTTTGCCTAAATAAATTGCATCTTCCTTTGTTCTCCTGTGGCCTCATTATTCTTTTAACATTTTAGCAGTTACATATAGGAAATGATTCATATTTACAAATGAAATATTTCAAAGAGCTCAGCTCTTTCCAAGTAAGGAAATCCTTTACTATTACTACAAAACTCTGTGTGAGGCATTGGAGAAAAAAAAAAAAAACCTTAATTAGAGGGTTTTACAAACTGTTTTATGAGTAATATTGATATGTTGTATTTGATATACTTAAGAGACCAGTGTCTACCAAAACAGTAGTACTCAAACTTAAATAGCCATAAATGATATAGGTATCCAGTTAAATGTAGACTGAGGATTCAGTATGTGTAAGGCAAGGTGTAAGAGTCTGCCTTTCTAACAAGCTCCCAGGTGATGCTGATGCTGCTGGTCCATGGAACAAAATGAGTAGCAAGGTATTAGAATATGGGCATAAAACACAATGTGATTTTAACATAGCTTGAAAAAGAGAAGTAGTGAAGACAATCATTGTTTTGTTCAGTTACTACTGTAACTACAATTGTCAAGGCATAAATATTCAAAATCATAAATCACCCAAATATTTCTTTATTGTTCTATTATGCTGTCCATTATCTTTATACATACATATATGTCTTACCTCCTCCAGTCTTGATTATAGGTCCTTTTTGATTGAGTACATTCATGTCATCCACAGAATTGAAGCATAGTTCCTTTTCCTAAGTAGATACTCAATAAATGTCTACTGCTTGATTGCTCTTCTGCTGATTTTCAGCCAGCCCTTTATTAATACTCATCAGTACTTTGCAAGACTTTTTCTTTCTAAAATATTTCAGTTTTTAGTGTAGGCATCTCAAAATGCTTTTCCACTATAAATATGAATTTATTTGTTTTGTTTACAAGTCCTTGTAATACATAATACAATTCCTTATAATAAAATGTTAACTAGTATATCTAAATACCCACTAAATTAAATTAATATGATCAAATTAGTAAAAATTGGCATGATCAAATAAATGGAAAAAATTCTGATGCAAGGTTACACTCCAAACCAATTAAATCAGAATCTTTAAGAGTGGGCCTAGGTAAAGCTTTTTCAAGCTTTCTGGTTAATTTCAATATGAAGCAAATTTGAGGACCACTAGTTTAATTCATATTCTACTAGGTTGTAAAATAGAATAATTAAATTTTTATTTCTGTACCCCAAAGCTTATTTTTTATATTATGTAAAATATCATTGAACACCAATTTTCTTTGTTTACAGGAAGTAATTGAATCAATTAATGTATAGTATTGATAAACTATAATAATCTTTGTAATCATAGAACAATCTTTTTTTAAATGAATACGATATCTTAATCAGACAGAACTTGATATAAGTTGTACCTTTTGTTCTTAAGAAAACATATCAAATCATTTTGCCAAATTATTTTAGGTATTTTAAAATATGACATTTTGCAAATATTTTGTATCTTCTAATCAGAGTCAATCTCACTTCTAAATAGGACATTGTTAAATGCTTGCCATATAAATGTTATCATCAAAAAAAAATATCTGTCATTTAAGAGTGTTTATTCAGAGGAAAATAATGTCAACTATTTTCTTACTCAATGTCAGAAACTGCCAAAGGTAATATAAAGTACAGTTGCTAAACTTAGAATACCTGGCATCTCCTTGAAGCACTGTATCTTACTAGCTGTGCGACCCTTGGCAAGTCTCTTAATTTCTGCTGGTCTCCAGTATTTCATTTGTAAAATGAAGAAGTTGAAGTAAAGGTAAGGGTAAGGTGAGATGGCAATGTGCTTTGAATGCCTCTAAATCGGGCACCATGTGAAGTGATTTAAAATAGTTATCATGGAACTCTCAAAAATTCGGTGATTCTATAGGAGAATTTTCATGTGGACAGACACAAAACTCATTAGGTTATTAAATTAAGCCCATGAAAAATTAGGTAACATAGAAAAAAAGACATTGATTGCTTTGATTCTGATTCTCTCATAGAAAGGGAATTTTACACAACACTAATCTCAACTACAGATGAGGAAACTGAAGCCCAGAAAGCTCAAGTGACTTACCATTATTGAAGCATTTGTTCATTTTAATAATATAATTTGTTCTTTGACTAAAAGCTTTATCATCATTATAATTCCTCATATTATTCTGCACTGAGGAGCAGGTGGAGCTAACATTTATACTGGTGTTAATTCAGAATTTCTGAAACTAGCAAGATTTTTACAAGTGGCCTATCTTGTGATACATGTGTCCTGATGTTACAAATTCAGATCGACTTATGAAGGGTTGTTATCATTGGTACCAGCTGATTTAGATACCTTTATGGGCAAATATTTTTTATAGCGGGATTCACCAAGGTCGTTGTCCCTCCAGGTGAAAAGCCATGGTTCTTCCATTGTTCTAAAAGTTATAGAGTGTAAATTACACCATAACATAGTAGTAACATAAACATACATATAAATACATATTGTCATACATACTAAATTATACAGAAATATCACTAGGATCATGCACTCACCTGATCCTGGGTGAAGGAATTGAGTGTGAAGGACTAAAATAGTCATTATCAAGCCTGGCCTAGGGAGCAATTAATTCAACATCATTTCACTAGGGTTAGCAAGCTAGGCCCGGGTGAGATATGTAGCTCAAGTCCTGATAACTTTTACCAAATTACTGTAAAATGAATTATTTAGTTAGTCAACAAATTGACAAATAGTTATTATGCCTCTACCCGGCACTTGTTAGGCAATGAGGATATTATCATGAACAAAACTCCATATTCCCATGGAGTTTACATTTCCATTCTAGTGGAAAGATAAAGATACCAAAACATGTTTAAGAAACTTAAAAAAAAAAAAAAGTAAGACCAGGTTAGGTATTGACTAGTGTGAGGAGGAAGATAGAAAGGGAAATGTGATAGAGAATGGAAGATGAATGATATGGGCTATAGGCCGTGGCTAGTCATGGAGTTGTTCTCTGAGAGGTGGTGACATTTGAACTGAAATTTAAATGATGAAAGGGAAGCAGTATCAGAAAGATCTGGGGGGAAAGTGTTTTAAACATATAGAGCCAAAAACGCAATCCTTCTAAGTTGAGAATGGGAAGCTTAGCATATCTGCAAGAGGAGACATTTTATAGTGGTAGGCTTTTGAAATCTTTATTTCATTCAAAAATTTATTCATTTATTATTTATTTATCAAAATACATGTTGAGGGCCTACCAGGCATCATGCTCTTTTCCAGACACAGTTCCCTGACCCTGTCGTGCTTGCATTCTCATGGGGGACACAGACAATAAGTAATACATAATAATAAGCAAATTGTATAATATGTCGGAAGATAAGAATTATGAGAAAAAGAGACCTTAGGGTAAGGAAGACCAGGAATATGGTGACGAAGTGGTCAGTTTCGCCTCACTGAGGTGAGATATGAGCCGAAAAAACCTGAAACATGTGAGGGAAGTAGCCATGCAGATACGTGGGAAAGAGCGTTCTGAGAATTGGGACCTGCAAGCACAATTGTGTTAGAGAAACATCAAGGAAAACAGTGTAGCAGAGTGCATCAAGAGAAAACCAGTGGGAGATAGTACTAAGGTCAGTGTGAGCATAGAAACCAAATAATTCCATCCCAAATGAGAGGAAAAGTACCTAGGAAGATCGGGCTTCCCAGGCAGTGGTTAAGTCCATGGGATGAAGTCCCATCACCGCGTCAGGCCACGGTGGTCTGTGGACGGTGATGAGGGGGAAGAGCAGGGTGGCTCTTATAGGTGCCCAGTATGTAAGAAGTGAATAGCTTTGCTCCCTTAGGAAAATATTTTTATAATTCTTTAATCTGGGAAGCACTTTGACTTCCTAAAATGACAATAAGAAGATATCCCCTAGAATTAAAATATAAACCCACAGCCATAAAAAGAAAAAGTACCTTAAGCAGTCCATAACACTTAAAATTTCAAGAGTACTAATTTAATCAGGGCAACTACAGCATTTTTGTATCCTCATTAAGTATGTTATATGGTCTCTGAGAACTCTGAATATCTGCATTTAAAAGGGAAGTTATACTCTTTATCTCTAACAGATGTGGGGATCAAATGTTTATGGGTGTGAAAAAGTCTTTCCATTAAAGGAAACCCTGTCAAGTAGCAGGATTTTCTTTTATTACGTTGTTTTATGCACAAGACATTTTTTTTGAAATCACTGAGGCCACATAAACATTAAAGAAGCAAAGTAATATTTTTATAACACATGTTGGTTTGTCACTGCTGTTTTTGGCAGAATTTGTTCCTCAGTAATCTTTGGGTTAGTGGTTTCTAAATAGCCTCCAGTCTTGACCTTCCAGGGGCCTCAAGAACAGTGATGCATTGATCCATTGAGACTACTTTTGGGGCTCCAGATTTTTGCTAATGCACAAGCAAGGTTTTCTTTTCCTGATGTTATTTTATTCATCTTTGCCATTTCTTTCTGCTATCCATTATAGAAACAAAATTAAATTGTATTGGGAATAATAAGAAGGAAAAATAATTTATTCTTATTTTATCATTTTAATATCTTGCATTAGTGATTTATGTTTCCTAATCTCTTGTTCCATTGTTTTGTATTCTTCATGTCTATCAAGCATGTTGAATGAGGGCAACCAGTAAATATGCTTTCAGGGGAGAAACTGTGTATTGGAAGTGTGAAGCCAGGTGAATAAGGTTTATTTTCTTATTGATCTTTCACTTTGCTTTCTAAACAGGCGACAGTGCACACTACTGAACAGTTACATGGTGGGGAGGTATGCCCAGTAGTTATGTGTTATGTATTACCTGATAATTGCTAAAATCAATGGGAAAGTGAAAAAAAAAAGTGCTTTGTGTAGATGGAACGCTCTGAACATTTGACAATGATGCACTTCTCAGTCTGTTAAGAACCATTTTTTATCTCCACAGATCCACCCAGGCTTCACTGTCATGTTAGCCATTTTATTTCCTCCTCCTTGGCACTGAGCAGCTGCTGGCTGTCCTGGGGAGAAAGAGCCTCCATTTGCTCTGAGCTCCTTGCTGGGTGTAATGATTGCCTGCACATCCCGTCGTGACTGCAGTGGGCACCCCAGCTCAGAGAAATTGAGTGTGCTTTTCCTTACCACTACATTTTTTTGTGTGCTTTTATTCCAGAGAGAGAAAAAAGATAGATATCAAAATATTTATTCTTGGATGCTGGTATATACTACATTAGTACTGGCATACATTTCCATTCCACTCCTGACAATTGGCTTGAATCAGACTCTGCTCTAAAGTAATATCATTCTTGCTTGAGGTTTCTTGGGTGAAAACCATGAAGGTTTCCATTTTGCTGGCTCCCTGTGTGTTACTGATTAACAGAGAATAACTGATGGGGTGGGCATCTGACACCATTTCTTAAATGTTGCTAATATGATCTTCCTCTGAGGCTCCATGAGTTTCGAGCATTTAATTTAGATTTTTTTCTGCTCCCCCTCTTGAAATGCATAACTGTTGCTTTTCTTCAATGATTCTTGGTTATTCTCTTCAAAAATTAAGGCAAAACAAGTATATTATTCCTAAAGAAGACCCCCGCCCCATTCTTTGAGAATTTTATCTTCTAACTTAAATTTAGCTGGTGGTCCAAATGTTGCTTCTAAAACATGCACTTGTTTAAAGACAGAACACACATCTTCAAACTCTTTCTCGAAAAGGCTATAGGTCATATAGTCTCTGTCACAGCTGCTCGACTCTGCACTGTACTGTAAAAGCAGCCATAGACAATATAAAGTAAGTATGACTATATTCCGTCAAAACTTTATTCACAAAAACAGATGGTAGGCTGCAGTCAGCTCACAAGCAATTATTTGCTGACCCATGGTACAATGATCCTTGGAACTTTTGGCATAGCTGGTTTCTGTCTGCTCTTAGTTGATTAAGAAGTTGTTGCCAGGGGTCCTAGCAGACACCTTCCTCTTAGAAATGATTTCTGCTGATCTAATTACACATCTTTTTTTCACTCTATTTGCTCTAATCCTATCACTAACAGAGTAGTCCATGGTCATGGAAGTTGTTAAAAAAGAGGGGGGAGGGGGCTCCAGAATTTCAAACTCTCTATACTGTGGCTTTGTTTTATTATCCTTTGTTTTGGAAGGTCAGTTTTTTATTTGTCTCCCAGCCTCCTTCTCCATGGCTAGCTTCTTATATTTCAGTTCCAGCAGACTGAGATCCTGCAACCTCTTCACCTTACATTAGCAGCATCACTAACCCTGTAAGAGGAACACCATTCATGCACTAGCCCTTCAACCCTGTGGAAAGCTTTCCATGTGCCTTACCTGATGTGATCCTGGCCCACTCATTTAAAGAAATGATGATGATGATGATGATGATGATGATGATGATGATGATTTTATTTACTGTTTTTACTAATAAAAAATAGATCTGGAGAAGTTGACTACTTGCCCAAGATTCTGTATCAAATATGCAGTGGAATTAGGTTTCACCTTCAGATGTCTTGGGATCTGTCCTCTATCTGGCCCTGTTCCTCAGGCCTGATTCACTAAGGGTCTGCTTTTACCACTCCTGTTTCATATCTTATCTCAACTGGATTATTTGTGTCCTGAGGTGCCATACATCATTTTCTGGAAAGAAGAGGAGAGCTACAGAAGACCATCCAGGCTTAGAATGTTTTAAAATATATGGTGCTGTCCATCAGGAACAATGGTAGCGTGAGACAAGTCTTTGGCCAAGAATTTTCAAGAGTATATCTCTTCCCTTAGAGTTAAGAAAACCAAGCACTATCCAGGGATGCCCTTGTCAGCTATGGTTTCCAGTGTTCTTATAAAATAGCTGAATCTTCACACTTTTTGAACCCCAGGGCTGGCCTTTGGAGTCTGGTCTGGTCAGAGATAGGTTGTAGGAGATTAAGGACCAAAGTGAGATGGTGTTAAGAGTAGTATGAGAAGGAAAGTACAGAAGTAAATGGTAATGTTGAAAATTCACAGTCCATAAAATTCAGGAGGCCAGGAGGGAAAGCTAAAGATTATTAGGACTAAAAAAGTTTGAAATAGGTGATGAAGTTGGGGTATATAGGAAAGAGTTATGTGCTAGTAAACACACACACACACACATACACACACACACACACACACACACACACACACACAGTATAAATGAAGAGAGAAGAGACAATAGTTGTGGCTTAAAACCATTTGCCACCAGGGCATTCTACCAGGCATAAATTAGTGTTCTGACTACACACAAATGAATAACCAACCAAACAAAAAGGCAAACAAACAAAATCCAGTCGTCTTAGACCAGCTGATCATTTCCTTAGCTCAGTTTCAGGGAACCAAACACAAGAGAGCTAAGACTTGACTGAGGTATATCTGTAAGAATTCTCTTTTCTTCTCCCCCTGTTGTGCCATGTACAGAAGTTTATTGGAAATTCTTTGTTCCACTAATTCCTTGGCTTCTGCCACTTACTGTTTCTTACACAATTATCTTAAATCTTCTGCTAAAAGACATTTGTGCTACCTTCTTTCAATACATACATTTTTTTTTTGTATCTGAAGTGGAAAGGGATTTGAAGTAAACAAAAATATGTCGACCAAAGCCAAAGATGCTGAAGAAATCAAGTGTAGGCTCTTTATCATTAAAAATAAAAGTCTAAGGGAAATAAAAAAGAGTCATATAATCTGGGTAGGTTCTAAGTGAGATTTTGGAGAGTTTAGTCCTAATTATACATACATAAAATACATATAAGATTATATAGGTAAAATATATATTATATATGCATACATATGTATGTATGTATGTGTGTGTGTGTGTGTGTGTGTGTGTGTGTGTTCATGTAATTCTTTTTTTATTCATTCATCACTTGGGTTGTTTCCATATCTTGGTTATTGTAAATAATGCGGCAGTAAACTAGGGGTGCACATATCTTTTTGAATTAATGTTTTTATTTTCTTTGGGAAAACATGTAGAAGTGAAATGGCTGGATTGTATGGTAATTGTACTTTTAATTTGATTTGAGAAAGCTCCCTACTCTTTTTCATTGTGGCTGTACCAATTTACATTCACACCAAAATGCACAGGGTTCCCTTTTTTTCACATCCTCACAAACACTTGTTATTTCTTGTCTTTTTGATAAGAGCCATATTAATAGGTCCTAGGTGATATTTCACTGTGGTTTTTGAACTTCCCTGATGGTTTGCAGTTTCTTATTTGCATTTCCAATGATAATTAGTGATGTCAAGCATCTTAGCGTATGTTTGTTGGCATTCTCTATGTTTTCCTTGGAGAAATTTTTATTCAGATCTTCTGCCCATTTTTAAATCAGGTTCTTTTTGTTGACTCTTATTTTATACATTTTTATTTATTGTGAATATTAACCCCCTTTCAGATATATAATTTGCCCATATATTCTCCTATTCAGTAAGTTGCCTTTTTTATTTTTTTGATTATTTTCGTTGTTATGCAGGAGCTTTTTAGTTTGATGTAGTCCTGCTTGTTTATTTTTTGCTTTTGTTGCCTTTGCTTTTAAAGTTAGATCAATAAAAGAAAGAAAGAAAGAAAGAAAGAAAGAAAGAAAGAAAGAAAGAAAGAAAGAAAAAAGAAAGAAAGAAAGAAAGAAAGAAAAGAAAAAGAAAAATGTCTCTGAGACTAGTGTTGTCAAGGATCTTACTGCCTATGTTTTCTTCTAAGAGTTTTATGGTTTCAGGTCTCATATTCAAGTCTTTAATTCATTTTCATTTTATTCTTATAAATGGTATAAGAAGGTGATCTAGTTTTATTTTTTGTTTTGCATGTATCTGTCTAGTTTTTCCACCATTATTTATTGAATAGACTGTTTTTATTCCATTGTATATTCTTGCCCCCTTTGTCATAGATTAATTGACTGTATATGTGTGGGTTTATTGTATATGGTATAAGATAATAGTCTTAGTTTCACTCCAAATTTTTTAGTTTAATAATCTAAAATTGTTTAAAACCCCCCAATTTTTAAAATTAAATTCTCATGAATTTTAAAGAGATCAGAAAATCTGGTGAATTGGAATTCCACCCTATTCAACAATGTATTGTAATTACCTACACATTGGAATATTGTTATAGCAAAATGCCAGTTAAGATGTTTAGGACACAATATCAAGAGTTTACAGATTTACATTAGAAATTAATTACTTACCTTGGCTTTTTTGGTGGTATTTAATTTTTTGTATAAAATGCTATTATATTCAATTATTTTACGATGAGAATACTTAGTCCATTTTGGATTATTTTTATTTTTTATTGTGATGTTCAAAAATTAATTTGAAGACTATTCTGGAGCATTGCTTAAAAATGTGATAGTGCTGTCTGTAAGTCATGTGCAAATGTCTACATCAAGTGTCACCTCTGCCAAAGGAAACAATATTTTCCTTGGTCAACTAAAATATTTCTGAGCTTACTCAGAGGGATATTTTTCCTTTCACATTTGTCTAATTAAAAATGTAACTACATTAATGCAAAAAAAAAAACAACAAAGGGTTATAATATTAAAATGTACATTATAATATATGCATATATAAATGTGTAAGAGTTTATTGATTTTATGGCATAAGATAAAATTTATCCATCTCTACCAAAATTTTAGTCATTTATAAAGGGACTGGACAATGTTTGGTGTTTTCCCTGTCTACAAAATAATGTTTATTAGTAAATCAAACAATAGTGCAATAAACATGTTAATGTATTTTGTTAGCTTAATACCACTCTATCAGCACTTCATATAGAGACATTTGTTAATTTTATATAATATATATCTTAAGCAATGCTGATAATTTGGTACCACTTATTGAGAAACTAATTTTAATGCCAAGCCTCAAAATAAGTGCTTGATGTTTTTGTTTTGTTATAGCCATTTAGTTGTCACAATCTTAGAAGGTAGATAATTTCATCAACCCTATTTTATAAATAAAAATATTAAAGACTCTTGCTTTGCCTCATTCAATTTTGACATGAGTAGAGTAATAAACAATTTTATTAAGATTATATAAACATTTTTAAAAGTACTAGTCTAGTCCACATAGTATGTTATCATTTTTACTCCAAATTATACATGATATTATAGCGTTTTACATTGTAATAGCACAGAAGATAAATAAAACTATTAGATTATTTGTTTCACTCATTATAGGTACTGTGCAAGAGATCATTAGCTAATTCTCTTTCAACTGGCTCAGAAGAGTAACTGCCATTATAATAAATATGTAAAACTTGCCCCAAATATCTGCTCAAAAAACCTTATCTGATCAGTTGATTCATTAATGTTAATTTATAGTTAAAAGTCTTTTTTCACAAACTATTGAAGTAAGAATCTATCCTATGAATGGTTTTATTCTATAGCAGATATTTTTCTCAATTATGCATTTTCAGCCAGTTTAAACTGCTTAAAGCATGCCTAATTCCAGATATATGTTCACATTTTGATTACAACCAAATGTTGCAGACCCATCTCTATATTTCACAAACTTACTTGAAAAGATCCCAACAGAATGAGCTGGAGAGCCGCTGGAGACCACTATAAAGGGTTAATATGCAGGAGGTCAACAGGGAGTGCTGCCTTTTGTACTCAAGATTGAGTGTTTTAAGGTCCACAAGCTTTATACTTTACCACCAATTTTATTTACAGTGTTTTAAAAACTTGTTTTTTTCTTAGGTTACTTTTTTTCTCCTCTCATCACAAGATGACTATATTTTTAAGGAGAAACAACAAAGGAATAAAAAAGAATAAAATCTAACAGAGGAGCCATCAGCAGGTTTTTTTTTCTGAGCACTACTTTCTCAGGCTTTATTTCTTTATAATACTCTACAAACAGGTCCTACTTTAAAAGAAGGGAGAAAAGAAACTTTACATGGTTAGGAAAAGAAAGGAATGAATTGAAAAAACTGAAGGTGTACTTGGAAATGAAAATATATTGACAGAAAAAGAAAAATAATTTTTTTTGGCCAAGACATTACTTTCCATCACCTGTTCACACTGACTTTTTCTTATGGACATTTATTTCTTGCTTCCATGTATCTCATTCTGTTGTTAAAAATTATTACTATGATCAACTGTGAACCAGCACATACTGAGGAGACCATTTCTTGATTGTAACTATTTCTTTCTTAGTTAAGTACTGAATTTATTTCCTAAAATAAGTATAGCTGTTTTAGGGGAAAATGTCTTTAAAAAGTAATTCTTCCTTAGGAAGCTAGAACTAATAACTAGAGTTGTCATTTCTTTTTCATCATAAAACCAATCATTTTTATTTCTTTTCTACTATATTAAAAAATAAGCTGAGACCAACAAAAAGCAATGGTTGGATTATTAATTAAACATAAGACATATGCTTGCCTTGTAGAGTTGAGGGATAACTATTTAAAGAAAATAAAGTTGTTAACTAATATTTGTGACAATGCACATGAAAAGGGTGAGAGCTAAAACTGGTATCTTCACTGCTGGATAGAACTGTTTATGTAATCCATGATTCATGGAGATAAATGTTTAGGAAAGTATAAAACACACATAGATTATGGCATAGTTTGGCCTCTAAATGTATAAATTCTTTAGATGTGTGTTAGCACTACTCTGTTGATTAAAGAACAAAGAGATGTGAGCACTCAGTTGATCTAGACACCAGAAAGAAGAGGATGTACCTGCAAGGGAATGCTTAGAAGGAGCAGTCCATGAGCTAGAAGGAGAAACAATGTAGGGTGATATGGCTTGTCATTGGGGCCTGAGGATGGGTTATTGGGTTACATGTACGGTTGATGTTAGGAACAACTGTTTTGGTGGAGTTCTAGAAAGGGAAGCCTAATTAGAGTGGATTCAAGATAGATTTAGAAGAGAAGAAATGAATGCAACATAAAATACAACTCTTTCAAAGAGTTCTGATCTAAAGAGGTATAGAGAACTGGGGCAATTGCTGACAGGGAAAATGGGGTCAACAAGATTGGACATAGAAAGGATGATGACAAGTAAGAGAAAGGCTTTGACTTGGTAGACTGGATGTCACCTAATAACACAATAATGTCTGTGTTTTCATTTTGTATTCTTAACACATGAAAAAATTATTCTTTCATCTCATTTCCTCATCTCAAAATATATGTTAATTTCTACTGAAAGCATTGGCTCCTAACTATAGATCAGTTATCATTATGAGTTTTAAGTGACTATTGCATTTCTTCATTATACAGCATTTATACCAACAGGTAATACCAAGGGCATAGGAATCTTTTGGATAGCATGAAAATATAGTGTTTGTTCCAAGAGCTCTAACCCAAGATTTTCTTACAAAGCCCTGTGTTCATGAAGAGGTATCTTTATCTAACTTCCACCATGGCACTTTAGAACTCTATAAACCAGCAAAACTCTCCTCAAAGCTGGCTTTCAGTCTCCAGTCCCTAGAGGGAGGAGGCAGGAAGTGTTTCTTTTAGCTGTCATTCCAAGAGTCCATGGATATATTTGGGAGTCCCTATCTTATATCTATGACATTTATGGGGAAAATTATATCACAAAACTATATGGCAGGATAGTAATAAATCTAGTGAGAGTATATATGAGGAGAACTGAAATCTCTTTTTCCATTTTCCACATGACCTTGGATAAGGTTCTTATCTGTCAACTCAGTGGCCCCTTTTTTTGCATATGAAGATGGTGGTATTAGCTACTGGAAATATTTTCAAAGGGCATTCTGCACATTAAATATTCTAATTATCCTTCTTCAAGCCAGTATTAGTGCTGATTATTAAACAGTTTATAATCCTAACTGGCCTGAATTTTTTTCAATGCAGCCCTTCAAATGATCCTTCTGAAGTGATGAATCTTTCCCAAAGCATTTCATTCTAAACACACAAAGAGAAATACCACTGTTCATTTATGAATGCTACTGAACAAAACTGTATTTATTTAATGTTCAGCCTGTAAATATCAGAAATTTATAGATAATGGTTTCTTAGGAAATAAGCACTATAGGCTCTAAAATGACTGGCAGTTCTATTATAAGGAATTTTGAACAAGCTCCGAGGCAGCAGCTCATGGAGAAGAATTTATACACTTTGCTGACTGTAAAGAGGGTCTGCAGTGAAATATTAGAAATTTACTTGCTCTTAACATGCCATAATACTGATGATTGAACTCTGGAGTTTTGTTATCTATAAAATAAACATCTTTGGAGTCATCTATTTGGTTCCTGTGGAGTGCTTTCTTTCTCTTCATTTTACAGATGAAGGGTAAGAGGCAAGGAGAGGTTAAGCAATTCATCCTGAGTCATTCAGTTAAAATGAAAAACTTAGAGCTAATACCCCATGGGCTAGTATTACAGTGTATGCTTTAGTAGCTCTTTTATGCTGCATTTAGGCAAGCCAGTTCCCTATACATTATATACACACAAATACACCACTGATCATGATAATTAGGGACTGACTGGGGGAAAGGTGTACATTTCATCTCCATTTTCTGGATTTTCACCTTATTTCTTTATTTGAATTTAAGTTCTGTCACCATGAGACATTGGAGACAATCACAGATCAAAAGGACATCCATATGTGCCAGTCATTTGAGAACACTGGAAAATGAATAAGATAGTGCTTTCAAGGAGCATTCTATAGTCAGGAAAAGAGATATAAGAATTAGGAATTATGAGATGTGATATTGTGTTAAAATAGAGATATATACAGAGTGCTGTAGGAACTCAAGGAAGGAGTGCTTACCTCCAGTACAGGTGAAAGAGAAGAGGACAGGGATGTCAGAAAAATTTTGCAGAGGATGAATAGAAGTTTGACATGTGAGAAAGTAGAATGTTTGTGTCAGTGCTCTTTGCAAGGGTACCAAGACTTGGATGAGGTTGGTATGCTGGATAAGGTTGGCAGGGGTTGCATTAGAAATACAATCCAAGACAAAAGAGCAAGATAGGTGGTCCAGGGTCCAAAAAAGTCAGCAAATTGAAGTTCTGCAGAGTTTAAAGTCATTTTCCAAGGTTCAGACGATCCTCTATTATCCAAATGTGTCACCATAACTGATGAAGGTCAACAAGGCAGACACAAGGAGAGGTTAAATGACTCGTCCTGGGTCACCCAGTTATAAGATTTTATGTGAATGAAATAAATTTTCTGGGAAATAGATGAGGCATTAGAAAAGATAGACTCTCCATGAGGTATTTTTCTGACACATATATAGTCACAGTATTTTGTTCTCTAGATATAGAGTGAATAATTATAATGCTTCAGAAGATAAGAATCATCTTCAACAAAATATCTTACACTAATTCCTTGTTTCTTTTATATTATTTCTGGAATATACATCTGTATGTAAAAATGTCCTTTATTTAACTAATTGCACTGATGTACATTTGCAAATTTTTTCTTTAATGTACCCTTACCTCTTCTGTGATTTAAATAAATATATCCAATTCTACTAATTTTCATAATGTTCTTGATTATGATAAAAAAATGACTCAGTTCTGAGAAAATACACCAAAAACTATCTTAAATTACAGCAACAAAAAAAAATGAGAGAGTTTTAACTGAACAATTTGAGTTTTTTAAATTGAAATATTTGTACATAAACGCCCATGATGTCAACACTAATGGCTAATTTATTTGTTTGTCTAACTCATAATGAATAAGAGAGAATTGTTTTAATAAAGATGAATTGCTTTTAATAAAGTCTAAAATCCCTTTAATTTAGTTTAACAGAAGCCACAGTATTGGCAGTTTTTCTGGAAAAATGCAAGTCAGTTTTCCCAGAAGTTCCATGCCAGATTTTAACACTTTGCATGAGAAATCAGAAGGGCTTTGTTAACGTGCTCTATTTCATTTGGAACAATTTTAACTTTTAATAGTCCGCTCAATAAATAGAATTGACTACTTTTAACCTGGAACAATGGCATGCTACTCCAGGATATACCACTGGCTAAGTCATTATTTTCTTTCTGTATTGAAAGGAGTTTGAAAAAATTTTATGTAAGTTTTTTTTTCATCTTTGCCTATATATATATATATATATATATATATATATATATATATATATATATATATATATAATGTTTTGTCACTTAACAGAGTTACAGAATTAACTTAGGGAATAAACTGACTACCCAGACCCCATCTCTTCTGTTTTACCATGCAATGAATGAAGAAGTCATTTTGACCTGAGTACTGTAGTCAGAGGACAAATCAAAGTAAACCATATATTCTCTTGTGGCCTAAATTCCTACCTTTATTTAATACTGCTTTATCTAACACCTACTATGTACTCTAAACTTTACAAACATTGGAGGTGATGGGTATGTGTACAAGATACAGGTTCTAGAGTGTCTAGCCCTAATAGCCATTTACTAGCCAAAACATATCTGAGCCTCAGTTTCCTATTAAATGAGAATTATAATACTTGTGTAACTATCATAGAGACTAAATAAAATAATATAAATAACATTAGCACATTGTAGATGCTCAGTACCTGTTGGTTTCTTATTTTCTATAAGTCATGTGTTTCGAGTCATACTAGAGAGACCCACATCCACAGTCAGACAAGAATTTAAAGTACTGCAGCAAATATCATATGTATGGCATAATTATTGTGAAGAGTATTAGGAAAGGAAGGAAGGTAACCAATTTTACTAGAGTTGCTGTTTCTTGAGGTTGAGGTAATTAGGAAAGGCTTAATGAAGTTAAAAAAAATCAGTTAGCCCTCTATATATCTGATATATAATCCAGAGTTTCAGTAATCAATGTCTGAATGAATTAGGCTAGTGACAGGAGCAATAGGAAAAATAAATGTAGAACTTCAGTGAAGAAAAATTGATTGGCTTTGGTTACTGATTTATATATGGTGGTGAAAAAGAAAGAGGAAACTAAGACTGATCCAAGTATTCAATACTTGTTAATTCAGAAAATGAAAGTTTTATTAATTATGGAAGATAATGGGTTTACTTTTAGATATGTTCAACTTAAAGTGATTACAGGGCATCAAAATAGAAAGCTCTTGTGAATAGCTGGCACATGGGGAGAAAAAGAGACAAGTTAGAAAATCAAGATGTGAGTCATTCATCTTCATGGAGTGGTAAAAAATTTTAAAGCAGATAAATTTTTAAAAGGCAGTGTTTTCCTACTGTATTTTGTGGTGTTAAACGACAGTACTCATTCAAGAACAAAACATTATTGAGACATTGATACATGTGCTGCACATCAGGAAACCTTCTATGTACCAGAAATGTGGAGAACATCAATAAAGTTTTCACTGTCATTGTTGATATGCATGATATCATTCAGTTACATTGATATTCACATGATTGTTGATATGCATAATATCATTCGGTTCCGTTTGATAGCTATAATGCCACATCTCTCAAGAAAGTCCATATGCATGGAAGTGAAGGACAGTAGCATTGCTGTTAAAATAATTTTAAATCTGCTATAATTTATTAGGAAATTAAATGATTCACAAACATCAATAACTTATTGTAAATAATTTACCAGTGATAGCCACTCTGCATCAACATCTTGGATGAGAACCTTTGCTTTAAGGAGAAGTTAGGAAGACAGCAAAGTGGCTCAAAACTGAACCTTGGGGGAATAGATACATGAAATAAATGGGAAAAGTAATCAGTAGATTAAATAAATCAATAAATAGATGAATTGACAGATAGATAAATAAAAGTAGATAAGTAGAGAATTTAGGGGACTAGGAAGAGAGCCAGTTGGAACAGTGCCACCAAAGTTGAGGGAGAAAAATTGAAGACAAATGACATATTTCACAGCATTTAATGGTAATGATAGATGTAGACAATAAGAATCAGAGAACTGAAAGCTCACTGATAAACTTTTAAAAAAGCATTTCAGCAAAATAGAAAGAAATCAAGGTAATATCAACAAAATTATAGGAAATAGCATTTGTAGGAAGAAAGAAAACACAAGATAACTCAAAGTTTTTTCTTACATAACTTGTCTCTAAACAAATGATAATTTGATTATAGAAAATAGACATAAAATTATTCAGGAAGATGGTTAAGGTGTTGTCAGGAAGGTGTATAGAATCCCAAAAGCTGAGACAAATTGAGTGGAACCACCTAATGGATGTGTCACAGGAAGTGAATTTGGGAGTCAAGCAAAGGATGTCAAGACCTAGAACTGAAGTTTGAAAGAAATGCTTTTGGGGGGAAGGGGAGGATACCCATCAACCCTGGTATTATGCAGAACGGACTTGAGCTTAGAAAGTCTCAGTCAAAGTTGTTTATAGTATTGTTTTTTATAAATACTTTGGTACCTGGATGAAGGATAAATTCTATAAAGGTAAAATATTTGGCAGAGACACCGGAAAGTTAATGTAAATTGAGGCCAAAAATGATAGACTTTTGAGCTATGGTAGTAGCTCTGTGGTTGAAGAGAATCAGATTTATAACATATTTAAGATTAATGTGGTTTTATAACAAACTGAGTATGAGGGTGAGAGATTAGTTGAAAGGAGTTCTCCATCCACGTATATTTATTAGGTATTTAATCTAGCAATTGTTCTCACAGGAGAAGAAGTAAATTTGCCTGTGTTAGTTGGAGGAAAGATGATAAATTTAATATTGGTGGAGTTGAGTCAATAGTGCTTTCAAAGCAAACACTACGTTGGAGATGCCCTTTCACAACTAAAAATATTAATTTGGGGAATGGGGGAGGGAAGAGAGGGAGAGAGAATATTTAAATCTATATTTGGAAGTCATCAGCTTATAAAATCAAGCCTTACTAAGAGAGAGCATTAGCCATTGATAAAACAGCTAGAATCAGACCACATTAAAGGGTAAGAAGACATAGAGGAGGTACACAAAGATGTAAAAAAAAAATAAGCTAGCAGAAAAGAGTAGTCTCACATAAGCCAAGAGACAGGAAGATTCAAGGCAAAAGATCTGGATATATTAGCAAATTGGAATGACAAATTACCCATTGAAGCTAATAAGGACATTTTCAGTTTAGTAGTAGTATGGAGGCTAGGTTGTAAAGAGATGAAGAGAAGAGAAAACGAACATTAGAAATTTAGCATAGACCCTTTAGTAAAACAAAATATCAGAAATCTATTAAGCAACTAACTACAAGGTTCTAGTTGACACTGGACAGCAGTAATAGGCTAAGCTGGCATTGCTTTTTTTTTTAGGAAAAAATAGAGGATGAAAAACAGGAGAAAAGAAAATATGTGATGGAGATGATAGAAGGGTAGCAATGGCATAAGGGAAAGGCAAAAATTAAAGAAAGTTGAAGACAGACTTGGGAATGTGAAATTATCCCTCTTTTTTACTTTCTGCTTTCAAGGGCAGATGCAAAGTTGGCATAATAATGGCATTATATTTCAAGAGCTTATAATGCTACCTGACATATAGTAAACATTCAATTTCTCTGTTAAAATATGCAGACTGCTATAAACAACTTCTTAATTTCAGCAACTTATCATAAGAAAGTTTCTTTCAAGTCGTAGTCCAGTATAGATTAGCAAAGGAGCTGTGCTCCATGCAGTTATTCAGGGTTCCATACTCTTTCCAGCTAGTGCTCTGCCGTCTTCCAGGTCTTTAATAGTCCAGGAGATCCTCTATGACCAGCTGTCAGACAAGGAAAGAAAGAGTGTGGAAGAACACGTAAGGATTGAAAATGCTAAGTGTGATCTTTGTGTTCCATTGGCCGCAAATCAATCATATGATTCCTCCTAGCAGCAAGGGAGGCTAGAAAATGTAGTCTAACTGTGGGTTCTGGAGGAAAATAAATTTGGATAAAAACATTAACAGTCTCTTTAACTGCTATTATAATTATCATTTCTGTTATCTATAGCAGAGTCAGAGTCAAATTTATTTCCTGCAAAATGTAGATGAGCTAAAAGACAAATTTTGATAGATATTAGGCGTAGGAAAGTTATACCTATGGATGTGCCATAAGCAAACCCTAGGAAGCTGAGGAAGAAGCACTGCCATCATGAGAATAGCAAGCACTAGAAAGAGATGGGAGAAAATTAAAATTCTAAACTTATGCTTGTCCAGACCTCCCCCACATTTCTAATATATATACAATGGCTACTCTACCTTTCCATTAGGTTGTCTATAGGTATCTCAAGGTTAACACAGCCTAAACTTAAACTGATCTCCTCACCCTCACCAGAATTACTCTACTTGGAGACTTCTTAAAAATTCAGACTGATGGTAATGCCTTTATTCCAGGTATTCAAATCAAATGTCTTGAAGTCATTCTAGACTCTTCTCTTACTCTCATATCCAAAAATTAGTCAATCAGGAAATTCTGTTGGCTCAACCTTCAAAATATAATTTGATTAATTTGTGTCACTTCCAAGGCTCCCATACTATCTTAAGCTACTGTCTCCTGCCTTTGCCATCTCTCTTTCCCCACAGTCCTTTTTCAACACGACAGTATGCTGCACCTTCACTCAGAATTTTTCAGTGTCTCCCATCTCACTCAAAGTAACTACCTGAATCCCTAAAGTGGCCAGCGTGACTCTCGGCCTGCTACTTCATATTTACGTTTGCTTTGTATTCTTGCCTCCTTGCTATTTCTCACACATATCAGATATACTCCTACTTCAGGGCCCTGGTCCTAGGTGTTTTCATAGTCCGAAATCTTTTATCCCCCAATGCCCACATAGGTAACTCTCTCACCTCCTTCACATATATTTTGAACAGAGTCTTCCCCTAGACACCTTATTTAAGAAAGCAACATTCCCCTCTCCTATAACTCCCTAATCCCCTTAGTCTGCTCCATTTCTTCATTTCTCATAGCACTTTTCACCTTAACACACAGTATATATGTTCCCTATTTATTATGTCTATTATTTAGTTGGCCTCCCTCTTCATTAGAATTTTAAACTCCATGAGGTCAGGAGCCTGCTTTTTGTTCACTGATGTATTCTAAACTAATAGCATCTGGCACAACTAGTTCAGCAAATACTTGTTAAATGAATAAGTGAATGAGTTAATGAACACATTAATTAATAATTTCATAATTAATAATTAATTAATTTTGCTTTGAGCTTCCATACCTTCTACATTGCCTGACAAATAGCCATTTTCTTCTGTACTTTGCAAAAGATTTTGATATTAGTCAGGACCCCACACTATAATTCAATACTTTGGTAAGAACAAAATTAATTTTTTTATGAATTACTGATTTATTCTTATTAGTTTGTCAGTATAAATATTCTGTGTTTCAAATTGTGTCTGAAAACTTACAGGCCAGAAATGGTTTCTAGTGGAGAGCATGCATCACTTAGAACTACAGTGATTTTCTATCTCTGACTCATCTGAAAAAGCCTTAATTGAGTATTTATTCTTATTCTGCAAGATCCAAAAAATCTTAACTGCCATTAAACTGTCTACAGAAGCAAAATGAAATGGAGAATTAAGGCAATTATCAGGATGATATGAACCATAGAAAACATGTTTGCCTCAGTCTGGATGTTTCTGGAGAACTTATTTTTGATCTAAATTATCTGAGTAATCCCTGCTTCAGTTTGCATTTCATTTTGTACAGATAGATAGTAATTTAGTGTAGAGAGGGAACAGCCAATAATATAGAAAATCAGTTAGTGAGAAAAAAATCACCAACCAGAGTATGTTCGGCTATGTCTTCTATTTTTACTAAATTTTGCTACCAGAGGAAATATAAAAATAAAATAAAGACTTGATAAGGAATTTTTAAAAATTAACTACTGGTTTACTGAAGATATGCTTTGACACCTGCCTACCTTATGATATTAGCTAAAACAACACTTCAATTTGAATTTCTTTTAGCTCCTGTTTAGGCTGTAACTTTAGTCAGTGGGTAAATAAAACAGGATATTAATCATCTGCATTCATTCTAATGCAAATGAAGTTACAATTGGCAGAAGTTCCAGCTGTTTCTGGTTTACATAAAAGCCAGCTCCCTAGGGTATGTCAAGTGTTTGACAATGAGAAATTCACAAGTATGTTCCTCTGCTGCTCTTGTGTGCCTAAGTGCTTTGTCAGGTCACTTGTATTTGCTTGATATTTTCATTCTCTTTCTCCAAAGATATATTTTTCAGTAAGCCTATTTATTAGCTTTAGAATTTGATATTCAAATTACCTCACCATCACCAACTTCAATAATGAGCAAAGGAGGACTTTTGCAACAACTATGCAAAGTTGTTGAAATAGGACCCTCTATTTCAAATTGGACCTGCTTCTTCCTAACATATGAGCATCTCATTGGAACAAACGACAGAATTTCACAAAGGTCTCAGCTAATATCAGCTGTACAGATGTGCATCTTAATTATTTACTGACTGACTTTGAATACTATCCTTATTTTAAAAACCAACAAACAAAAAATAAGCAAATAAAAGATCACCTCTTTATTTCACTGATCTTTTCTATTTTCTTTTTAGTCTCTTTGTTTCTACTCTGATCTTTGTTATATTTTTTCCTTCAACTAAATTTGAGCTTCATTTATTCTTCTTTTTCTAGTTCCTTGAGGTATCAAGCTAGATTGCTTATTTGAGATCTTTATTTCTTAATGTAGTAGGTGTTTATCACTGTGAACTTCCCTCTTTTGCTGCATTCCAAAAGTGTTAGTATTTTGTGTTAATATTTTCATTAATCTTAAGATTTTTTAAATTTCCCTTTTGATTTTATCTTTGACTCTTTCGTTTAGGAGAGTAGCATTTAATTTGTAAATATTTGTGAATATCCCAATTTTCTTCTTGTAATGGATTTCTAGTTTTGTGCCATTGTCGAAAAAAATATGTTTCATATAATTTTAATCTTCTTTTTAAGAAGATAAATCTTCACATTTATTAAGACTTTTTTTGTGACATAATATATAATCTGTCCTGGAGATTTTTTCATGTATACTTGAAAAGGATCTGTATTATCTTGCTGTTGAATGGATTGTTCTGTATATATCTAGTAGGTTCATCTGCTCTAATGTGTAGTTTAATTCCAATGTTTCCTTATTAATTTTCTATGTGAATGATCTATTTATTGTTGAAAGTGGGCTATCAAATTCATCTATTATTGTATTACTAACTATTTCTCTTTTGAGAAATGCTAATATTTGCTTTATATATTTAGATGCTTCTATGTTGGGCGCATAAATATCTACAAATGTTATATTCACTTATTTGATATATTCATTTATCATTGTAATCTTATCTCTTATTACAGTGTTTGTCTTAAAGTTTATTTTGTCTTTTTAAGTATCATTACCCCAATTTATTCTTGTTTCTATTGGCATTAAATAGCTTTTCTATCTCTTTAATTAATGTCCTTAAAGTGAAGTGAGTCATTTGCAAGCAGCGTATACATTGGTCTTGATTTTTATCCAATTTTTATCCAAATTATTTGTTCAAATTTTATTTATCCAAATTTTTCTCCACAAATTATCTATTTTTTTATCCTATAACTTTTGACTGAGCAATTATTTTCTTTTAAAGTAATTATTGATAGATATGAACTTATTTTTGCATATTTGTCAATCATTTTCTGTTTGGGTCATAATTCTGTTCTTGTTCTCTTCCTTTGTAATTAGATAATTTTTTGTAGAAGTATGTTTAGATTTCTTTCTCTTTATTTTTTGAGTTTTTGCTGTAGGTTTTTGCTTTGTGGTTACTATGAAGCTTAAATAAGATATTTTATATTTATAACAGTTTATTTTAAATTGATAATAACTTAATTTTGAATGTATACAAAAGCTCTACATTTATACACCACACATTTTCTTCTTTTGATGTCATACTTTACATCATTTTACTTTGTTTGTCCATTGACAAATTATTGTTGTCATAATTATTTTTAATATTTTTGTCTTTTATCCTTTTTATTAGATTTATAAATGATATAAGCACCACCATTACAACATTATTCTGAATTTAACAATATTTTTATATTTTCCAGTGACTTTATAATGTTATGTTTTCTTGTTATTGATTAGCACCCTTTCGTTTCATCCTGAAGAACTTTCTTTAAATATCTTATAAGGCGAGTCTAGTAGTACTGAACTTCAGCTTTTACTGATCTGGAAAACTTGTGTTTCTTCTTATATTCTAAAGGACAGGTTTCTCAAGTAAGATAATTTTGGTTAGCAGGGGTTTTTTTTCAGTATTTTAAAATTTATCATGCCACTCTTTTCTGACCTCCAAATTTTCCACTGTAAATCTCTTGATAGTTTTATGGAGTTTTTCTTGTTCGTAACAAGTTGCTTTTCTCCTGCTGATTTGAAGAAGTTCTTTTAGTCTTTTATATTTTGAAAATTTAATTTTAATGTTTTCAACATAAGTTTCTTTTGATTCTTCATTTTTTATAAACTTTAAGTTTCCTGGATCTGTATGCCTATTTATTTTCCCAAGTTAGTGAAGTTTTCAGCCATTATTTGAATAAACTTTCTTCTCTGTTCTCTTTCTTTTCTCCTTTTGACACCTCCATATATCTGTGCTGGTCCATTTGATGATTTCTTATAAGTCTCTTCAACTATATTTACCTTTTTTGATACTTTTTCTTGTTGCTCCTCTGATTGGATAAATTCTACTGCACTGTCTTAAAGTTTGCTTATTCTTACTTCTGTTTGATTTAGCCCACTGTTGAAACACTAATGATTTTTTTAGTTCAGTTATTGTGTCCTTTAACTTTGTCATTTTTGTTTGTTACTTTTAATACTTTCTGTCTTTTTGTTGACATTCTCGCTTTGTTCATATATTGTTCTTCACTGTGAACATTTTTATGACCATTATTATGAACTATCTCTCAAATGAATTACTTAGCTCTGTTTTATTAAAATCTGTTTTTGGAGTTTTATCTTCTTTTGTTTAGAATACATTTTATATGTCTTCATTTTATTAAAACCTCTGTGTTTGTTTCTGTGCAATAGTTAAAAATATACACCTCTCTCAGTCTTAACAGAGTAGTCTTGTGTTGGAGTTGAAGCTCATCAATCAGCACAGCCTGTGCTCCTGGTTGTCTCTCAAAACTCTGTGAGTTGTTCTTATTGGCTCCCAGTAGTTGAGGGTATGCCAACACTCATCAATGTCCCAAAGGGAAGGATTGCACACAGTACCTATATGCAATGGTTGGAACCTGGATCCTCAGACAGCAGCTGGGGAAGCATATAGTTTAAACTTGTCCAGGAAGTAACTGGCAAGTGGGCATTTTTTGCCTGTTCCCTCTGAACTAATCCCAGGTGTAGAACTGTGGGGGTGGGGTTACTTCTGAACCTGTTAATAACTTCATTGTTTCCTACAGTCCTGTGAAACTCCTGAATGCAAGCTTCTTTGGCTATCAGAGCTTGCATTCCAGGAGGCCATCCCTTAGACAGCAGCCACAAAAGCTAAGGCATTAGATGTGTTAAAATTTCTTCCAGGGAGATGCTGACAAGTTGAAGCAGGCTAGAGGGAGATAACAGGGGAGGTGTCCACAGACTTATCCAGTCTCTGGAGAAGATAGCAATTATATAATACCTCTGGATGCATGTTAAATTAGAAGCCCAACCATAAGACAGTAGCTTTTGAAGATGGGTGTTTTTGCCTGAGCCCTGGGGGTGGGGGTGGGGTAGCTTGTCAAGAACTGCTTCTTTGTTTGCTATAGTTTGGTGGGACTTGTGAATGGCAGCTACATTGGATATCAGAGTCAAGCATTCTGGGGATCTGTCCCTTGAGCAGGAGCTGCAAAAACTGGGATATAGATGTGTATACAACCTCCTTTCAGAGAAACACTGGCAACTTGGGGCAGGCTAAAGGAAAAGGATGTAGGAGGTGCCCCCTGGGTTTGCTAGTCTCCAGAGAGGATTGCTGTCTTTCCCTTGTTATTTGCTAATTTAGAAGCCTGACTCTCAGATAGCATCTTCTAATATATGAAAATAGAGTCCATTCTGAGAAAGACTGGGAGATGGGCAGTTTCTGTCTAATCTTTCTGCGTTGAGCCTTGGGCAATAGATCTAATAATACCTATTTTCTTTATAACTGCTTCTTTGTTTGCTACCGTCTTGTTGGTATCATGGACGCAGATCCTATTGGATTTCAAAGCTAGGTGTTTTTGGAATCCATCTCTCAAGATTTTTAAAAGTTGAGGCACTGATATGGCATCTGAATACTTTACTCCTCGGGGAGAAGCTGGAGTTAGAGGTTCCCTCTGGATTGTATGGTGGTGTATTGTATGGGGGTGATTGTATGGCCCCAAGTGGAGTTGATAAGACTGTGTTTCAGCCTTTCCTATCCATTTTGATGTGGGCATTTTCTCATTTGCTTGATATGTAGGAGTCACTCAACTAGTTTCTGAATTTCTTTTAGAGAGAATTTTCCATGTGTATCTGTTTATTCACTGTGTCCATGAGAAAAAGAGAGTTCAGGAACCTCTGATGTCATCATCTTTAAAGAGTTTCCTAAAGGGTTCTCCACTATGACATGTTTATTCAATTGACCAATTTAATTTTGGATCACTGAAACATCCTTTGGCTTTCCTACTCTGAACATCTGTACATATTCTTTCTTTGCTTGGAACACTCCACTTGCATTTTTTGTTTCAGCTAATCAAATTCACACTTTATGGTATAGCTCAAAACCCTTCTCTATAGCATTCCCTTTTAGCATGTAATTTTAATTGCTTCCATCTCTGAACTCATAGTTTAACACCTTTATCACTTCTTTTCTTCCTTCCTTTCTCCTCTCTCTCTCTCATTGTCTTGTTCTTTCTGTGTTATGAAATTTAACTTACACAGTTAAATTTATAGTTTGACATATAACTCTAAAATGAACTCCTATATAACAATTTCTAAGAAGAGGAACTAGAACACTGCCAACATCAAAGAAGCCCCTAAGTATTCTGTTCATTGATAGCCCCTTTCCTCTCTAACAGAGCTAACTCCTTTTCTTTTTCCTATATATATAAATTACTAAACAATATAGTTTAGTTTTTCTCTCTTTTTGAATTTTGTATAATTTTGAATTTTATATTTTCTATAAAAAAAGATTAAACTGAATACTAAACACCATAAACCATACTAAAATAGTAGGTACTTTGGGTATTTTTTTCCACCAGTATTATTTACAATATTTAGCACATAATTAATAGTTATTACTATTATTATTTTTTATGACTCTGTTACATCTACATATACTCATGATGAATGGTTGATTAAGTTTTAAATTAATAACTTGTTTGTTTTAACATCTTCCTTGAGGGTAATAGTGCATCTTAAACTGTTTTTATAATCTTTTGTGTTGCCTAGCACAGAATAGGGGCTTATTGATTTTGAAAAAATTTTATTCACTACATCCAGACAACTGTTACTGTTACAAAATATAATAAACAATATTGAACAATCATGTGTAAGGACTCTCACTCACTGAATAGCCCTTTATATTTTTGCCATAGTACTTGTTACTATTTTAAATTATATCATTCCATTATTCATTTATTTTCTGTGTTATCACAAAGAGAATATGAATTTTTAATCCTAAAGTTTAGGAGAGTACCTCTCACTAAATAGGTGCTTAATGAACATTTATTAAATTAAGGAAATGAGTGAATTTTTATAAAAATCCAAGAGTTAAAGCTTTTTATAACACTGACTTCTTATTGATGTGTGTTATTGTTAGAACACTGTTCATTTCTCAGCTCCTACACTTCTGAAATACATTTATTTCAAACTGGGCTATTTTCTTTATTTAGAATATAAACTTTCTCTGAATTCCAAAGTTTGGTATGGAGAATGAACAAGATCAACTGTTACCTCTGCCACAGGTTTAAAATGTTCTCTTTACAAAATGAGGAATGATTACATCTAGAGCTTTTTTTAAATTAAATTCAAACAATAATATGATTAAGGTACTAATGTTCTTCCACAGTAAGGGTAAAGTTTTCATTGCTTTATCATAAAATATGGTATATTTATATTTGAAAGAGTCAGGAAAATAACACTTGATTGCTAAAACGTATGCTCTGAATTCTTTAAGGCTATGTATCAGTTGCTTATAGAAAGTTAACATATTAACTGTTTTCAAGGTTTTGAGAACTTTGTTAAATTAAAACTATGTTTTCTTGAGGACAAAAACAAGAGAAAATTCCCTTTTATCATCTTCTTAGAATATTCTGTAAGTTGTCTCTAGGAATTACCCTTTTGATAAATAGATATATTTCTTGAGCATGAATTTTTAAAATATGACAGAAAAGTATCTTATTTCTTGGTCTATAAATTATCTTCAGATATTCTGAAAATCTATGGATTAAAACGGGAATTGTTATACAAGTGGGGGAAATTGCAACCCATCTTATCCTGGTAGCGGCTTGTCATTGTATTGTTTGTATATGTGAGAGTTTTTTCTAGTGGGTGTACATGAAATATGCTATGAAAACAGCACATTGTAGCAATGTGTACATCTTTTATTTCCATCCCTGTCTACTCTGAGTAGAGAAGCTAAAGTCACATCAAGGTCCCTTGAGTTCTTATGGTTCTGGAGCTCAGGATGTCACTTTAATGTTGGGAATAATTGCTTAGGTCAGGCTTTGTCATCTAGTTGATTTAAAACAACCAATGGATATAAATAGAGATGTTTAAAATTTACATTAGCACTTCTTGGTTTGTAAAAAGTTTGCAAAATATCTAATGTTCAGCACAGCTCTTTTTAAATTAAATTTATTGGGTGACATTGGTTAATAAAATTATATGTTTCATGTGTACAGTTCAACAACACATCATCTGTATATTACATTGTGTGTTCACCACCCAAAGTCAAATCTCCTTCCATCACCCTATTTGAACCACTTTATCCTTATCTACCTCCATCCCAACCCTTTTTTTTCTGGTAACCAATAAACTATTGTTTATGTCTATGAGTTTTTGTTTGCCTTGTTCATTTGTTGCTTCAGTTGCATATCTCACATATGAGTGAAATCATGATTCATGGGGGCCAAGACATGGAAATAACAAGTATCCTTTGATAGATGATTAGATAAAGAAGTGGTACATATATACAATGGAATATTATTCATCTATAAGAACAGGTGAAATACTGCTATTTGCAACAACATGGATAAATCTTGAGATTGTTGTACTAAGCAAAATAAGTCAATCAGAAAAAGTTGAGAACCATATGATTTCACTCATATGTGGGATATAAAACTGAAAGCAACAAACAAGCACAAGTCTTATCTTGTTGACATCCAAGCTGACGGACATCCTTTCCCAGGGCTCTAAGAGTGCCTATCTGTCTGCACTGCTTCCCAAGCAGGTATGGACTAGATACTAAAACTTTGGGAAGCCAAGATTTGTTTCTCCTTGTGAAAACTTTGGGTGTACCTAATCTCTATTATTTAAGCACATTCTTCTGTCCAAGATTGCACTGAAGAATGAATTCAAATCAGCTTAGATTAAAGTTTTTATACTTTCAATACAAGGAAAACATACTATGAGAGAAGGATTCTTTGTTACCTAATTACAACTGTCTCAATATTCTTTTGGGAGATGTTGGGGAGAGAATTAAGTCTCTAGTATTGTCCCCATGATCAATTATAGAAAAAATACCTGCTGCCATCATAAGGACACATAGGCTTTCTTTTAGTTGTGATTTCTCTTGTGACAACACCAGGTGTAGAATCACATCAACTCCAACCACCTGCATACACAAACACATCATCCCCACAAAACCCAGAAACATACACATGAATTTCTATCTAGTATGTGCAGTCTAATTACAGATCCTGATCAGTGTTACCAACTTCTCTATCAGAGAGTATGACTTTGAAGGTAGACAATACACTCACTGACGCTAGATGCTCTTTTTCATTGTATTGTTCCTTCTTGTTAACAATATTTGTTTCTGAGCTGAAACAGACTTAAATGTCACTTACTGTGTTAAACTTTACTATAGTGAGGTATCATTTTGTTGGGCTCTCTTGTGTATTTGTTGTTATAGTCCTTAGGAAGCTTATCCTAACATTTGTGGGGACAAATAAATCTCCAAGCAGATATGATCTTATTCCTTGTTGAACCACTCTGTGAAAAGGCAGGTAAAATCAACAGCCCTTGGCCCAGAATAGAATAGATGGTAGCTCAGATTGCAGAAAGCTGTCCTTGCCATGCTACCTTTGTCTCCTTGCCACCATCTCCACATATCATCTCTGTCCTTGGTCAGTGCATTTGTGTTGTCTTTTCTTGTTAACCATTGCCACTGCTTAAATCACACTGGTGCCATGGGATGCAAATCACCAGCCACAACACAAACCTTGAAGAGGCACTTGGTAGGCAGAGTGAAAACACAGAGTAACAAAATGCCATCTGCATTTCCTACTACATAGCTCAATTAGTTGATTGATTTGTAACACTTTAAAAAACATTTTCTTGGCAAAGCAAATTAGGAGAGTGTTTTATAATGTATTCAGTTTAATTAAAACTGCACTAATAGAGTACTTTGCTTCTTGGTTTCAGAAAAAATATCACAAGGAAGTCACAAAATATCACAGACCATATTGATTTTTAACCCCCAAGCAAAAGTTAAACAGCATTGGTAAAGGGTGCATCATATTTACAGAAAGTGCATCTCTTTAAAAGGTTTTCTATAATTAGAAAGTAGAAGATTTGTTGGCATGAAAAGACATTAGGGTACCATCATGAAATGGGGAGGGGTGTACTGGGGAGAAGCTGGTAACATGATCTAACAAATTTGAATAACTAACAACACCTGTTCTTTGTTGTATACAAAAATACTTTTATCATCTGAAGGGGAAAAGAAAATCTGCAATCATTCAAAGACTTAAAAACAAGTTGGAAATGTTAAATATATATTCAGGTCTTTACTAATAAGGTGAGTGCATAAACAACCTCCTGGTTTGAGAATTCTTCAATATTGGATAATTTTAAGTGTTAATCCTGCTCCTCCTTCTCATATCTCAGATGGTCCCTACCAGACTGCTTTCTCGGCATTCCTGTTGCCTGTCACCTTACTAAATGCAAGAGGGCTTCCAAATTGTTAGTCATCTGATTAAACCCTGAAATTATTGAGACATTAGCATGGGTAATTATGATTTATTTAAAAGCACTTTATTTGCTTTGCTCTTGTCTCAGTTTCTTCAAAGCCAATTACTTAGAAATTGATTGGATTGGTTTGATTTTTTTAATGATTTGAAACTTCAGAACACATCCCTCTGCATAATTTTTTTTGAAAGCAAAACCAAAACAATTAAAAGAACGTATTTCACATCTTTAGAACTTTTATCACATGCTATTTAAGTAGTTAAAATAAATAGTAGAAACAGTAATAGTTATTTTCAGTGGAGGAGAAATCAAAGTAGATCAGTTGAATTGACTGTTTTAGCTCCATCTCATTTGGTTAAATCAGTAATATTTAGTTTCTTCTGATTCTGTTGGATTTCTGTTCCTGCCTAGATAATACTGTCCTATATCATAGAAGATTATTTTTCCTATCATGAATGTTTTATGATATTTTAGTACTTAAATTCTCTCAGAAGGATTGAATACTGACTGTTAATGTGAGTTGTACATTAACATAATCTAGGACATACCTCCATAATGAGCTTCTGACTTATGTCTAGTCTTTTCCAACCTACACTCACAGAGGACCTCCAAGTAATTTCTTGTGTTTGTCCATTCACTTTCTACAAGCATTGCCATAAATGAAACAAAAGAAACAACTATCACCAATTTCTTAGAATAGACAGTTGCTTAAAAAATATTTTGGGCAAATATTGTTGGGCATTAATTTCTTAAGTTTGATGATATTCTGTGTCAACTACCAGCAGCTCATCTTTAAATGAATACTATGAATGAGTACCTCAAAATGGTATTTCAAAATAACACATTCATGTGATTCTATTTTTAAAAGGACCCCATAGTCACCTTGCCTTTCCAAAGACAAAAGATGCTAAAAGATACCTCTGTGGGAACCCACTGATTCCATAAAGTGTATTTTCATTAAACATATAACAAATCCAAGCCAAAAAAGAAAGACAATATAGCACTTCCAATTTTAAATATTACTAATGGGACTGAAAGTAAAAATAATTGCTATTTAATTACAGAAATGTGTACTCCAATGCATATTTGCCTAATAGAGGATAATAATATTGGACACTGAAAATATTCTGTAGCTGCTGGAAACATTTGACAATAATTTACATGTTTAATTGAGTTACTGTGAAAGGCTCATTGTGCAATTACATATTCACTTAGGTGCTCAGATAGATACTGAAAATACCCATGTTTCACTTGTACCTATTGCCCAAATTATCGCTGCAAAAAAAAAAAAAAGAACATGTTTCCCTTTACTTATGTGTGAGGCTCTACATACGATTGCACTTTACTGTGTGTTTAAATGCCTTCTGCCCTTAGGTTTGATGGCTCAGTCTTGCTCTGAGCACTGTTGCAATGCAGACTATTTATGGAACAATATTGCCCACTGGCAGGGAGGCAGCCAGTGGTTTTAATAACTGTTTTATGTCATTTTGACAGCTTTTAAACTAGTCACACCCAGCAGTTTAGGCCAGAAGGGAAACATTAGTGAATGCCTGCAGGAGTTTTATATTACAAAACCCATATGTGCATTTATATATTTTTTTTAAAAGGCACACTACAATTCTTGCTTTAAAGAAAAGCTGCATCCCCAAGAAGCAGACTGAATTTTTGCCACGTAAATCTTAAAAAAGTGCAAATATTAATGAAAATATTGTGCTCACAGTACAAATGAACAAAACTGTTCTTCCTTCATGAGTTGAAACTCCAAGATCAACACTGTAAGCTGATCACAAAGCTTTTTCCTGTACTACATGTTCAGAAACTCATGGGATAAACAACAACAACAACAACAACAACAACAACAAAAACATGGGGTCATATCTGATCCTTTGGAATGAATCATCTTGAGGAGTGTCTGGGCTTTGTGAAAATGACCCAGAGCTGCTCACTGAAGCTAGAGAAACCAGACACTTGGCAGCAACTGCCAATTCCTTGAGGGTATCTCAGCTGCTTCTCAGCCACTCACTCAAAGTGCATGGCTCAAAAGAGCCAGGTGGGCTTTACCAGCTGGGGCTGGAATTAAAGGGATGGGGGCTCTGCCCTGTTTATAAGTGCAGCTTCAGCAAACAGCTGAGAAAGACAAAGGTCTTTAAGCACCCTCTTTTCTAGCCCACTGGTTACTGCTAAAAGCATTTCCGGGATCACAGAAGACAACTGTGAATTTCATCTCGGTTATTGGAACTAGAAAACCAGGTCTTGCAAGGACCCCTCCTAGGTCCCACAAGCATTCTTCCCATTGCATAATAGGTCATCCATCTCTGGGAGGCAGAGTGCAGGGAGAGAGGCTAGGAAGACTCCTCAAGAGAGAAAAGAATAGATAAAAGTAGCAATTTATGCTTTTGCTTCAAGCACAAGCATACCACCTTCTAACAAAATGCTTGAAAGTACTCTAGACACTAATTTTCAGTTAATATTTTCTGAATGGACACAGATGCCATGGTTTGGAAGGTAGTATTTTTACAATTATAATTCAATAATGCAGGAAAAATTGGAAGTTAAAATAAAATTTTTTAAAAAACAAGAAGGATTATTACTATAGAGAGGAAATAAAGGAGTTAGATTCAGAAAATTGAGTTTAAAAAGACTAGGAAAAAATTTAGATTTTCTGCATATACTTACACAATCTAGAGTCAGTGATATTAGTTAAATTTATTATGTGTAATCATTTATATTGAAATTTTGAATTTTTCTGATTTGTTCTTTTTTAAAAAGTTAAATTGTTACTATTCAAATACAACCTCAGTGAAAAAAAATAATGGATTGAGCTTAGTAGAAAACTAAACAATTACTTTAATTGTGCAAAAAATAAACAAAAATAACTTCAATTTTGTGCAAAATTGAGGAGAAAAAGGTTTATTGGATCTATTTTAGCTGACTCAATAATATATATTACACACACACACACACACACACACACACACATAGACATATATATCCATTTCTTAAGAATAAAATGAAAGGAAAACATTAGGAGTGTCATGGAATGTAAAACCAAACAGGTGAGGAGAGAAGGCTGGAGCTGCAGTGTGGTGAAGTCATGTTTCTAAGCAGATCCAATCCTGAAAAAACTAGAGAGCTGCTACTAGAATAGGTAACAGCCCCACCAACCACCCAGCCATTGATCCTTTCAAGCAACCTATTTTCCAAAGAAATTCAAAAGAAACTAATGACTCCAAAAGCAAAGCAACTCATTTACCCTAGTAAAAGACTGAAGGAAGTTCTTTGATTCCCCTGTCTGCATTTATTACAAAGCTTCCCTCAAAATTTCCTACTGAAACACTACATTTCACTTCACAGAGATTCTCCTTTTAAGAGCTGTTTGAGCCAGGAATAATACAGAAGGACATAGGGTCTATGATTTTCATTTTGTAATATTTAGTTTTCTTTTATGGACAGAGGTGGCATGATTTGATATGGAAGCATAATTTGGGGAATAAACGAATATGTCAACTTCTATAGACTAAAAAAGTCCCAGCTATTTCTAGGTTTGGGTAGTAACAATGATAATAATGGTAATGATAGCAATAACAATAATAATAATAATACTTTGTCATTGATTCTTAGAAGATCATGATAGACTAACTACTGTTAATAAATTATGACTTTTAATAATCACAGAATTTCTGTGAGACAAATGTTATTTCCAGTTTACTTGTGTAGAAATTCTATTGATTACTCCAGGGCCAGAGCTAGTAAGAATTTGAACACAGGGCTGTCTGTCCCACAACTTGTTTTTTTAATGATCTTATGTAACTTTTATTTCTCCAGACTGAAGGATAGATAGGTGGTCTGTGGTAGATGGCATTATTGACCATGATTCTTCAACCTCCCTGTACCCACTCCCTTTGCCATGTGACTGAAGGAGCAGTCTCTTTCCCCATTTCACCACCTTTGATCTTTGGTTTGGCCATTTGACTTGCTCTGGCTAATACAGTGAGGCAGAGGTGACAGAATGCTAGTATCTCCAAGCCCCAGGCTTTCATTGGCCCTGGTGCATCTGTGTGTCCACTGATACCTTGTCTTGGTTATGAGTTCAGCATGCCCTGATTTGCTTGCTCATCCCAAGAGTATGAAGGATATATGGGACAGAGCTGCCCTGGTTGACCTGCTAATAAACCTCACATGGTCCAGAGATGCATGAGCATTAATAAATGATCATTGCCATCTGAGTTTGGGGGTGGTCGGTTTGTTGTTGCTATGACAACAGATATCCTCTATTTGGTCTATTTTGAAGAGTATGTGCTAAATGAATGGGTGAGCATGCTTGCAAACACACATATACACATTCCTAATTGAGTATAAGCCTTGATGTCTTATATCCAGATAACTATTTGGTGCAAATAAATTCATTATCAAAGGAGAGAGAGTTTCATTATTATTTTTCTTTAGAAATAACCATTCTGTTTCCTTCTCAGTTCCCTCATTAAAAACCAAGGAGACATTTTAAGACAATTTAGCTGCCTAATGATTTTTGGGTCTTTGATGGCTTTTACCTAATAACTGACCCGTAGAGGGACAATCTTTGAATCACAGATAGTCTCAGTAAGGTGGAGGCATCTTGACACTCACAGGGCAGAGACAGTTCTGTTCTCCCCTACCAAATTTCTCCTGGTTGTTCTTAGCTGTAGGACTACTTGGGGTGATTTTTACTTTGGACAAGATCAACAGTGATGAATAAATGTTAATTGGGAAGTAACTTTGCAACATCAAAGTCTGCTATTAAGAAGAAAAAAGAGTATTTATATGTGTGTGTGTGTGTGTATACACATATACATACATTCATACACACATATGTACACACACCTATTGTACAAGGCATTTGAAGCTGTTCTCAGATTGTGATCAATTCAAAGAATTCTTTGTAACTTCGGCTTTTGATATATTGACCTATCTGGCACTTTAAATGAACATTTGATGCAGTTGTAGCTGCTTTCTTAGATTATGACTCAGTATTTAAGATGAAGTAGAGAATTGCCTTAATTTTGACAGAAATCAGATCCAAATAATCTTGCCTAAGAAAAGCAAATTTTTGTCTCAATATTCTACTTAATGTGGTTAGTGTTAATTCCACTGAGAAACCTGAATTTTGGTTAATTATTATAAACATATACAAGCTGATGTATTTAAAGGCTATATAGTTCTACAGTCAATTGATTCATTTGAAGTAATGCTTGCTTTCATAATGCATAAATTAAAATGTAAATGTTTAAAATTTTCTAATTTTAAAGTGGGAAATATACATATTTTTATTTGATTTGGGCTAAATTTTTAGTAAGATTTGTATAAAATCAATAATATACTAAAGAATTTCATTTGTAAACAGAAACATTCCAGGATTTAGGACAGAGTATGCGCTTCTGCCCTGGTAGTTTGAAGGGCAATGTACAGGAGATGTTTTTCCTAGAAGAGAGACTGAAAATGTCCTTCCAGTTGACACAAAGCCCTCCACAAAAGAAAAATGTACGGCTATAAGAAGCCTAACTGTATTGTGCATGTCATTTTCTATTTTTGGTTTATTAAACTTGCAACCCCATTAGACACAATCTACTATTTATGTTCCATTTTGAAGTTCAACGTTCTATATTTTGTTAATTTTTATGTGATATTGACATGGTTAAGATGAACACTACTAACACATGGAATCATTAACAAGTCTTGATTTGGTTGATGGTTACAAAGAACATTTATTTGTTCTGTGTTCATCTGTTCAATACCATCTTGAAATCCATAGTTCTCCTCATAGATATCTAATAGGCATCTTAAAATTAACTATCTGGGGGGAAAAAAAAACTCTTGATTTCTCTCCCTCTCACAAACCTGTTTGGCACCAGTCTTTCCCACTATCATAAATGTTCTCACCATTCACCCATTACAGTCTGAGATGAGAAATTTAAATTTTATTCAGAGGGAAGTAGGAAACTACTAAAGAATTCTTAGCAAAGAATTAATATAATCTGTATTTAAAAAATTACTCTAGAGGCTGTATTAGAAGCAAATATTGGGAGAAAGAGTGTGTTAAAAAAAAAGATATCTCAACTTGTAATGACCTTTAAGACTTAGTTGCTGCTAATCTCTCCAGTGTTTTCTCCTTCTGCTCTCTGGCCTGTTCACTCTATTCATGTTGACCTTCCTCTTGTTTCCCAAATATTCCATATTTGTTCCCCCCTTAAAGGCTTTCACTTGCTGTTCTCCATGCATGAAATATCAACCCCCAGAAATTCACTGGTTTGCTTCCTTATTTCTTTTAGGTTTCTTCTCAAATTTTGCCTCCTCAAAGAGATGTTTTCAAACAAATCTGTCTAACACAGCTCTTACTCTTGGCCTTCATCACAGTACAGTGTGCCATGCATTGACAACCAGGGTGCTTCTGTCTAGGAAGGTGATTCTGGATGCAGTTGCTAGCTTTTAACAATTATTACTTTTTAAAAGACAGACAAAATGTCTCCTGGTGCTAGTTCAAACACTGAGCAAAAGACTGTACTTTTCTGATGGAATTTATAATTCTACCACCACCTTTCTGGCTCTTCATGCCCTTAACCAACTCTCATATGGTTCAATGTAACTTGTATAATTATCTCATTTTTCTTCCTTGTAATGCTTCTTTTTTTCCCCTGTTTTATAAAAGGAAAAGTTACCCTAGTCTGGATTTCTATAGATTGTATTTGTTAACATTCATATTTACAAGCCAAAGATTTATAACTTTAAAGTGCTTTTCTACATTGTTTGATTTTCCAAATCTGGTCTTGTTTCTCTCTGTACTCCATTTTGTTTGAAGTTCAGCTCTAATGGTTTGTTTGTTTGTTTGTTTGTTTGTTTGTTTATCTCAGTGGATTTCTGCTAATCCCTTTGACTATCAATTGCCAAAGACACTCATATCCTGCTATGTTCCTGAACAATGTAATATTATCTGTTAGACTGGTAACTTTAAGTTTATGTTGGAAATCTAGAATACACCCCAATCAACTAAGCACTTTTGGTGTTCTATTTTCTGTAAGTTTAATAGTATATGTTATAGCTCATTTGAAAAAGTTAGTTGTATATTTTAACACAATATGTTTTATTCTAATATAAAAACAATTTATTATTGAGGTTTATAAATGCTGCAGTTTGCCATTTATTTCAAAACATTTATTTGCACCAAAATTTGTTCAGGAGATTTTATAATATGTAGTTTTTATCCAATTGACAATCTCCATTCTAGCAACTTTGAAAAATGTGACATAAAACCACAATGCAATTGTTGATTAGGAAGAAGTACAAATAACTTTATAGATTATTTCTGTGTTAACCAAGATTTTACATCCTTTGAAACAGGTAACATGAAGCATATACATAACATGAAGCAGTATACATGACACATACACTTGCAGCCACCATTTATAAAGCTATATAATTTAGAATAAGGTATGGCATTATAATTGGTTGCAAAAAGAAAATGAAGCAATGAATAGGAAGTAAAATGTATGAGTATGTGTGTAGCATTATAGTCATTATAAAAATTAACATTGAGTATATTAACTTCTTTTGAAAGAACTTAAAGAATTCTAAAATTTCTATTTAAGAACAAGTATGTAAAAAACAAAGGTAAGAAACGATTTAAGATTTTTAATTTCATCCTGGGAGGGTGTAAATTGTAAATAAAAAATACATTTATTTTTCACTGATAATTGGCTCTTATTTCTTAAAATATTAACATTCCTAGGTGAATATACACATGTGCGTATAGACACACACACACAGACATACATGCAAATATATGTTTTACTTTTGCATTTGAAGAAGAGAATACTAGGTTTTTATTGCCCACAAATGTGTCAGTTAGCTATTAGCACAATAACACTGCATAACAAACTATCCAGAAATTCAGAGGCTTACAACAATAAGCATTGTTTTTTTAATTCAAGTTGACTGAACATCTCTGCCTCAGGCTTTTGGCAACTCAACCTTGGCTTCAGGCTAAGGTCCATTCCACTATGTGTGTCTTATTCTAGGGCTTAGGATAAATGGACAGAAACTTTCTGAAACATACCCTTCTCGTGCCAAAAAACACAGAGCTTAGCCAAACACCTGAGCATGTTTAAGACTTCTGCTCATGTCACATCTGTTGACAGCCCTTTGACCAAAGCAATTCTTATGCTCATACTCCAAATCAATGATGCATGAAAATGTATTCTGTCCATAAAGTCATGGGAAGAACCATAAATATTTACAAAACAATAAGTCTGTGTTTCACATTCACGTAAGAAATATCAACATTTTTAAATGTTGCAAATCAGTTTACTTTTTAAAAATAATGTTTGAGGCAAACAAAACATGTCTACAGACCAGATATAATTTAAGACTGCCATTTGCAGCCTATGACAGAAATATCTTTTAATTAAAATGCACAATCCTATATTAGACCGTTAAGAAAGTTTTAAAATCTCTCTTTTGTGGCCAACATTATATATAAATAGTAAGGCCATAATTTTACCCTATCTCAAGCAGGGTTACTGTTGGTCAGGTTTTTGCCCTATCCCAGTTAGATGTTTTCTAAAATTAGAAAACAGTAGTCATATAATGAAACCATGTTAGATTACTAGAAAGCCACATAGTTTACACAGAGCTTCAAATACCTACATTGATTTAATTTTCACAGCAAATGGTGATATTATCATTTTGTAGATGAGAAAACTGGAGCTCAAAAAAATTATGTGATTTGTCCAAGGTCATAGACTTAAAGTCATAATAAAAGTAAGCTTCTCGGTCTTTTAACTAACTCCCAAATGGTGAAAAGGTTAGATAATCATAGATCTACAAAATACCAGATCTATTTTGGCTAGTGTTATGATTAATTCTAATACAGGCATACCTTACTTTGTTGCACTTCCCAGATACAAATTAAATGTTTGTGGAACCCTGCATTGAGCAAGTCTATGGGTACCGTTTTTACAATACTGAAATTGGGCCGGTTAATAACCCCTCTAAGACCCCTAAGTGTTCAAGTGAAAGGAAGAGTCACATGTCTCTCACTTTAAATCAAAAGCTAGAAATGATTAAGCTTAGTGAGGAAGGCATGTCAAAAGCTACAATAGGCCAAAGCTTGGCCTCCTATACCACACTTAGCCAAGTTGTGAGTGTAAAGGAAAAGTTGTTGAAAGAAATTAAAAGTTCTACTCCAGTGAACACATGAATGATAAGAAAGTGAAACAATGTTATTGCTGATACGGAGAAAGTTTTAGTGCTCTGGATAGAAGATCAAACTAGCCATAACATTCCCTAAACCAAAGCCTAATCCAGAGCAAAGCCCTAACTCTCTTCAATTCTATGAAGGCTGAGAGAGGTGAGGAAACTGAACAAGAAAAGTTTGAAACTAGCAGAGGTTGGTTCATGAGGTTTAAGGAAGGAAGCCATCTCAATAACATAAAAATGCAAGGTGAAGCAGAAAGTTATCCAGAAGATTTAGCTAATGTGATTACACTAAACAACAGACTGCAATGTAAATAAAACAGCCTAATATTGGAAGAAGATGCCATCTAGGACTTGCATAGCTAAAGAGAAGTTAATGTCTGGCTTCAAAGCTTCAAAAGACAGGCTGACTCTATTGCTGTGAGTTAATGAAGCTGGTGACTTTAAATTGAAGCCAATGTTCATTTACCATTCAAAAAATCCTTGGGCCCTTAAGAATTATGCTAAATCTACTCTGCCTGTACTCTATAAATGGAATGACAAAGCCTGCATGACTGCACATTTGTTTACAACGTGATTTATTTAAATATTTTAAGCCCACTGTTGAGAAATACTGCTCAGAAATAGAGATACCTTTCAAAATATTACTGTTCATCAGCAGTGTACCTGGTCACCCAAGTGCTCTGATGTACAATGAGGTTAATGTTATTTTTATGCCTGCTAACACAAGATTCATTCTTCAGCTCATGAATCAAGGGGTAATTTTGACTTTCAAATCTTACTATTTAAGAAATACATTTTGTAAGACTATAACTGTTATAGATAGTGGTTCTGATGGCTTTGTGCAAAGCAAATTGAAAACCTTCTAAAAGGGATTCATCATTCCAGATACTGTTAAGAATGTTCCTGATTCATGGGAAAAGGTCAAAATATCAATAAGAATTCAGAATAAGTTGAGCCTAACCCTCATGGACTATTTTGAAGGGGTTTAAGACTTCAGTGGAGGAAACAACTATAGATATAGTGAAAATAGCAAAAGAACTATAATTGTAAGTGACACCTAAAGATGACACTGAATTACTGCAATCTCATGATAAAACTAATATATGAGGAGTTGCTTCTAATAGTTGAACAAAGAATGTGATTTCTTGAGATGGAATCTGTTCCTGGTGAAAATGCTGTGAAGATTGTTGAAATGATAATAAAGAACCTGGAATATTATAAAAACTTAGTTCATAAATTAGCAGCAGGGTTTAAGAGGTTTGATTCCAATTTGGGAAGAAGTTCTAGTGTGGATAAAATGCTATCAAAGAGCAGTGAATACTGCAGAAAATTCATTCATGAAAGGAAGAGTCAAGTGATGTGGCAAACTTGTCTTCTTTTAAGAAATTGCCATAGCCACCTCAGTTTTCAACAGCTACTGCCCTGGTCACTCAACAACTATCAACACTGAGACAAGACCCTCCAACCAGGAAAAAGATTACGGCTTGCTGAAGGTTGCTAACCCTATGATGGTTAGCATTTTTTACCAATAAAGTATTTTTTTAGTTAAGGTATGTACATTGTTTTTTTTAAAAAAAAACATAATGCCATTGTGCACTTAATAAACTACAGTATAGGGTAAACATAACTTTTATATGTACTGAGAAACCAAAAAAAATGTGTAACTTGCTTTACTGTGATATTCGCTTTTTTTGTGGTGGTCTAAAATGGAACCTGCATTATCTCCTAGATGTTCCTGTTTTTTTTTTTTTTAATGCAGTATAATTAACATACAATATTGTATTAGTTTCATGTGTAAAACATAGCAATTCAACATTTGTATACATTGTGAAATGATCACTACAACAAATCTAGTTACCATGTCACCGAAGTTAATACAGTATTATTGACTGTATTTCCCACTATATATTATATTTCTACGACTTATTTATTTTATAACTGAAAATGTGTACGTCTTGATCCCCTTCATCCATTTTTGCCCTCCCCCAATTAATGATTGCCTTCTCTCTTCTGGCAATCATCAATCTGTTCTCTGTATTTATGAGTCTGGGTTTTGATTAGTTGTGTTTGTTTTGCTTTTTAGATGTCACTGAAAGTATGCAATATTTCTCTTTTATCTGTCTGATTTATTTCACTTAGCATAATACTCTCAAGATCCACACATGTTATCATAAATGGCAACATTTCATTCTTTTTTTATGGCTTGAATAGTAGTGTATTATAAATATATGCACCACATTTTTTTATTCACCCATTGATGGACATTTAAGTTGTTTCTATGTCTTGACTTTTATAAATAATGTTGCGATGAATATGTATATTTTTGAATTAGTGTTTTTATTTTCTTCAGATAAATACTCAAAAGTGGAAATCCTTAAAGGGGAGTGGGCATCTTTGTCTTGTTTATAACTTAGAGAAAAAGTTTTTAATTTTATATCATCGATTCTAATATTTCATATGTGGTAGACTGGTATTTTTAAATATTTACCTTGGAGACGTTTAATTATTTATTTGATAGAAAGTTAGTATAAGCTCTACAAGATAATCAGGATGATGCTATCATTTTACACTTTCAATTACATCTACTCTTATATTTTTGAACCACATTTCTATCAGATCATTAAATAATGATTATTCTCTCTATAAATAATTAGTTTTGTTTTATGGTGTCATTTGAACACTAGTAAAATAATGCAGATATAGAATATCAGAGATGTTAAGGTGTAAAGTAGGAAATGTTTTTGTTGTTATTTATTTATTTATAATTTAAAAAAAATTATAGTTGCCATACAATATTATATTAGTTTACAATGTACAGCATAGTGATTAGACATTTATACAACTTATGAAATGATCACCCTAATAAGTCCAGTACCCATCTGACACATATATAGTTATTACAATATTATTGACTATATTCTTTATGTTGTAGTTTACATCCCCATGACTATTTTGTAACTATCAATTTGTACTTCTTACTTCCTCCTCCCAAACCTTCCTTTCATCTGGCAACCCTCAAAATGTTCACTGTATCTATAAGTTTGTTTCTATTTTGTTTGTTTATTTTATTTTTTGATTCCACTTGTAAGTGAAATCAAGTATGACATACTCTACTCAGCACAATATCCTCTAGATTTATTCATGTTGTTGTAGACGGCAAGATTTCAGTTTTTTAAAAAATTTTTTTCCTGGCTGAGTAATATTTCATAGTATATATGTATCACCTCTTTTTTTTTCCATTTATCCATTGATGGATACCCAGGTTGCCTCCTTATCTTGGCTATTGTAAATAGTGATACAATGAATTTATGATGCATATGTCCCTTCAAGCAGTATTTTGAGTTTCTATGAAAAGTAATCAGAATTGGGATTACTGGGTCCTTATTTGTCTCTTTTTCTAACTTTTGTTTTAAAGTTTATTATGTCTGATATAAGTTATGATACCCAGATTTTTTTTTCATTTCTATTTTTATAAAATACGTTTTTCTATTTCTTTACTTTTAGTCTGTGTGTATCTTCTAATCTGAGGAGAGTCTCTTTAGGTAGCATATGTAAGTGTCTTGTTTTCTTATCCATTCAGGCACCTTATCTTTTGATTGGAGCAGTTAATCCATTTATACTTAAAGTAATTGTTGATAGATATGTAGTAGTTGCCATTTTATTATTAATATTTCAGATCTTTGTTCTTTTTTCTTTTTCTTCTTAAAGAAGACCCTCTAATGTTTCCTGTAATATTGGTTTAGTATTGACAAAGTCTTTTAGCTTTTTCTTGTCTGGGAAGCTCTTCATCTGTCCTTTGGTTCTAAATAATAGTTTTGCTGGGTATTGTATTCCTGGTTGTAGGTCCTTGCTTTTTATCACTTTGAATATTTTATAATCCCTTTTTGCCTGCAAAGTTTCTGTTGAGAAATCAACTGACAGTCTTATGGGTGCTCCCTTGTAGGTAACTGTTTTTCTCTTGCTGCTTTTAAGATTCTCTTTGTTTTTAACCTTTAGCATTTTAATTATGATGTGTCTTGGTGTGGGCCTCTTTGAGTTTATCTTGTTTGGGGCTCTCTTCACTTCCTGGATTAGAAAGGTTTTCTATCATTATTTTTTCAAATAGGTTTTCAACCCTTTGCTCTTTCTCTTCTTCTGGTACACATATGGTACAAATATTAGTATGTTTGATGGTGTCCCAGAGTCTCCTTAAGCTATTCTTATTCTTTAAACTTTTTTTTATTGTTACTATTCTGATTGAATGTTTTCTGCTACCTTGTCTTCAAAATTGCTGATATGAACCTCTGCTTTATCTATTCTACTGTTCATTTCCTCTAATGTGTTCTTTATTTCAGTTATTGTATTTATTTGTAACTTTTTTTATGTTTTCTATCTCTTTGCTAAAGTTCTCATTGAGTTGTTTTATTCTTCCCATAAGTTCATTGCACATTCTTACAACTAGTGTTTTGAATTCTGTATCTGGTAGATTGCTTGTCTTCATTTTTTTTAAGTTGTTTTTCTGGAGATTTGTTTTGTTCTTTCATTTGGGGCATGTTTGTCTCCCCATTTTGGCTGCCTCATGTGTTCATTTCAATGTATTAGGTAGAGCTTAAGTCTCCCAGTCTTAGTAGAGTAGCCTCATGTAGCATTTTTCCTGTGAGGCCAAGTGGCACAGTTTTCCCTGGTCTCCTGAACTGGGTGCTCTAAGGGTGTCCATTGAATAGTTTGTGTATGCCCTCCTGCTTTACTTGAAACTTGGTTGTTGTTTGCACATTGATAGGAGAGATTGATCTTTGATTAGTTGTGAGGACTGGCAAATGAGGGGCTGATACTACCGAGCAAGATTCACTCTAATGGGGTTCTAGTGATTGTGCAGTATGCCCTTTTGTGTGTATTGTCCTAGGTGGTGCTACATCTTGAGTTGAAGCTAGCTGGAGGTCATGCTGGCTTCAGAGCCTCCTGGAAGGGGTCCACCACAGGCCATGTTCAACCTCAGCCTGTGTACTGCCCAGGGTGACTTGGAAAGAGTCACGAATCAATCCACAGATGGCTACCACCCTTGCTGGGCATAGAGTGCCTTGAGGGGCTAAGCAGGAAACCTAGGCTGGCTGCTACTAGTGCTGGACTTGGGGCTGCTCAGCAAGAGCATGGCACATACCAAGGCCAGATGCTGCTTGTCTTGGAAGTGGCTTGTGTAGGCGTGCAAGTTGTTTGGGACAGGGTCTCAGGCAGTCCCCAGCATGGGGCAACCAGTGTTATTTGGGTTGATGGAGACTGAGATATGGCAGCCAACTCTGTCTGCATGCTGGGACTGGGGAAGGCTCAACAAAGATACAATAGATTCTGTCAGCACTTCTGTCTGGGAGAAAGCTGCCACTCTAGCCCTTGCCTTGATGCCAGAATATTCAGTTCTTCTTTATTTGTCCCTGGCACCTTTCAAGCTGCTGCCCCAGTGATGGAGCTCTGATGAGGGATTCTGTCAATGAGTAAGTCTACACATGAGCCCTTTAAGAGTAATGTCTGTGACTCACGCAGTCTTCTGTCTCATTGAGCCACAGTATCCTCAGGTTTTTACAACCAGAGGTTGTGTGACTTCTCTTCCTGGCACTGGAACTCTGGGTTGGAGAACCTAGAGTGGAGCTAAGACTCCTTGCTTGTCTGGGAGGACCTCCACAGCTGCAATACCCCTCTTGATTCTCAACTGCCACATGTGGTGTGGGACTGTCCCCATCTGCATCTCTGTCCCGGTTACTAGTCTTGAGGTGACCGCTTATGTATGTCCCCAGTTGTTGGACCTCTATTTATCCAGACCCCAGGTAATCCCCAATGATAATTCTTCTGTAGTTTAGTTGTAGTTCAATGTGGTCATGAGAGCAGGTGAGCAGAGTCTACCTACTTCGACATCTTGACCAGAAGTCACTTTTTATTGTTTTATTAGAGAAATATGATGATTTAGTGTTTAAAATATATTCTTAAAGTTGAGGGGATAGAGATTAACTCTCTTACAAATCAGCTATGTGATTTTTCTCTGTGACATCTTATTTCATGCTCTCATTGTCTAAAAAAAAGTAAGATGATGATTGCAAAAGCTCTTTGAAATAACAGTTTTAACCCAAATTCATATTATTAATCAGATCAATTCCCTATTAACTCATTCTGTCAGCCTAAGTTCTGTTGGCCAAGTATATTTAAATGATTTATTTTTAATATTTAACAGAATCATGCAGCATTTTAATCACAGGTTGGTAAACTACAAATTATAAAGTTCAAACTGTTCAAGTGCTGTGTTTTGTTTTTGTTTTTTTTTGTTTTTCTGGAGATTGCTGATTAAAGACACCCTTTTAAGAGGTATTGACTACATTCCCCAAATGATGAAAAATACAAAATAGTGAATAGGTGTTATGAACAGTACTGCCTTTGAGAGAAGTCACAATCAGCCCTAAAGCAAAGTTTACAAGAAAGTTTATAAGAAAGAAAATAAAGATGCAGTTTTTATTTAGTTTTCTTAACCGATATTTTGAGGCTGTTTTGTTTTTAATATCTCCCTTGGAGCAATGAGTCAAACTTCTCCCACCAAAGGAAAGCAACAGTGGTATACATTCTGTACATAGTAAAATCTGTTTGATTTTTTGGCTGCTAAAAGGGAAAATATCTCCTCTCTTACTCTCTTTTTGTGTTTCTTTATTGTAATAAAATAGCATCCCTGGGAGATCAAAGGATTCTGTCATTTTTCTTTCCTGTTCTCCAAGAGAGTTATAATTGCTTGGTTTGAAATTTGCTTTTTGTTTAGGGGAGTTTTAATAGATGGTATTAACTGGTGCCTAAAGGGCCAAAAGTTATCTATATGTAAAAATAGTGAAGTTATAGGAAAGTAGATATAAAGAGGCTAAACAATTCAAGAGAGTTATGTTAACTGCTATTTCAAAATGCTTAGACTCCTGTCGTGAGAGACCCTAGAGCTCACTTATCTCTCAGTGACTTCATCTCCTTTTTTATCTTCTTTTCCTGTTTATACTGTGCCATTTAGAGTTTTCCAGTGCCCCTTTCCTTTGAAATCTTAAAGGTTGTCCCCTGGAGGATCCACTGGCTACTTCTGAACACTTTCTGGAGATTTTGAGGTGTCAGAATTCCTCTGGGAGCCAATGAAGAGCAAAATTCCTTCCTTCATGGTGAGTGGTGAAGGAAAAGGAAAGGCCTTTACTTCAGAACAGGTCTTCCTAACTGTAGAGGCAGGTGAAGATGTGAGGGCATTTGCCAGAGAGGGAGAGGATAGATACTAGAGGATAACTGTCTTACAGCAGCATTTTTATTGTTATCCCCTAAGAAAGACATGCAAAGGGAATAAAGTTTCAGGAAGAAAAAAGAAATAAAAATATTTTGTATGGGAACAATAATATTTTTCCTCTATCCATCTTTTGCAGGAAAAAATATGTTAATGACTTTCTAAAACAATATGAGTATATAAATGTGACTAATTAAACTAATTTCTAATTTGACCCCATTCTCACATATGTTTAAATTGTTTTGTGCTCCCATGGAATATCCTATGGAATAGCTAAATATTTTGAAATAATTTGCTAGGTTGTGAAATGTTTGGCAAATGAAAGAATTGGGGGATCTGAGAATCCACCCCAAAATATCTTAAAGAGATCAGGCTAAGAAAATGAGACCACTCTTTAATAGACTTCCATATTATTTACACCTGAAGATACTTTTTGTAGTCCCAAACTAAAAATAAAGTTGGCCTCTCATAAATACTAGGGCAATTTTGATGATTTGTATTACCCAAACATTAAGGACTGAATTATAATTTTTTTTTAAACTGGAAAAATATTTATAGAGAGTTTCACCCTGAGTCAGGATTAGATTTATAGACATGCACCTATAAATATAAGATTCCAAACTTGATATCTCAGACATGAAGCCCTAGGGCTTCGTAAATCCTAAAGATGAGTTTCATTTGGCCAGTATGTTTGCCTCCATTTTCACAGTATTTTGAAAACCAAATGGAGTTATTGACAATATTTAACAATTGAATATTATTTATATATAAATATAATATAAATATAAAAATCCAAATTTCTGACTTCTCCTGAAAGACCTAGATGTATATGCCCCAGAATCAAATAACAGCTACTTTTCTGAGTAGTAGCCTGTACTCACCAGGTCTTTATGGTCATATCTCTATCCCACCCTATAATCCCAACACTCCCCTCCAACACACACACACACACACACACACACACACACACTCTCAAGTGTCTGACTCTTGGAACACAATTTATTTCCTTGTTCTGCTGGGCTGCTATTGTTTTTGTGTTTATCAGTCAGTCTTCACCTCTGGAATAATTGGCTATGTATACTTGTGAGCCTTCTCTCCCCCAAATACCAGTTCAATCTACCCTGGTGCCTCTCCTGGCTAACATTGGCTACTCCCTACATCAGTTCTCTACCCCAGTAAGTGCTGTGTCTTTCTAATTTGGGATCCTGGCTGCCATCTTAATCTAGGTCCAGACTATGCAGATGTCAACTTAGCAGTCATTTAAGTCAAGTTATATAGTAAAACAAACTACTAGGCAGTGATGATATACACTGATACTACTAATACACCTACAAGAGAGTTATTTTTCTAAACTAAATGACAAGAACATCTTTCTTTAAAAGTTAATATTTGCAGATCAGCCTAACATCCACATATTCACTCCAAAAGTAAATTTCTACTTTACAGGAGGTGAAAAAAAAAACCCTCAATTTCTTGTCTTGATTACTCAACAAGAGAGAGTATTGATGACACAAGTTGTCCTGAGATAGATCGTGATTATATTTGAGTGCCATGGAAAATTATCTTAGAAGAGATTGCAATCACTATAAGTACTCAGCATTGCATTGCTTACATGAAAGGAATGTGACTGTTAAGATGAAAAGAAACCTCCTTAATATAGATTAGTTTGTTTATTGTCCATTAACTATGAATGAAAGTTGAAATTTAGCTCATTGTGAATCAATGTTAGATTCTATAAGAATCTAACAGAATATTTGAGGTTTTTTGTTGTTGTTGGAGTACTTACTTGTGAAGGCCATAGAAAATTAGGGACACAGTTTCTTCTTGCTATTAGCATAAATATGTTATGATATACATATACATATATATGTATGTGTACACACATATTTGAGAATATACAAGTGAAGTGTGTATGCACATGTGTGTGTTATTATAAGCTGCTACCATTTCAACTAGGGCAGTACCTATTATTTTTTTATATAGTTTTATATAATGGGTTCTATATAAGGTTGTAATTAAAAAATACTTGTATTGACAAGAAAAATTTCAGCTCTCCTATTTTCTACTTAAAGAAATGAGACTGGGACATTATGAGACTTTTTCAAAGTCAAATACTGATTAGTGGTAAAGACAGGTTTAGAACACAATGCTCAAAACTCCTAGGACTGTCTTCTTTGCACTTTTCAAGTAATATTTATTAAGTCTTTACTATATGTAGACACTGTACCAACAATATTATCCATGTTAAAGATGAGAATAAAAGTCTTCAGGGTAGATAAGTAATTTTGGCCAAGGTCACATAGCTAGAAAGCACAGAGTTAGAATTCAAGTCTAATTTAATCTGATTCCAAACTCACCAACTATCTCTTAAACACTTTTCTGTACTGTTTTTATCCATAACTATTTTTATCCAAGATGGTGAAAAGACCATAAAATCCAACTTAATGTGTATTTCTATGTTTATGCATAGAATAAGAAAACATATTTAATCATAAATTTTTATTAAATGCTCTACACTATTCTGAACTGCATTCTTGAAGAGTTGTCAAACTTGGAAGACCAGACCCCCAAATGTAGTTCCTGTGAGGATGGAGCTAAGAATTCTGCAGGTGATTATGGAGACTGATCCCTGTTGATCTGAAAAAACAATAGAGGGCATCTTGTTGTGTTTATGACACTACCAGTCAATACAGGGTAATGACAGTGAGCCAGAGACAGGAGAAAAGGGAAGATGGTCTTTGAAGGAGAAGCCATGGAAGACCAACTGATAAACAAATCCAACAAAAAAGAGTTTAGAAGATTCATAGATAAGGATCTGAGTGGCATTATTCACACCAATCCAATCTTTAAAGAGTCAGAAGAACTTCCCTGGTTGGGATCTCCTGAAATTACTATGCAAAAATTGAGTTACTTCACTGAAGTCCCAATGAATAATGATAGATGATGCTGAAGAACACCATGGCAATGTCATCACCCTATTTTGAGAAAGACATATAATTTAGTTTCTCACAGTTGATAAATAAAGAATGGCTATTTTAGCTCCTACACAGAATAGCCAGATTTCATGCCTAAAATATCTGGCCCAAGGAATTTTCAGTAATGTACTATTGCTTTGCCCCTTGTGCTCAATTTGGTGTTATCTGCCCATAGGAACATAAAGTTAGAACATAAAGATAGAAGCATTTCAGTAGCCAATACAAGTCAGAAACAATTAACCAGTCATTCCAGTTAAAAATGTTTTTTGGCTAAATGAGGTGATCATAATATATAGCTGGATTTGAGTTAATCAGTGTACCTATAGGATGCCAGGCACAAAGATCGCCACTGTGATAGGAACTGTCAGACATGCAATTTGAAATTTAAAAAAAAAATAGTACCCCAGTTCTAGAGAAGCAAAGGAGATTTCTGGAAGTGACATTAAATCTTCTAGGCAATCACTGTATTATTTAATACTCCACTTATTATTTTCTAAATGGTATGTCTGTCATCTGGTTTATTATGTTTCGAAGAGTTCCTATGCCCCAGATGAAAGGATATGTAGAAGGAAAATCTATAACTCTTATCAATATTATTACTTGAATGATAATGGTGAAAATATGTTCTAACCTTTAGCTCATGAAAATAGTGAGTGATTTTGAGACATTTTTAGAGATTAAAGTGCATGTGTTTCAGGTGAACTGAAGAATTAAAGTGATTTTAGAAGTATTTTTTTAAAAGACCATTTTCAAACAAAATATTTAAGTTTGTCAAAGATTATTATATTTGATTTAATTTTCACAGTCTTCCTGAAATTCCATCCACATTTTCAGGGCCACAGAGATTATACCTACAGTAACTTCTATAGGAAGAGGAAGCTTTATTTTCTTAGTGGTTCCTAAGCTTAAAATAATTCAACAGTAAATCCCATAGTGTACCTCAGACATCAGCAGCAACATCACTGCATCTAAATCCAAGATGATATCGGACAATTCTTGCTTCAAAAATTTGGAGGAGATAGGCAAGGAGGTGATGAGATTATTTTAATCCCTGGTTCATTTTACTCATGTTCATATCCTGAAGTCTAGCAGAAGAACTTTTAATCCTAAACATTTAATTACTTACTTAATGTACACCAGTTATAAAATACAGAAGAATATTGGAAATAAGGAAACAGCGTAGGTGATGGTCATTTCAACACAAGAAGAGATTTTATCCATTTCTAGTGGATTTTTTCTCCACAAGCACATTATAAGATCAATTTCATGCTATATTCCTTTTTTTGGTTGCTCTTCCTACCCTATCAGGTCTCAGTCTCTTTGTGGATCCACATCTTCTGTTCTCCCCTTGAATTTTGGTGTTTTGCAGGCCTCTCCCCAATGAAATCATGAAACTACTTTATGGGTGATGGAAGGCTTAGAGGAGTTCAGTAACTTATCAGAGGCATACTGCTACCAAATGACTGGCCAACAGTCATTAAATTTATTTTGTCTCCTATTACATCACACAAACATTTACATATATGACCTTAGGAGAGTTGCTTGACCTGTTTGTGCTCCATTTTCCTCATGTGTAAACTGAGATAGCAATAATATTTGCCTCTCATAAGTGTAATGATCAAATGAGTTATTACATATAAAGCATGCAGAACAGTTTTAAAACATGTAAAGCATGCACTGAGTTGTCATTAGTATAACTAATATCACTTTCAAAGGAGAAAATGGAGAAGACCAGAATCACTGGATGAGTTTTCCCATCGTCATTCAGCATGTTGTTTTACCTAAAAAGTCAGATGTTGTGTGGTCCAAACTTCTTTCCTTAGGTAACTCCTAATGACAACCCAAGGTTTTGGGAGACTGAAGTAGTGGGAAAAAAATACATATTTTATCATTGTAACTTCTGAGACTACCACTTAGAACTATGAGTATGAAACTAAGGAGAGAGATGTCCAAACATAAGAAATCTAGCCACCTCAACCTTAAATATCCACCTGTATTTTGAGTGTTATTAATTCTGAGAACTCTTAGCAAATCTATACTCAGGGTTAAATAAAGTAAAAGTCTCAGGTCCCTGTTATATAGATTTGCCAGAGGTTCCCAGAATTAATAACTAGTAGAAATAGCATAGGGATGAACAGTGAAGATTCCATTTAAGCTGACACTTTAATAGTCATATGCCACAGGGATCCTGAGAGCTATCTAGAGACTAGACATTATTATTCAGAGAACATTTGGAATTGACACCCTCCTTATTGTTAAAATTCACCCCAGAGTTGTTTGCATACACCTTAATATTGATGCTTTAAAATGCTATTATAATCCTGTGTGTATTAGATTGCAAAACAGCTAAATTAGAGTTGTTCTTGAATCTTGATTCAATTAAACTGGCATTTTGTTTTCAGTGCCTCAGTTCTAAGTGTGGCTCCAGTGGTTCATCTAAGAGTTTTGATATTTGGCTAACAAGGCAACATTAGCTGTCCACTGAGCTATTTTAGCTTTGTTTAATTTAGTGTGGTACTATGAAACTCTGATCAATAACAGGTGGAAAGTGTTTCCATGTATCCAAATACCAAGTAGCATCAGGGATAGTGTCCTCTAAAGGCAATGGTCCTTAGAGGTGTACTGAACTGGCATGTAGCAGTTATATGAGAAATACTAATTACCATTTCAGATCTTTTTTGCTACTTAGCAAACCATTGTAAAGTTTAGTGGATTAATACAGCAAAGATTTGTCTTATTTCTGTGTGTTAGATGGACTCTGTTGGGCGTTCTTCTATTGCTTATGACTGAGGTCACTCACATGGGTTCATTCAGCTCAAACTGGGGTGGGGTTGGAGCTCCAATAATAACTTCTCTCCTTCTAAGGTCTCTCTTCATATGGCATCTAGTAGTCCACTAGTCTAGCCTGAACAACATGGAAACTGGGCTCTAAAAGGAGAGCCCAGTCCTCTTAAGCCCTGCTTTGGGAAATCCTAGAACAATACTTCTTCTTTCACTTCTACTTGGTTAAAGGCAGTCACAAGTTCACTAGATTTTTTTTAAAAAAGGGTATGGAATCCTGACATGAGGAGCCACATGTTGATACAGGGATGGAAGAAGTTGTTGGTGACCGCATTTGGAAACTATGTATGCAGTGACGAAGGTTGTCTAATGCCAACTGAATTCTTCAAACAGCATTTTTTGTTTTTATTTTTTGTTTGTTTTTCTTGAACACAGAAGCTTCCCTTTCTATCTCATGTGATGTCTTACTTTTTTATCTTTCATTGAACCCATGTTTTAGTTACTTTTTCCCCTTAATCACCCAGGAATACAAAACAGTATTCTCTTCTTCAAAACTCTCAATTTCTCTTTGAAATTATGCTCTTTATCTTTTGTATTCTTTTTGTTTGTTTGTTTCTTTTTTATTTAATGAATGTCTTCAAACATACTGGTGTATGTATGTATATGCCTGTGTGTGGCTTGCTCATATTTTTTGACAGACACTTGAACATGATAGATAATACATTCTGTTGATGTCTTCTATTAGCCCCAAAAGACAGACTTTGACTACATTCACCTTGAGGCAAGGGAAACTTGAGGTTTCTCCATTTACGTGGCTACGTTTAACTCTTAATGTTGAGGATTGTGTGCTAGGGGGTTTTAATCAGTAAAATGCAATGGCAGTTACAATCCCAGCTGAGAAATATTTTTTCTGTGTGGTTTTTATCTTGTTTGTTTTGTAAACAATATATCAGACTTTGTGTTCACCTGACCTTATTTGGAGGTACACTCTATAGTTCCAACTGTTTTCGTGTTGGAATTTTTACCTACCAGTCTTATTGGAGTGGTACTTATCTAGTTAATTAAAAATCTCCTAATTTAGTAATCTGTGACCATTAGAACATGGGAGAAAAAGGTTTTGCTAACTTTCTATTCAGTGATGATTTTGGTGAGGATACAATCAATTATACAAACTAGGACATTTTAGGATAAAGGAGTGTTGAACTTCTCCAGTCTGATGGGTCTTGCCCCTAGTGAGAGTAAGGTCACACTGCTTAGTAGAAGCAGTAGAAGCCAAGCTGAAGAAAAGTTAAAGTAGATGCATGGTTTTCTTCACTTCACACTGATGTTGATCCATGAAAAAGAAAGGAATACAAGCTGGACTCCTTCAAACTTTGAAGATATTGTACTTTCTGCCATATTCCCTGAGAAGAAAGTTAGTTTTTAGTTGATCCTCCTTTCAATAGTCTGAAATGTTAAATCTTTGGCACATAGCTCAACATTTGAAAAAATTGTAATGAGTTCAAAATGGTTTTGCAGTCTCAGAAAGCTCTGTAGCTATTTTTAATATGCAACATCTCCCACTCCCAATGCATACATATTGAGGATACTGCACTCTTTGATGTCATAATAAGATATGGTATAACAAGTACTAGGGATTTGTTATACCAAGTAAGAAAGATGAACTATAAAGAAAGCATTGTTATACTTATTTTTATATGATATGAATGACATCTGAATAAATTGCTTTTTGTTTGAGGCCAGATGCCTCAATAGATCAGGTCAAACAGGGTAGAAATGTATGAATCTGATCATTAATTCATATTTTGTCCTTATAAAAGCTGTACACAAAATAATTTACTTAGTAATATTACTCATTTTTATCAAAGCTACACAAGAGCTTTATTATATCTTTTATTTTAAACTCACTGCTACTGTAAATGAAGTTTTACTACCTCTTAATCACCTTCCCCTGGCAAACTGCTGTTCAATCTTTCTTGAAAACATAAAATAGTAATCAAAAGTGATTAATTCATTGATATTTGGATAGAGAAATGGATCAATGGATAGATATATGATTAAATAAGAACAGTAAAATCTTAGTGGTAGAATCTAGATAGTAGGTATATGAATGTTCATTGTAAAATTCTTTCAACTTTTTTGAAAAATTTATATAATAAAATATCAGGAAAATGATTACTTATTGTTTTCAGTAAAACTCATAGAGTTAAAGAAATTTTGTTATGGTATTCTCTTTCTAATCACCGTCCTCTTGGTCCCCAAAGACTACTAAAAGTAGTTAGGACAAATGTGCCCAACACAGAAAGAGAGAACTAATTCTAAAGCTCTCATACCTGCCATGTACCATGCAGTCCAGATTGACAAACAAGAGCTCAGAACTGACTTTTGTCATCTTAGCTTTTTGGCACCATGTGTCTGAAAGATATATCTAAAGATTTCTTACTGGAGTTTAAAATCTCAGGTCACTTCGTAGAACCTGATCTTGATAGGGAATTAAAAATGCATTGAGGCAAACTGAACAGAGAAAGAAGATGAGTTTTGAGGAAGATTATACTGCTTAGTAATTTCTGTATTATGTAACTTTAAGTTAAGGGATGTTCCCTAAAGTGAATGGATATAAAGGAGAGGAAAGAGGCAGTGAGTGTCAGATCAAAACACATTGAGCTGTAACCCAAAGAGATTTAGTTGTGAGCCTCACTGACACAGGACCCCAGGAGTCTAACACACCTAAGCAGCAGCTACAGATGGTCCATCATACCCATTCCTGGTACTAATCTGCAAAAAATAGCCATCCTGGTTTTAAAAAGAATAATATCATATGACTTATCCCAAAAAAATGAAAGTAAAATTAAAGAACATGAATAAAAGTAGATAAAAATCATTCATCATAGGACTTGATACATAAAGAAACATAGGATGATTTTATAAAATATTTCTTAAAGAGTTCCACTTAACATGCTTTATCAGAAACAAGAGCATTGAGAAGATATATGTGCTCGAATTTAAAAAGTTAATATTTTGAATAATTAAAAACATTACAGAGATAAACTAAATTAAAAATATCAACAGAAGTTAGACTAAAATTTGAAAAAGAACAGGGAAATAAATTTGACACTATCTTAACAATATAAAAGAAAATAGCAAAGTGAAATAATTCTAGGTTAAAAGATAGGGAAGACAGTCAAAAGTTATCCAATATATTTATAATTGATTACATATTGATTGCATTATATATAATTGTATAATGTATGATTGAGAACAAATGGAATAAGAAATTGTATTTAAATGTAGAATAAGAAAATATATTAGAGTCTTAATTTGTAAGGAAAAAAGGCACACAGTATATGCCAGAAAAAAAATGATAAAAATTATCAATAGCAAAGCATTCTAATATTGAAATTATGAACTAAGTATAAAGAAAAAGACCACATGTCTGCATAAAAAGAAAAAGTAAGTTTTATGAGATGCTTGATGTAGTATTTGATGCCAAACAAAGTTGGTCAATATCTACAAGGTTGAAAGAAAATAAATTATGATGGACAAAAGATAATACCTCCCTTCTCCTTTGAATATAAAGTCTAAGAACAAATCATCTCAAATATGTAAGAACTAAAGGACTAGAATACTCTTGTGCCATTCTTGTAGAGAATTCATCCAACCAATAAGAATTAAATCTTAGGAATAAAGAGATTTAAAAAGGTAAAAGGACTGGGATTGTGTCACTCAAAAAAAATGTCTAAATAGAGGAAAATTGTCTAAATAAAAAAAAATGAGGATTATAGTTTTAAAGTAAATATAAACATTATAAGCCTTGACAATAAAGCAATATAAAACTAACAAAGATTAAGTAACGGGGATGGAAACAAAGTGCAAATGTGCCAATATGTGTATCCCTTATAGTAGGAATAAAGAAATACTTTCCACCATTGGGATATGTAGTTTTTTGGAAGGAAGTCCTCAAGAGTACATGACTGCTGGTTGACCAGACAGCTGGATCCCGGAGGTCTTCACCAACTCTTCATCCTTGGAATGTACTTTCTGCCTATTATTCCCATACTAGGAGCTGTTCCAAGTGTGTAGCCTTGAAAGAATAATGTGTCTATGAGAGAATAGTATGTATGACTGAACCCAGTTAAGGCTTCCTATAAACTCTCAAGGTTCTGGAGGACAGACGCAGAAATATACTCACATTTCATCTGCCAAAGGCACACTTCATTTGTAAATTCCCATGTTTCTTAAACCTAGCACCTACCAATCTGGAGTGCTCTGCCTCTTTCATTGGTCTCTCCTTATCCTCCTTGCATGCAGGCCACTTTGTAAACCAACAAGTTTTTAAAAATACATATTAACTTCAACTTTTTAAATGTTTTAATACTTTTTCCCAAGGTTTTCTTTAAATTTAAAGATGTTTTTTAAAGAGACATTTTGTGCTATAGAAACCTTACATGAAATTCAAAAAGGGCTTCAGTTTAACTTTTTCATCTCTCGAATTCAAATTAAATCTGTCCTTTTAATAAGCCTGGAAAGCTCTATGAAATACTGTTTACCAAAGGATGGCAATGGTTCTGGGTTTCAGGATTTTAGTGGCTTTTTATTTATTGATTTCTAAAAAAATACATGTAGTTTCAAGAAACATAGTCATATTTTTTTTAAAATGTGATTTCTTCTGTCTTGTGTGAACAGAAAAATAAATTTGAGGATAATTCTCTGATCTTTTCATCTCTGTGGGCCACTCATTTGTGCATGACTAGTTACTTTGACTGTGTTAGCCATTAAGATGGTAAAATCACTGGAGTAATCAATTTCATTTAGCTTCTGGCAGCTTAGACACAAGATGACTGTTTTACTACAAAAACTTTTAAAAACACCTGGAGAATTTATGAGGAATGTCATATTTATTGTTATTTTTGAGATTCTTAGGGTTTTTGTTTTTTGCAAGTTTTAAGGTTAAGTCCAAATTTCTAGAGACATGAGGGCACAAAGTGTTGTTCTTCCTCGGTGTAGAGCTGAAGTTGTTCAAGAGGCTTTTACTCAGTGTTTCTTCCAAGGAAGAGTTGGTGTTTAATGTGTGATTCAAAATGTAAATGGAGTTATATTTTCACATTAACTTTTCACCAATATGTTTGTTTAATGTTAATGTTAGAGAATTCGGTTGTTGTTAAGGTGGAAATGTGTTACTGGGAAGTAATTACTGTAAAGCTATTTAATTATCAATTTCCCCAACATAGCAGGGTTGACATTTTAGCAGATATAATAAAGGAAAAGATATGTATTAACAGAATGGAATAGAATAAATGCACATTTTAAAAGGAGGCATGATTCATTTTAATATGCACAGTAATTATCAAAGAAATGTGATTGTTTTCTCATAAATGACATTAACTATTCAAACTAAATGACAGAACTAGAATATGTAAAGATATTACAAGGGTGTTCAGAACTCTAGCATCAGCTAAGGCATACATGAAAACTTTATGTTTACCCATGTATTTTTTCATAGTTCCTTTCTTCATTACCTTTTATCGAAAGAACGCTCTGGTTTGAAGTATTTATACTGGTTTATGTTTCATTCTTTATTTATAAAAACTGATTTTTGCTTTGCATATTTGTCTAATAGCTAGAAATAAATGCAACTGCCTTTCTCCTTGAAATGAATAACTGTGTTTTAGACTAAATGAAAACAACCAGTCCAGGATGACCACAGAGTTGCTAGCCTTGCTGAATTCTCACTTTTCATTCCTGGCTTATCTGTCTTTCTGGTTTCTAGCCACAGTGAAAGTACATCTGACTGCATGGTAATGAGTGCTTAAAATGACGCAAAGAAGTGCTTACACATCCAAAGGAGTGTTAGCCTCTACAAAATAGCTTTGATGAAAACAAATTTTGAACTGTCTTGATAGATTGCCTTCAGAAACAATGCCTCATTTAATCATAGAGGCACATGATTTTTTACATAAAAGCCATAAAATCATATGACCAAGCTGTTCAACAACCATATCAGTTAAGCTTTGTTTTATATAATATTCACCCATTTTTCTTACATTACAGCATGAATATAAAGGAGGAAGATTTGTCACAATTTATATAATTCAAAAGAAAATGTGATACAGATTCTAAAGAGAGTTTCCGAAATGAAGTTTCAGAATATATTGGGCCAAAAGCCTATTTAGCAGTTAAGAAAAAGGTTGGATATAGAATATGATTTAAAATATATAAAGTGAAAAGGAGATTGCAAAGATAAAAATTAAAATAGTGGGTTAGAAAATGGAAATGTTTTCACATTGATTAATAACTCTTTGAACTTTTTTTAAAACAGCATAAAGAAGGAAGGAAACACAAATACACAACATTTAAAATGGATTAAAGGAAATAAGTTATGTTGTAAATAAGTTAAAGCTCTATAAAATGCATTTAAAATATTTCAGATTTTCAGGAACCTAAAAATTAATTAAAATGACCTCAGAGAAGAGATGAAACTCAAGTTGATAAATAACTATGAAAATTATTTCAAAAATTATTAAAAAGCAATAGCAAAAAGAATTTTAAGACTTAAATAATTTTCAAAGAATTCTAAACTTTTAAAAAAGAACTAATTTACAAATTATGTAAATTTTCCAACATAAAGAATACAAGCTTCCAAATTCTTTGTGCAAAGACATCATAACATTTAAATAGCAATCTAATAGAGATAACAAATTACAATATTCTTACTTAATACAATCTTACTAATGTTGGAGCAAGAATATTAAATGTTAGTGAATGTAATATTGGTACATTAAGTATTATTATACCATTTACTAAGCATCAAGTTTAAAGTTAAGACATTGAAAGTATTATTTTCATATCAAGAATAAGGTATAATGCCTACTATCCAAACTATTAATATTGTTCTAGAAATAGAAGTTTTTATATCAAATAAAGCTACTTCTACCTCATTTATCTTTTTTTTTAAATGCCATATCATTTTTCTGAGAAGTGAAAATTAAAGGTATAAATTCTGGTAAGGATGAGGAAAAAGTATTTATATATTAGTTACTGCTTATATAATTGTATTCCTAGTAAATATAGTAAAGTCAACTGAAAAAATTATAAAATAATTAGTTAATATCAAAGTTACTAGGAATAAAATCAGCTTTAGTCTCATCTTTTTGGTTAGTTCAACTATATCTGAAAAATAGATAACTTCATATTTGCATAAGTTTTAAAAAGTATTTTTTTATTAATTTTATTTCTTCTGCATCTGTCATTGCCCATTGATATTTTTAATAGTGTGTATGTGTTCTCCCTTTGTCATTTTTATTTTGCTTTATTTTGATTTTTATTTGAAGTTTTTAGACTTTCTAATAAATTCTGCTACTTTTTTATTTCTAATTAAAAAACAAATTTTTCTTGTCAACATTCTTTTGATTTCAGTACTTGTATTCAGTTGTTATTCTGAATTCTTCACTGAGACCTTAGTGTTCCTTCCAGTAGCCCAGGCATTTCTGGAACTTTATATTTGGAAATTTCTTTAGAATTAATATTCTATTTTTTGGAATACTTTAAATGGCAATAGATATTCCTCTGTTTATTTTTATAGGATAATATAAGAAAGTGATTGCTTTCATTTAAACAAAGCTGTGCCGATATACTGGTTGACCAAGTAAGCCATGTCAATCTGTGTCAAAAAATCATGTGCCACTATGAAGTAAATGTGATATTTTCTCTTGTGGACAATTCCAAAAAAATAATAATATGTTCAAATTTTGTTCTCAACAAAGCCTGTTTGTCTCTTTTTATTAATTAACACTCATTTTGATGTGTAAGCATTTTCTTTTTTTGCAAGTGTAATTTTTAAGACTTCATTGCATGTATCAGAGGTATCATGTTGCAGGTATATGGGAAATGACATAAAAATAGTAGCTGTGTATGCAATCAATAAGAAGTTAGAAATACAATGGAAGGAAGAAACCATTTACAATAGCAACCAAAAAGTAGAATACCTAGTATTGAAGTTAACCAGAAATGTGAAGGCCTTATATGAAGAAAATTGAAGCACTAATTTACATAAAAGAAGACTTCGGTAAAATTAAAGATGATTGTATTTTTTTTATAAGAAACCACAATATTATGAACTGACAAAGCTCAATTTGTTAAACTATAAATTCAGTTTGTTAATATACTATCTAAATTTATTTTTGTACTTGACAAAATGATACAAAGTTCACCATGAAAAATAAAAGCAAAATGTTATGGCATTTTCCAGAAAAAATATAAATGAAGTAGAAGTAGCTCTGTATGATATGGAAACTGCTAACAAAGCTGTCCTAACTAAAATAGTTTAAAAATAGAGAACAAGTAGGTTATAGAAGAATGTCTCCAACATCTCCAGATCAGAGGTAATGGTGATAGTCGACTCATAACAAAAAGAGAATTTATTCACTATGTGTTAGAATTAGGGACCAGCTGTACAAAAAATCAAAACCTTAATTCCAATCTTATTTATTTTACCAAAATAAATGATGGAAAATAAAAACTAAACTATGAAAAAAAACTAAACTATGATGGTTCAAAGAAAATCATGTGTGAATTTATTCAGACTATTGGAACTAATGGAAAGTCTTTCCAGGAAGTTCACAATACACAGAATATGAACAGGAAAACATTAACAAATCTATAGAGTTATGAACAACAAAAATCTGAGCTATAAAAAATATAGTCAAAACAAGTGACAGGCCAAGACTAGCTTTCTTAATTTACACAAATTCATGTAAATTAGCAAGGAAAAAATATGCTCAACCCAAGAGAAAATGGAGAAGTCACTGAAAAAGAAACATAAATGACCAATAAAATATAGAATGAAAATCTCTATACTCATAATTAAACAATAATGAGATGCCATATTAATAATTAATATTTATAACAGTTAAAATAAGTTTGATAATATCCAGTGTCAGTGAAGATCCAGAGAAACAGGCAATGTCAGTAAACTTTTGCTTGGAGTGTAAAATGGTGTTACCTCATTTTCAAACAATTAGGTCATGTGCAGTAAAATGTAAAATATACATTTACTTATGATCTTGAATCTCCTTTGCTATGGATTTATTCAAGACATGCTCACACATGTATTCCAAGATGCACCAACAAGAATGTTCATGGTAAAACTAACAAACAATAAATACCAGAAATGGTCACATAAGGAACTTGGTTGAACCAATTAAAATAGATGGTCTTTGCTATTCCATTGGCCTATTCCAATGAAAGTCTATATAATCTTCTAAAACAGAAAATCTATCTTTAAGTATAAACATGGAAGGACTTACAAGATAAAGTTTTAAAAATTTAGTTTAAAAATGAAATCAGTCACACAGTGTGTAAAATGTAGTTCCTTTTGTATAAAGAAAAACTGTGTATTTATGTGCATGTGTGTTTAAAATATAACTGGAAGACATAAGGATTTTAACTCTGATTTTCCTTATGTAGAATAGTGGTTCCAAATTCCACTATGCATCAGAATCACCTGGCAGGCTTATTAAAACTCAGATCACGAGGCTCCATGCCAAGAGATTCTGATTCAGTGGACCTCTGATAGGTCCTAAGAATATTCATTTCTAACAATTCCTTAGGCCATGCTGATGCTACTGGTTCAGGAACCACACTATGAAGCATACTAATATGGAAAAATTATGCTTCTCAACTTGATATCACCTTATTCATTTGATTCTTTTTAAAATTGTGTATGGACCTGGGTATTAAGATTCTGGGGCATTTTAATTTGTTTTAACTTTGTTAGTTTATAAAACAACAGTCAAAAAAAATTTAATCTACAAAATTAAATCAAGTACACTGCTTTTTAGTTAAACTTAAATATTTTATTTGGTTATTCATTTTCTTAGAAATTGACTTAATGGAATATTAGATTTTCCCACTTTTGCACATCTCTTAGATATATTCTTGTGTCTCAATTTGAACTCAGAAGTAAAGTTGGCTTAAATAGTATGACAAGAAATCAAAATATTTTAAGAACACTGGGATTTACATCCTTTTACAATATCAAATTTAATGCCACACTTATATATAAGATGACAAAAGAACAAAAGAACCATTGTTTGGTTCTATTAAGTAGAAATGACAAATATACAACATGCAATCACTATAATAGGATACCATTTAAGATTACAGACAGGATGACAAACTCCAGAGGAAACTCATACTGTTTACATTTGCTGTCTTGTATTTCTAATAATACAAACATCTTTATTATTGCATTGCCTCTTCTGATTCAGAATTTTATAAACATTTAGAACAATAACAATAACAAAAAATTGATTGTTCAGTTCTATCCTGTTTTCTTTACAAGCTACATTTCTATAATCTTCTCTATTATTTTTGTTTCATTTAGATTTTTTTTTTACTTATTCAGTATCCATTGTATAGTCTCCCTTGGGAACATTGTATAACATATGGAAACAAACACAAAATAGCTAGTTTTGAGTCCCTGTCTTGCCAACCCTCAAGGGGCAGAAAACCTGAGCAAACAGGCATTGCACTAGACCGCGGCAGGAGCAAAGCAAGCTATGGTTGGGTTATCAAGGGAATGGATTCTTCTGTTTTGTTTTCTATACCAAGGCCATTTTTTTTTCCTTTCTCTTAAAAATCAAATGTAGTGGTTCATTAGCTATTCTGACTGATTTCAGCTTCTGCTGTGCATGCTCTTGTATTCCCAGACCCACACTCCAGGGGTTTGATAGAACAAGGTTAATACTTGGAATCACGGTCAGTAGCAAATTGATTGCAAGTAGAGGATGTAAAGCTTGTCTGTCACCATCACCTATTGACCTCAAATTAAGCTGGCAGTTTGCATCATCTGAAGTTTTAAAACTTTTTTTAACTGACATCTATTACTGAGAGCACTATTTTTCACAAGCTATATGCCACTAACACCTGATTAGCTATGTTCAGATAGATGGATATGACATTGAAAACAGCTGAACCTTATAGCCAGTTCATATAATGTTAAATTATTGTCTTTTTTTTTCTTACCCTGTCCTAACTAGTTTGCCATTATTTAATTTAACAGGCATTTAATGAACATGTGTGTGCTAGGTAGATACTAAGAAGTGCTTTTCATGCTGCACAATTCTAGAAGTTGCCACTTATATAGATTTTGATGTGACTAGTACTCCAGGAAGTTGTGCAATTACAACCTGCCTGGCAATGCATGTGCACTAATCTTAGGCCAGTGCTTTGGAGAGGGGTTATTATGATGAGTTATAAGACATCATCTTTCCTCTTTTAGAGCTCATAATCATGGGAGGATTGGTGTAGAAGAGTCACAGCCACAGCTTACTATAAATCATAACTGAAGTTATATTTATATTACTATACAGATCTGAATAATGGAGTCCACAATCGTCAAAGAAAGTAATAAACTGTGCTTGAGTTGGATTAGAAAACTCAATAAGGCTTCATAGAGATGACATTTGATTTGGGCATTCCAGAATGAGTCACACTTTGATGGGAGGGGAGGATGGAGCTGGGTGTAGTGAGGAACAACAAGAATGCCATTGTTGTCCACATTTGTTTGGAGTGAATGCAAACTGAGAATAACTGAAATACTTTCTCTTGCAATTTGAAGAACATAAACCATGGCTTCTCTCTCAGTGAAAGACTATTCTTCACTAAATTGTTTAATCTGTAGTCTCAATTTATTAAGATATGTATGGCTTGTCTTGGGAGTCTGAGTAATCACTGACATTATATAGGAAAATACATTTGCATGACATTATAAGAATGTCAAGTTGTCTTTCAGAATTGGACATAAATAAAAGGCCCACCATGCCTGGGCTATCTCTGAGTGATGACTGTGGGAACATCTGCCAATGGCATTTGCTCAACTGTATGAACACATTTCAATCATCTCAAAAGGCCTCCTATCCACAAAAGGCTAGACAGTCCTTACCTCTTACTCATAATGCCACATTAGCATTTCTATTCTCACGCTCTGTGGTCATCAGAGGCTGGGAGACCTACAGGGAGACATTTCTCAACCTGTATACACAAAGGGGTGCTTTGAGTCATCTGAAGGGCACTATCTCAGTGGGGATATTTGTTAATAGACCTTACATTGCACCCCAATACCTGCAGAGACTGAAAGGAGAGCATTTGGGGAAAGCAGAAATGCATTTTTGTACTCATACAAGGAAGTTGTAATAAAGAATGTAAAGAAAATGGTATACATAAACACACACTGCCTTATCAGAGCAACTTTCCACAGTGATATTGACTGTATAAAGCCCATGTTAACACTTAGGGAATTTTTTCTCTTTGATCTCTGTAACTAATTCTTGCTAAGATTCAAGGCATATGGATACACTTTGAGGCTTAGAGCAATATTCATCGAGCTGTCCAATTTCAGAAGTTTTAGACTTCTTTATTACACAAACTATTTTAGCCATTTTTTCATCTTTATACATTTTCTACAAGATTGTGCCTTTCAAAAATGTTTGATATAACATAACAAATAGTGTTTGTGAGTATGCAATTAAATAAAGAAGTCATTTAATGTTAGCAGTGGTTAGGAAAGTGAATCTGAAATCAGATTTTCTGAACTGATATGAATAACAAACCAACTAGAAAAGTTACCTTTTAATTTACCTTAGTATCCCCATATGAAACGAGGAGAAATGAGGGTCATGATAAAAATAAATATATGAAACCAGTGAAGCAGAGTGCCAGACATTTGGCAAGTGATCTATAATGCTTAGAATAATCACCTCCCCCAAATTCCTTTGGTGCCACAGGCAGCCACATTTAATTCCTAAATAACAGAAAAGAATTGCAGTTAACAAAGTGAATCGATACAGTTTCAGCCAAAAGCAAGTGCACTTGACCTTTCATATAGCTTATAGTACCCCTTCAAGGCCAAATTTGCATTTTGGAATTTTTTTTAAATAACATAGATTTGCATGCCTGTTATATGATTTAGGAATATGTTTGGCTGCATTTAATGGCCTAAATAATTTTAGGAATATTTTATTTATCTAGGTAGGGAGTTACTATACTTGATACCAGTGCTTAACAATGTTTCTGAGGATCTAGCTTCTTTGTCATTTTCTTCTAGCATCCTTACCTTTTAGGCTTCTATCCTTAGGCAAGTTACCTACCCCACTTTCACGAAGCAGCTATGACATCCAGGCCTCCTACCAGCATCATAGGCAAAAAGAAGGAGTGAAGAGTGATCACCATATTTTCTATCCTTTTCATCAGTTAAGCAGAAGTTTTCCAGGAAGTACTCCCCTCAGCATTCTCCTTCCATCTCATTGGCCAAAACTGTCATGTAGCCATGCATAGCTATAAAGAATCTAGAAAAGCCATTGACAGATTATCTTGGTAGACTAATCATAATCTATCAGCTAAAGCTAGGGATAGTGTAGTCTCAAACAAATAGACAAACAAACAAACAAAACAAAACACAATAAGGGTTATGTTAACATAAAGCAATAGTTATCAAAATTATTTAGTGTTCATCAAAATCAACTGAAAGATTTACCAAAAAAAAAAAAACTTTCTTGGCCCCACCCCCAGAAATTCTTAGTAGATCTGGAGTAGGGGTTGATAATTTATGTTTTTAACAAGAAAGCATTGTGGACATTTATGGAAAACACATTCTGCCTTAGAAGGATACATAACAGTGTCTATCACATCCCAGCTGAAGTATTCTTAAGGCTCTAGAAGTCTTCATCAGAAGCTTTGTCCTACATCAGAGCACAGAATGTAGGTCCAGCAGAGCATCATATGGGAGCATTTCTGGGAATGACCTCAAAGTTTGACCTGGCCAATGCTGCTGTTTTCCAATGTCCTCATTGTCTGTCAAGTGATCTAAGTCTCAGTGATTTCCCTTTTCTGCAGAATCTTGGCCAGTTCTCCAAGGATGGAATCAAAACAAATGAACAAAGAAAGAAATCTAGAGTTAGTATAATCCATCATTCATTATCATGATTAAGCAAAACCTTTGGGTGTAAAAATAATGCCAGAGCTTTAAAGTCCAAGGCACCACTCCCCTCTTCTAAGAGCTTAGGCTCTTTGGGAGATATTGGACCAATACTTTTTTTAAAAGGTGAATATCAATAGAAAGGTTTACATAGTGTGCCAAAAGAAACACATTTTAATTCCTTTGAAATGAAGCTGAAATTCTTCTCAAATGAATAGCTGAAAAAGCCACGCTAGTAGAGGGATTTCTTAATTTGCACCTTGAAAGATAATAGAAAAAGGGGATGAGTGGGTGCGTGGGTGGATGAATGGATGGATGGATGGATGGGTGGATGGATGGGTGGATGGATGGATGGATGGATGGATGGATGGATGGATGGATGGATGGATGGATGGATGGATGGATGGATGGGAAGAGAAAGAAAGCAGATTTTGGGCAACAAGTACCTAGTGCCCAATGATACAAGTGTGGGATAGTATTGGTCTCATTGGAGTTGGGGAATAGACCATTATGTCACTGTAACAGTACAAGTTCTACCCATTTTTGTGTGAAAAAATCTTTGTGCTTATTCCAGTTTGTTTTTTAAAGCATCCTAATAGTACGATATTTAATACTTAAGAGTCCAAGAAAAGAGTCCCTTTTAATCCTTCCTAGTTCCAAATATTAGCTGGTTCTATAAACCATAACTAACTTTCATCTGAATAACATTTATAGTATATTTTTTATGAACTGCTTTAAATGGTTGTCTTTTGGCACAGCTGTAAAAAAACTTACTTTAGAGCATAAGCGTTGTCAAAATGTCACTAAGGTATGTTAAGAAAGTATTTTCTAGAGTTGAGAGATGAGTTACTGATAAGTGGCCCAAGTCTCCTTTCCCAAGTATACTCAGAAAATCAATATTGGGATCAAAACTAAAGGCATGCTCTCAAGAATTATCTGAGCAATATTTCATGTCTAGAATTTTTATTATTTTTTAAATTTAGATAGTGCCTAACCCTCTTTTTAAATACAGTTTTTGCTGATTGCATATTGTACATAAAGTCTGTCTTTAAAAAGTTGGGTGAGAGAGGAGATTAAAGAAGAAGTACAGATGATTACCAAATTTAGTGAATGCATGCCTTGCTTACAGTAATGTGGTACTACTATTTTACTAATATTAATAGCAATAACATTAATAATTAATGCTTATCAAATAATTGCCTCATTTAATCCTTACAACAACCCTATGATGCATTACTGTCATTTCCATTTTAGAGATGAAGAAACCAAGAGTATAAAGATTAAGATTTTTGCCATTATCTTAGACCACTTATCCTAGCAAAGTGATGGAGCTAGACTGGAACCCATATTCACTTGCCTTCAGAGTTCTTCCTAAATTACAGTTTTATTTATAGAATGTGTCAAGATTCAATTATCAAATGGTAGTAAAACAACAAAAATGAATAGTGCACCTGTGTTTAAGTGGTATCCAATGTAAAGGTTAAATTAATTTTGGAAGAAGGAAATTTTGATCAGACTATGAGAAGCCATTTCAAAGGGGAAAAATGGCAGAAAGAACATTGATAGGACATCTTTTATATGAGACTGGAATGATAGTAAACCAACTTGGAGATTAAACACATTGGTTTAGATGGAGAAAAGAGCTTAGGTGAAATGGAATTGATGGTGGTAGTCTACTTGAGCTCCCTTAGGGCCACTGTACATTGTTGCTCAGGTTGTTCACTGCACACAGTTGAGAATATAATGTGAGTGAGCTCTCACCAAGCTAAACATCTAGTTCTGAGGCTGCATCTGCTGGAAAAAAAAATGTCAATGCTCACCTATACTTTCTTAGCCTCATAAATCCCATGAATGCCAATCCAATGACTTCCAAATGCAAATACCTATGACTATTTGTCCAAGTGACTTCTCTCACTATTACACCACATTCAGCCCATGTACAAGGCAGGCAGAAAGACCTAGGGATTTAATAGCCTCTGTGTAGAAAGTTTAGTTAAACTATTTTATGATATGACTTACCTCAGCATCAACTATTTGTAGTCAAGTGCCTTGAACTGCCACTAGCCCCTCCCATGAGTTCATGACTTAGATGACAGGTTGCATTGTTACAGGCAAGTGTAAACTGCTAGTAGGAATTTCCTCGCAGTCTACCCTTCCTCCCAGGGCCTTCTCCTGTGTTTTTAAACATGACTTCTGTGAAACTTAGCAAAACCATGCTCTTATTGGTTTGAATAGATTAATCTAGCCTTAGACTGGGAACCCCAAAGGATTTTACCTACAAACCCTAACATAGACATGTGCCCCAGTCCTGCCACTGTCCCTCTGTCTGCACCCTACCTTAACCTTCCCATGTGGCCACTTAAGGCTTGCTGTGTTTTTCCTCCAGGAACTGAGAGTTTTTAACTTCTCTATTTCAATTCCCTTGTAGTCTTTGTTGAACCAGGGTTCACCATCCAAACCCTAGGGCTTTACTGAACAAATGTTAATTTAATAAAGTCACAACACCCAAGGGTAATGGCATTGATTCATATATAACGCAGCTTCCTCAACCACAAGTGGAATAACTCAGAGATACTCTATACTGTCTCCTAGAGCTTCTTAGCAGGAAGTAAGCTCTAAAATGCATTCTTATTTACTCCTTCCCCTCCTTACTTTCTAACTTCACTACTGGTACTTCCAAAGATCATTTCTCAAATAAACTACTTAAACTTCAGTCTATCTCTGGTGTTTGTTTCTGGAGAAACTCAGTTTAAGATAGATTGAGATGGAACCCCACAAAGGCACAGAATAGGTTAGCTACAGCCATGGGGATGTGAGAAGCCCAATCATTATGTAGAATAGGCAATGATACAGAATTGCTGCAGATTACTGAACAGAGGATGAGTGTGTTATTTAAAAGAAATGACCCCTAGATTTTTGTGCAGTATGCTTTGTACAAAGGAAAGAGTGGTATCCGGAGGAGAGCCTGGAGCCTAAGGAATCAAATTTTACCACTATTATGATTTTTAAATTTTTTTATTTTTCAATTACAGTTGATATACACTATTATGTTAATTTCAGTGTACAACATAGTGATTAGACACTTATAAAACTTACGAACTGATCACCATGATAAATCTAGTACTCATCTGACACCATGCATAATTATTACAGTATTACTGACTATAGCCTATATGCTATACTTTACATTCACAAGTTATTTTGTAACTACCAATTTGTACTTCTTAATTCTTTCCCTTTTTTACCCATCCTTCCAACCCCTTTCCCATCTGGCAACCTTCAAAATGTTCTCTGTATCTATGAGTATGTTTTGTTTTGTTTATTTATCTTGTTTTTTAGATTACACATATAAGTGAAATTGCATATTATTTGTCTTTCTCTGACATTTTACTTATAATTTTTTTTAATCTGGTGAAGCAATACTTATACCAGACAAAATAGACCTTATTTTATTTATTTATTTATTTATTTATTTATTTATTTATTTATAGCAAATAGCTTTTATTTGTTTAAAAGATAAAATATACTTTAAAACAGATCCTATAACAAGACACAAAGAAAGACCTAACAATTCCACTTCTGGTAATTAACTGCTATTATTGTGATTATCTAGTGGAGCAGACAAAGAGCATTTGGATTAGTGGTAAGAAAATTAAAAAGAAAATAAGGAATTTATCTAAAACACTTGAAGGAAGATCAGTGGAGACTGATATTGACTAAGTTTGTAATGGAGGAGTGAAGAAGATAGAGGAAGCAAAAATAACCCTCTTGGAAAACTGGGTGTATGGCCATGTCCTTGCCAGTTTTGTTCTATAACTAATTTGTAGCCTCTGCTTATAGAGTAATATTTGTTGGTCTTAAGACTATCCCAAAACAACCTTATATAGTTCATCAGAATGGAACCCATTTTTCCAAAAGAATAGGTCTTGTGAAACTTTTGGAAATATAGTCAGTGTTTCATATGATTTTATGGATTTTTCTCCAGTCCTCCAAGATACATAAAATTTCTATGCATACACTGAAATCCTCAAACATGATTTTTCCCCCTCTGTGTGAATAAAAAGTTTTCCCTACACTGAAATCCTCAAATGTGTTTTTTTCCCTCTGTGTGAATAAAAAGATTTTTCTTAACAATAGACCTTCTAATGAGTGATCAGAGCACCAATTTTAATGTGCCAAAGACAAGACCTGTTTAACAATTGGTGGCCCTCTCTCAACATCACAGCCAGTGGTGGCTTCATTTACACCTGTTCAAGGAAGATTCTGAAATGTTCCCTGCCAGATAGTGCAAATGAACTACACATTCAGGAGCTCTCATTTTGCACAGCTTTTCAAGCCACTTAACACCTTTCAAGTGCCTGGAAGCTAACAGAATGCTCTTCACACACTGTTCCCCTTGCTATAGTAGTTTCCCAGAATTTTTGTTTATTTTGTGCCTTTGATGATTTATTTATTTATTTATTGCTGAGAAGAAAATGTAGTGTGGTTTTAAATGCTGATAAAATGTTAAGAAAACATTTATAGCTGGACTTTATATTCCTTTTTAAAGAATAGAGGTTTCTGAACTATAAATGAAACTTTTCACCAGACAATTATCAGTACCTTTAACCATTTTAATTTTACTTTTTAGCTTATTGATTAAATGTCTAGTGTGGAAGTAAGAGCATGCAGTCTCAAAATGATGTGATTTTTGTACCTTTTGAAAGCTGCTAAAAATAATATGTCATTATTTGAATTAGCCAGGTGAAGGAAAAGCTTCATGAGCTTAATTCTTCCATTGTAAATAGATATTTTGAAAAAAAATAGAAAAGGGTATCTAGAAAAAATTGCCAAAAGACCAAAAGAACAATAATTTCCTTGGGTGACAGGTTTGAGCTGTTTCTCTCCACTCTAGAAATGAGGCGAAGTCATATTTTTTCACTGACCCCAAGTAAATGACTAATCTCCAGTTGCAGGAGAGTATGACATTTGTTTGGTCTTTTCTTTAGGAGAGAATACACCAGTGTCCTGTCCATACAGACCTATGCACATGTTTCCAAATTATTTGTGATGAAAAATAAAAATTATATTTATTTTGATGGGATTTATTTCTATTTTCTCTTTCACTTGGGGCTACAACTAATTATACTGATGCCCACCAGTAACCACCCTCCAAGTCTAGGGTAGGGTCCCAGGAATCAGGGATAGAGAAATCAGGTGAAGTGAAACATTGTATCACATCAGATATAGATAGCATTTACAAACTGACTGGTTTAATTCAGTCAAATTATTATTTCAATAAGTATCCATTTGAATTATTAAAGTCTAGATATACGTAACTTGGGAATCTTAATGACCAAAGCAGGGTCTTCATTAGGCTACAGTTTTGCTGACTGACAAAAGAATAAGGTTATAGATCATTGTATGGACCAGTCTGTGCATTTAGAAGAAAGAACCAACTTCTGAATACCTTATGGGTCACCTGCTTCCTACTTTCACACACACACACACACACACACTCTCTCTCTCTCTCTCTCTCTCTCTCTCTCTAATATAGAATCTGTAAAATAAAGATATTGGGCTGCATTGTCCAATACAGTAGCCACTTGCCCCATGTGACTATTGAGCACTGAAAATATGGTGTGTACAAATTGAGATGTGTTGTAAAACACCAGCAAATTTTAAAGATTCAATAACAAGAAAATAATGTTAATTAGCTCCTTACCATATTTTTTATATTAATTATAGGTCCAAATGATAATATTTGGATATATTAAGTTAAAATACAAGATTAATTTCACAATTTTTACTTTTTAAATTGTGTATGTTAAATTTACTTTCTAAATTACATATATTAACTTTATTTTTTAAATTACATGTATTGCTAAAATCATATTTCTATTAGATAGCTCTGAAAATAAGAAACTTTAGTGCTTAGACTCATTTTCTCTCCTCAGTACTTCAGAAAATAAAAAAATATTTGCTTCTTACTCATAATTTATGTTTTCATCTTTTAAATTCACCCAACAGCATCGTACCTATGAATCTGAAGGAAAATGATGCCAAAAAAACATCTAATTATGAGATCAACTATTTACAAATGTTATTTCATAAATTAAATAGTTCTACAAATATTTTTGGATTCTACATACATACACAAAACTATTAAAAAGATATTTTCTTATAAACTCTGAAAATTCAGCATATTTAAACTTAATTGGTATCTTGTCTACAAAAGTATTAATTTTATTCTTATTTTTATCAGTCTTTTCCATTAATCTTTGTTTTATTAATACCACATTTTAAATAAAAAACACAATTATCTTGATCGACTCTCCAAATGTCTGACCTAAATGACACATATTGAGAAACATAGGATCTACCCCTAAAACAAATAATACTAATTTATAAGAGCATCATTGAAATATTTGAATAGTGTATAATAAAATGATTGTTTTGTTTGTCGTTTTATCATATAGAAGAATTGCATTTCATTATCCCTAAGTTAAAGCATTGGCTTGGGTGGAGGAATTAGTGAAGATTTATTGAACAACCAATGACTTGGCCCTAGAGAGAAGACAGGAAAGGATAAAACATATTGCGATGATATTATTGCCAACTTTATCTGGAACTAGCCATTTCCCATAAGTTGAGAGCTTTTTAAATATATAAGCCATTATCCTAAACTATGAAGATATAAAGACATATGAAGTAAATGTCCTCTACTTCCAAGAAAATATAATATAGTGGAGGGATATAGATCATTAAGCCAACAACTGCCATTACTCTTATCTAGATTATTTTATCTCTTTTCTACATAGCAGCCATTTTCTATGTATGTAGCAGCCACAGTAGATGTTAAACATGCCATTTTTTTTTTGTCATTCTCCTACTGCCCCTATTTAAAATACCAGAGTGGATTTCCAGTGCACTAGAAAGAAATCTTCCCTACGTCCACAAAACCCTGCATAACCTCACTTCTCCAACTTCACTGTATGTACTTTTCTCTCCCTTCATGCTCAACTCTCCAGCTGATTACTGCCTTTTTCACCTTTGTCATCCTTTTGCCTGGAATTCTTTCTTAATGCCTAATAACAATGAAAAATAGAGGGAGGGTCAGCTCTGTGGACACCTTTGAGTTGCCTACCCTGGTTAACCTATTTTAAGTAGCTCTCCTCCTCTCCTCATGGTAACCCTGTGTCTCAAATTCTCTATTAAATTTTTTTTTAGTTCTAACAACTATCTAAAATTACCTTTTACTTTAAATTTATTTAGTTTTGTATTGTCTATTTCTTCTCACTAAAATTGAGAACACAAGCATTATTTTTTTGATTTGATAATCTTTTCCCAGGCAGGTAAAAAAGCCCTCAATAATTAAATTCTGCTGGCTGGCTAGAATGTGTTAGTATTTGACATTGTCAAAGCAGGGATAATTCAGGATGCTAGGGGAGAGAATAGAGATGGCACCTAATCCAGATTAAGTAATTAAGGAAAATTTTTCTGAAGGAGATAGCACCTTCCTGGCACAGGAAGTTCTCAGCAGGAGTTGGTCAGGCAGTCAGCAAAGGACATTACCTTCTGGGCAGATGAACAAGGGCCCAAGTTCAGTCAAGTTGCAGCAAGAAGTGAGATAATGTTGAGATCTGAAGATAGATAGAGGCTGGATGTGCAAGAGTCTAGCAATTCATAAGAAGTGACTATATGAGAAGACTGATTTGGACTTTATTATAAACCCATGTGTGTAAAAGTTCTGCAAAGTAAGCCATGCTTTGTGTATCAGTCTGCTTACTCTATATTAATGTTTAAGGCCCTCATGTATCTCTAAACTTAACAAAATCAGAGGCCATCTTCCACCTCTTGAATTCTCTTTTGTATGTAACACAGTGACTTGTACGAGGTAGGCTCCCAGCAAATAACTGCTGAGTTAAATTTAGTCTTTTCTCTTATTATTTTATAGGCCATTGTCTGAAATGATATTTGGGGCTGTCTAGATTATTCTGAGACATCATCCACAGTGCAAGAATAACTCATGCTCCATTAATCACCTGTAATAGTTACTTTGAATTAATATGGAGGATGGACATACACAATAAACTGACATGCTTCAAAGCCTTTCACTGTGGAAAAAATACCACCTTGACAATAAAGAAGGGTCAGGAGAGACCTTCCAGAAATGTGGATGTGGATAGAATGAATACACACACACACACACACACACACACACACACACACACACACACACACAGAGGGCATATATATATATATATATATATATATATATATATATATATATATATATATATATTATCTCTACCCTCAGTTGGAATAGAAAAGGGAAACTACATATATGGCATACTGCATTTAAACAAAAAATAAATCAAAAAGCTCAGCCAAAAAGGCAGCATCCTTGGAGGAATCATCAAATCTGAAGTGACTGCCCATTTTCTAGAGAATTGTCTTTATTAGATATAATTTCACCAACTTATTCAAAGATGTCTAAATGACTCTAAATAAAAACCAGGTCTTGGTGATCAAAATTCTGGTATTGGGCTAAGCAAAGTTATTTGCTTTGCTTTTGTCTCTTCAGTGTCAAAAGGACAAATCAAGTGCCTTTACTTGTACATTTTTCCATAAATTATCTCTTAGAGTTGCATTGTTTACAACAGGCGGAAACAAAGAGCCTTAGAATTTGGTTCTGATTGTTATGACAGAGAAGTGTGAATAAAATGGAAAAATGATACATTAATAATAATGATTCTTAATTTACTCATCTGGAATTTGAATTAATAGGTTGAGATTCCCCAGAAATATCTCAGAGCCTTCTCTTTAGATTTCATATAATTGGATTTTTTTCACTTACTTAAGAGAGCTAAATATTTTTCATATATTTTATTAATTTTCTGTCTTTATTTCTTTATGAATATTTCCCTTAATCATAAGAGAAGCACAACTAAAGCAAATTTACAGAAACTCCACTTGAATCATAAGCCAACAACTCAAAGCCATTAGACATTTCCAAAACTTTGGTGTAACCACTACTTTATCTGACCACCTGTTGCTTACAAGTTTTGCTACTTCATCTCACTGGTCTAACATGACGAATGCTCAAATAAAAGGCAAAACAAGGCAGTCCTGTAGAGTCACATTACATCTATAGATCAACTGATTTCCCATGAAAATCCATTGACCTAGGGAGGCATGGACTGAAGAAATTTTTGTTCTTTGTCAGATGCCAACTGAATAGAATTGAAGATGTTATCAACCTGTGAATATTAAAATATCCTGAGATTTTGATATGTTTAGAAATGCCAGTGTGATATGTGTGCACATAGAGAAGAAATTAAATAGCTCACATAGTCACATAATATAAAATAGCTTGGTTTACATACTGTTAATTTTCCTACAAGTTTTCATGTTTTCATATTCAGAGTTTTTTTTGGTGTGTGTGTGGAAATATATTTTAAAGTGATATTACCAAGTAGCTATGAAAGAATTTTCTCAAGGTAAAATAACCAAGAAAGAGATAAGTTTATCTTCCTGCCTTGGTATCCCTAATCAGGTTAGAGGAGAAGGACAAAGATGGAAAAAGAAAGAGAAGATGGTAAAATCATACTACTGCAGGAGACTTTGCTGGTGCCCTGTTCACATTCCTTGGCCTTTAACATTTCACTGTGCTCCAACAAATTTATAGCTGCCACTATTTGCGATTCTGTGCCTAAGGACTTATTTGCATAATGGAGGAAATCTCTACCAATAGAAGGTCACTTTGGAACCTCTCTCTCATCAATGATTCTCCAGTGTATAAATACCTCGGTTCATTTTCTTTTGGCTGCCATAAATTTATGACACCTATTTTATACCACTTCTTAGAATTTTTCTCCTGCTTTAAGCTCCAGTGATCCACAATGAATCTCACCCTTTCTTGATTGCCATCCCTCTGCTTTATCACTTCACCACTCTGTCTATGCTTCCTGGGATCAACTCCCAAATAAGCCATTTGAACTTATATCCTAGCCCTTGGCTCTGATCATGATGAAACCCAAACTAGGCAGCTGCTATTTTCGCCCATAGACATTTGCCTTTGGTTCCAATAATCAGAATTATAGCAGCTTCTACATTTATGAATTCTTACCAATTTTTGATGATGTCACATTTATCTGGGTCATTCCTGCTTTGCTCAATGTCCATCAAAAGTGTTTCATAAATATTTTCTGAATGTAAATCAATTCCATGAATGAAAATCTTGTGCCTTATTACAGTTCTCTTGCGGTCTATGCTCAGTAAATGTTTTATCAGATGAAGTGTGATGATTGTGACCTTGAGAGCGGAAAGTCTTCATCCAGCTTTAACAATGTCTAGAACAATAGAATATATATTGCTTACAGCTATCAGGTTGAAATCCACCTACTCATACAGGTATTTTCAGAGGTGGAAAGTGTGCTTTATCCTTCCTAGCATCTGGAAATAATTCATCAAGAGGTGCAACTCATAAAACAACTCACTCTTGATGCCTCATTCCCTTTCAGATGAGAAGGATTTGGTTTCAGTGCTGGACATGGAAACTGAGTATGCAGTGACTCATTTCTTAATAAATGTAAATATGAGAGAGAAGATTTTATCACTCAGAGTATAGCAAACTGAAAGCCTGCTGGAGTTGTGTAAAATGCACATAATTTATTTTAGAGACACTTCTCTAAAGCATCTTCAAGCTTGGAGAATATAGAACTCAATTATTTTCTTCAAGGCTAAAACTTGTGTCATATTTCAACAGAGTTTCTCAAAGGCAAAACAATATTTTTTTTTAATATGGTATAGAAAAAAGTGTAGCTCTATGCCTATGTACAACAGCTGGTATTCATATGATATTCTAAAATACCTTCTTTGATCTCAATCTTAACTTCCTCCCTGGGAAGGAAATAAATGAGAAAGAATCGTCAAAAATAGGAAATACTTATACTTAAGGTATGCCTTCATTATCATAATAAAGTGAAATATTATGACAATTGTCCAGATCATTCAAAGCCTTGAAATTTGTTATCCAGGATATCCAGATAATTGAAGCAGAGATTTCCTGGAAAAGTAATTGCCTCAAATGTATGTTTCATGTTGAAGTTATAGGAATCTGACTCTTAGACTTTTAGTCAAAATGTGCCATTTTTCTTCCTTCTCTTAGTTAGCCTATTGTCACTCATAAGTAGAGTAGGATTCTAGAAGATGACAAGGTTTGTTTTTTTCCACTAGTTCAATTTTAAACTTTTACTAGATTTTAAACTTTTAAATATGAAGACTATGTAAAGAATTAGTTAATTGGACCCTGAAAACCTCAGCGGTTATGAATAGCCCAAGCTCACATTTAATCATGATTTTTTTTATGGGAAAAGCTACACACACACACACACACACACACACACACACACACACACACACACATTAGAAAAACAATAAAGCTCCTATTTGGCCAGTCATGCTTTGCTCATATGCCTAATTGAAGTAATCCTGGAAGAGTTCATGGTAGAAAGATCAATGAATTGATGTATTGCAAATTATCTGGTAGATAGTTTAGCTTCTTGTTCCACTTAGTAGATAATGTTTTTTTTTAAGTGGTATGTGCTCCAGAGGTGGCCTGACGTGGCTTTTATATGCTAGATCAGATCCACTGAACTACAAAATTGTACTGAAAACAGGCTTTCCCATTAATTCATGGGAAAACCAGACTATGGAAACTGAATTCCTGTGGCAAGCATGCAACCTCCACCTAGGTATAAGCTTCAAAATCATTTATTTGTAATTTTAACAAGAAATTTTGGATTTTCATTATCTACAAGCCATAGAAATATACCAATTACAGCCACTAAGCTAAATTTAGCAGATATAAATTGACTTAAATAATCATAGGCCTTATATCCTGTTAAGACCTTGGTAATTCCAACACGTTCTTTTTGCTCTTCTGATGTTTGACAGAAAAGCTTATGTCTGCTACTCTGGTAGCATGCTCTATCCTCTGATAGAGTTCAATCTCTACAGTAGGACTTTCATTAGTTCTAATTTATGCTAAATATTTGTATAAGAAGCAAAGAAAAGTTATGGCAGAATCCCTGCCTACACTGTGCTTATGACCTTGATAGAGAGAGAGGACTTTAACTGAAAAAAAACAAGAGGATTTTGTGAAAATAGGTAGAACCATTTAAAACTCTGATAGTAATACATTGATAAATTCTGATGGTGGAATTTTGTCTAATGGCTTAAATGAGGTGCCATGTTTCCTGCTAGTAGGTTTTCAATACCTTCTTGTTCACTCACAGAGAAATGATACTCATTACCTTATCTTATGGAACTTATTGAAAGCAGAAGCCAAGCCTTTGTAAATTCCCAAGATTCTTCTCACACATTGTGGGCTCAATTAACATCTTTTATTAAAGAACTTTTATTGCTTTGTGTTTGATTTGGTACTGCATATCAAACCACAAAGTGAGCTGGAGAGGGAGTATTTCAAGTATTCAATCCTCTTTTAATCAAAGCAAAGACAGACTTCTAATAAAAAAAAATATGCTGTAACCAATTTATAAAGCTCATTACTCAGCAGGAAGAATGAAAGAGATAAGCTGTGTTGATTTGGAATGTCCTACTGTCTCTCTGATAAAACATACTTGTGTTCATTGGAAAATTATTACAGTATTCCTCACAATTGATCAGCCTCCCTGAATGTACCCACCAAAGAGTAATTTCTTCACAGCAGATTTTTATGAAAAGTGGCACTCTCTTCTAGAATTCATGTTTTTCAGGTTCAAATGGTGTCTAATGTGTTCACACTACATAATGCCCAAACTAAAAACACAGACCTTCTTTCTGAACCCCCATTCTTCACCATGACCTGTATCTAACTTAATTTTGTTAATTTCTTCTCTCTACTACCTTTCAAATTTGTTCTTTTCATCCCCAAAGCCAATATCATAGGTTAGGCCACCCGAGTATCTTTCTTGGATCACTGCCACACTCCTAATTAATCTCCCTATCTATACATTTCATTCTATCCTCTAGAATTCCAATGTGACTTTAATAACTCCAGTTCAGATTGGGTAGTTTTCTCCCTGAGATTTCCCACTGGTCTCATAATAATGATTTGTAAGATTGTTACAGTGGCTTGGCCTGACCCTTCCTATGTCTTCTGCATTACTTTTTATTATTATTATTTTGCCTCACATGCTAATTAACTATTAAGCTATTTGTCCTTACCCAAAGAGCTATGCTTTCTTTTTCCTCAAATCTTCTGTTGTTTTTTTCTCTTCCTCTTACCTCCTGCCCCCACCATGAAGTTAAGGTTTACACAACTAGTAATTAGAGCAGCCAAGGATTCAAAAACCAGTTCTTTAAACTTCAAGTGTAGTACTGTGATAGTCATACCATGTTCCAATATCTTCAGAGAAGGTTGACCTTGTGCTTCATGGCTATGCCTAAAGTACCTCTACATACCACCCCTCCACCCAGTTTTCTGTAAATTAGTTTAAATATTTGAAGAAGACAAGATATGCCTCCAACTAAAATCCAGTTAAATTATTTATACTAAATCTTACATATTCTCAGTGGCCTATTAGAAATGAATTTAACCCTTTTAAAAATTAGCTTTAATATGTATTTTGTTAAATGTGTTCACAACTGTCACACCCCCACCCCAGATTCTGCTAGTAAGACCTTTTAGCATAAACTGTTTTTTTCTTAAACTTTTTTATGATGCTACCTTTTGTCATCATCTCTATCGCCCCTAAGAAGTCATATGAGCTCATTGTGCTCAACCTTAAAACTAGGACCCAATGCTCACATTACATGATGTAATACCTTTCTGAGAGGCTTGCCATCAAATAAATAGACCAGCTGTCATGCACCTTGCTATAAGAAACCATATGTTCCTATAGTTGCTGACTTGCTATTAAAAATTCAGCTAAAAATAACCAAGAAAAAATAATTAATGCAGTTATATATTTGTAAATGTAGGTTAATAGCTATATTAATATGTAATTTGTATATTAATATGTAAATAGATATAATATTTATACAGAAATTTATCATGTATTTATATTAAAAATTCAGTAAAAATGTCAAAAAATTATCATGGGAAAGTTCTGCTATTTGTAAAGAATACATTTAATTAGCAAAATATAACCTTAAAAATATATATTAACTTTTATTTTGTTTGACCTGGAACGAGGTAAGTAAGGAAAGCCTCATGATAGCCTGCTTTCAAATTAGAAGCTGTCAGCAGGTTTGTCAGTCTACTCTGGTCTGAACATTGGATACTTTTGAACAACTATGTGAACAAACAGGTTCCTTCAGAAAAACTATAGTGGTAGGCCAGGTAATGTACATTATAGAAATAAATATATTGCACTGAAATCTTGCCCATACATGAGCCAAAACAGTAAGGTGTTCTGCTTATAGAAAAACTGACATTTAGAGTGAGAAGTTTCCTCAGAAAATATCTAATTGAATCCATGCATTTGCTGGATGGGGAATTTGAGATAGAATGGTGATTGCTGCAGAGTTGGGACCTAACACCAAGCCTCCCACCTTCTTAAATAGAACTATTTTTAGTCTACTGTACATTTCCTAATATATTTTTTTCATTTTCGTAAATGAATTATAATAATATTCTATGAATTATATGAATCTTTAATATGCAGCTTGATGGATTTTTGCAAAATAAATATGCCCTGTATCCACCATTCACATCAAAATAATAAGTATTCCCAGCCCTCCAGAAACCTCTCTTTTGCTCCCTCCCAGTGTAACCACTCCTCCTGTCCCACTTGTTAGTTACTACCCCCCATAGACTTGTTTTTCTTGCTCATGGAATAATATAGTATTTGTTGTTTCCTGTCGGCTTTTGCTAAGCATGCTATTTTCTTTGGTTTGGTGTTTTACTTTTTCTCTCCAGATTTTTTTATGTTGTTGCACATATCAATAGTTGCTTTCTTTTCATTGTTGAGGAGTTTCTATTATATGAATATAGCATGAATAATTTTTCCCATTTTGGGGTGCAGGGGATGTATATTTAAGTTATTTCCAATTGAGCTATTAAAATAGTTCTTCAATATTTTGGTGCACAAAACATTCATTATTTCTATTGTTAGGAATGAAATTGTTTGGTCCTAGGGAATATGTATTTTTAAATTTAATAGAGGCTGTCTAGAACCTTTTCCAAAATGTTTGCACCAATTTACAGTCTCACAGAATCTGAGAGTTCAATTTGCTCCATATCCTTTCCTATTGATAATACCCAATTTTTAGAATTTGTGCATTTTTATGTTTAGTCATTTTGGTACAAGAGTATAGATATCTCACTATGGCTTTAATTTGCATTTCCCTGAGCATCTCTTTATATGTTTATTGGCCATTGGAACATCTTTTTGAAGTGCAACACTGCAGCAATCACCATTCTATCTCAAATGCTGTGTGGGATGAACTAGATATTTTCCAGGGAAACTTTTCATTCCAAATGTCAGTGATTCTATAAGCAGACCACCTTACTTTTTTGGCATAAGTATGGGCAACAATTCAGCGTGATATATATTTACTTCTATAATATTTTAACATCTTTTTCTTATTAATTTAAGGGAATTCTTTATTCAGGACAAAAATCTTTTATTATATTGTAAATATCTTCTCTGTGGCTTGCTTTTTTGTTCTCTTAATAACATCTTTTAATAAACATAAATAAAATTCTTAACTTTAATGAAATTTAATTCTTCTCTTTAGCTACTTTGTGTATATGTTACCTTAAAGCATTACTTTTTCATCTTCATGTCATTAAGTGGTAGATATCATTTGTGTAAATTTTAAAAATATGTATTTCTTCATATATTCTGTTCTATTATTTAAAAAGTAGTTTCTAAACATCCAACTATTCTCCTCCTTTATTCTATTAGTATCACATCTCTGAAAACACCCTACAAATTCTTTGGTTATAACTAATATTTAATATTTATTGTATAATTATTGATATTTTAAAATTTAGTTTTAAAAGTAAGAAAATATATTAGGTGCTAAAAATAGTTTTTTTTTACCCTGACACCACTATGATATATTTGCACAAGATATATTACAGACCCCCTATTTTAAAACACAATTTTATAAATTTTATTACAAAAAATGAATTGTACATCCTTTTATCAGTGACTATGAAGTGTAAAAATTGTATTATTTTATAGTACTACATTTTTCAATATGATATCAGGACTTGAACTGTACAACATTTATATAGAACACTTAGTCTAAGGCATAGGAAAGCATATGAAGCACATTGAAATTGTGTCAAATAATTATTTTATGATTGCTTTGTCACTTTCAGTCAAGAAATGTTGAAAAAAATGAGTAGCCTCATTAATCATCAAAAACATCACAATGCACTTAAAAGATTAGGATATTGAGGATAGATAGGTCAAGTCAATTGCTCAGATAATGATACAAATTAAATCAAAGTCCAGCCGAGGAAATAAACCAGCTAGAATCATAAAATCTGTCGCTGAATCTTTTGACATACATATCTTAGAAGAGATTTAAAATTTTATGAGTATGTTTTGCTAATCTTGTATTAATATAAACTATAATGATGTTCCTCAAGAAAAATGATATGTGATACATTCCAAGCATCTGTTTAAAAATTGGATTTGTCTTTCTTTATTTCATAGGTGATTCATGGGAAAGAGGTTTAAATACACCATGTTTGAAGTCATAAATTATATTTATTATTTTAATGTACAGAAATGAAACTTACTATTGTGTAAATAAATTTATATAATAATGGAAGAACTTGTTGAAAATAGAAAATGTAACTTGTTTTTCGTATAAAAAAATAAATTTTAATAATATTATTGAACTGATAATATTACTGAAATAAATTTAGTTTTGCTAAGTTGATCCCCCATTTAATATTTATCTGGTTAGATAGACCAGCTGTGTTTAATTTTATATTTGAAATTACCCACCAATATGCCATGGAGTGCTTAGTCTGGCTTTGTTTGAAGAGAGGAGAGGAGATTTTAAAGATTGGGAGAAGGCTATGAAGTAAAAAAAAGAACATAAACAATATAACAAATTGGGAAGAGAGGGGAAAATTATTTGATCTAGTGATGACTTAATTTTTTTGTGTTGTGTGATGCTCGTTACACAGGACTCCATCGATGCTCCTATAGGTCGTGAACCACAAGCATGTTAGTTTTCACTCTCACACTTTCAAATAAACTGCTGATTAAAATCTGTTGTAGTGAGAATGGTTTATGGTCCATAGACAGTAGCTTTTCTTCTAAATATATTTGCAAATGCCTCATAAATGTTTGCTTGGATGACAGTGTAGATAAATATTTGAAAGAGTATTGCTAATGACAAAGCAAAAGTGAACTGTAAAATATCTCTAATGACTGTTTTAAAATCTGTACTCTGCAAATGGAGCTGAATAAAGAGGAAATATAAGATGACAAAAGGTGAGCTCTTCTTGGTGTGTATGTGTGTGTGTGTGTGTGTGTGTGTGTGTGTGTGTGTGTGTGTGTGTAGATATCTATGTGTAGCAAATCACATTTGCAAAATAAGACTCATATCTGCTGAATAGAGAAGATGTTGATTCAACAGACACATCTGCCAGGAAAATCGGAGGTTGTAATTTAGGTTTTATAGTCTGCGAATGACTAGATTGCTTTTAAAAGTATTACTTCTCTGATGTTTTTATTTCATTCTTTGATCAAATATGTCAGCCAAGGAAGAAAGTGGTCATTTATTTCTTTTGAAAGCAGGGGGAAAAAGAGATTTACATTAAATAGCAGTCATCATGATACTTATAAAGGTTTCCAACTATTTATCAACATGCCTGGTTTGCAATTGTAATTTACTTAATCAGATTTGCATCTTCAGTAAAATTACAGTTTCCATACTGAGGTGGTAGTGTTATTTCAAGTTATGAGCTACTGTTCAAAGGTACATATGACTATGTAATTGTCAGAAAATGTCCTCTTGTCAGATGGGGCAATGGCTCATAGTGAGAACAATCCTGTTAGTGCTTCTGCAACATATGAGGAGACAGCTCCACTTTATTAGTGAAATTACACTGGCCATGGATGACTGGCCATCTTGATCATTTGCAGGCTGATTGTGAAGCCATTGACTAGGTCACTGGGCAGCCAGATCCAATTCAGTCATTAAGGCAACTGGAATAACCAGACTGTAAAATGGTTGCTCTAGTTATTTCTTAATGGTGTAATTGGATAGACTAGAGAGATCCAATTAATTGCTGAGCAGTTGGTGGCTGTGGTGGGCTCTCACTGATGAGCTCAGCTGTCAGTGATGAACTTGAATTAATTGTACAGTTTCTTGACCAGTTGTACAGTTTGTAATTAAAAAGCTGGGGATGGGGGATAATTGATTTATTTTGGTGATTTCATTGAACCCATAGATGTACCACATATTTAAGTATGTGTGTGTGTGTGTGTGTGTATGTGTGTATGTTTTAAATTTCTTGACTGTGATATATCTGTAAGTGATATAGAATGCTATTTTAAATTTTAAGTATGACTATTTTACCTTGCCTGAGTAAGTTTAATTATAAAACTACACAAACTGTTTTAGAGATCTGTGGGAAAATCATTATTTACTAGGATGGGAAGTGAAATGCTAGCTTGACTTAAAATCATTTATTTAGAAGGAGAGAAAAAAAAGCTTCCTTCCTTTACCTTTCCATGCTCAATCTTCAAAAGATCAATGCATGATTATTGCAACCTATTCATGATATAGTTATTTCAGATCTTCTGCTTTGCTGAGTTGTCCCTAAAAAGAACTTGGTGCCAGTGTGGTATGGCATGAGGAAATAAATAATTGCTATAATACTTTTATGGGAAAATATGGGCCCAATGAGCATTTCAGCTCTCCCGCATACATCAAGAAAAACTTCCCATGGCAACTTCCTTTCAAAGAAAAGAATTAGCTTCTCACACAAGCTCTTCTTGGCCAGGGCTGCTATACAAAATTGATTCACTATATCCACCACCTAGTTGTGCGTGGACTAGACACTCAACAAATGCTAAGTGAGGAATGTGTTCTTGAAAGAAATTTATCTCTAAATAGTTGAAGCCAAATAGGTAGGTAACTAAATGCATTTTTACATATTTTAAAAGAATAATAAATTTATGAATTGGAAGTGACTTTTCAGGTGATTTAGCCCACCTGTGATTTCCTAACAATGGTCCACAGACAGGTATAAATCTTTGACAACAATCTCACCAGGCCAAAGCAAAATGAGAGAAACGTAAGAATGATATTTTGGGGAGATTAAACATGTCCACAAATTCTTCTTCATGACCCTTACTTAGAGGCAAAGTTTGTTTCCCTTTCTCTTAAGTGTAGGAGAACACTATGAACTCTGTGCCAGTTTAAACCTAGGTTTTTAGGAGGACTAGAATTATCTAATGTCTGCGTTGGAACACTTGCTTTTGGAACACTCCTTCCCAGAACCAAACTATGAAAAGCTCAAGTTACATGGAAAGACCACGTGTAGGCATTCTTGTCAACAGCTGCAGCTGAGCTCTGGGCCAACTGCCAGCTGACTTACATTGAGTCCCTAGGTGAGCTCAGTCAACCTATACAATGCTATAGGTAATTGTTATTGTTTTAAGTCACCAAGTTCTGGAGTGCCTTGTTCTTAACCTTAGATACCTATAACAGTGCTATATATTCATCTGAGATTGTCAGCTCTGGTTTTCTAAGAAGGATTGCCTATTCTAAGACTCTATACTTCTTACTTTGTTGATGTCAAAATATCCTTTATTTTTTTTCCACATTCATTGAGATAGAATTAACATATAACATTATGTGAATTTGAGATGCACAATGTGATGATTTGATATATGTGCATATTTCAAAATGCTTACCACAATAAGATTATTTAACACATCCTTTACCTGGCATAATTACTGTTTTGTTGTTTTATAGTGAGAACACTGAAGCTCTACTCTTATAGAAGTTTTCAAGTATATAGTACATTATTTTTAACTATAGTCACCATGCTGTACATTGGATCTCCAGAAATTATTCACATTATAACTAAAAGTTTGTGCCCTTTGACCAACATCTCTCCATTTCACTCTCTCCTTAGCCCCTTGCAAATCTGTTTCAGTGAGTTTAATGTCTTTAGAGTCTTATATAAATAAGATCACATAGTATTGGTCTTTCTTTATCTGATTTATTTTACTAAGCATAATGCCCTCAAAATTCATTCATGTTGTTGCAAATGGCAGAATTTTCTCCTTTTCATAGCTAAATAATATCCCACTGTGTGTGTGTGTAGTATGTATGTGTTGATATTTTATATATTATACACATATACATATATATAACAATTTATTTATTCATTCATCGATCCATTGATGAGTATTTCTTTTTGGCATGACAGAGTAGAGAGCAGTGATATGTATAGATGTATGTCTTTAATCGGAATAATAAAAGTTGGATTCCTGTATAATGCTCAATGTTCTTAATGCATTTTATTTATCTATGCAATTCAAAATCTCTGCTCAAATCTAACTTCACACCATCTGCAAAAATTTCCCCTCTACTGGAACTAATATCAGTTATTCACCTTCTGCTTAAATAATTCCAGTGAAAATAATTGACTCATCATAAGGCAGCACAGTCTATCTTTAAACATGTGTGCTTATTAGAAAATATGACAATATTAAACTTTAGTATTAATGAAAAGTTTTGCGCAGATTTGGGTAATTTTATATTTAAAGAAATACTCTGGTATTTGTAATTCATGCATGTCCATACATATGCAGGAAAATTCAACCCTGAACATTCTATTTAGATAACTCATTCCAGACTGTCCTATTTCAGATTATTCTTATTGTCCCTTGTAAGAGAATAAGCTAGTGTGTGATAAGAGGAATTCTGAGTAGGGTAGGAGGAAGGAGGAAAAACTGGAAAAAAATTTATTGAAAACTTAACTGTATTCTATCTATACGTGCCATACTTTCAAGAATTTGGAATTTTAGATGTTCTATAATGCAAATATTTCTATAAAGGTGTATATTTTTATTATAAATTAAACATTTTATGAGTAGTAATTATCTTACTCAAAACCTTTTCTATGCTTTTGAACAGGGAAGAAATCTCACCTACCTTGAAGCATTATTGCTGTGAAATTATGTTATTCCAATGTCAGTGGATTTGTTTTCTGCAAAAAGCATAAACAAAGGCATGATTGAACACAAATTTCTTTAGTAAACTGTTTTTTTTTGCAATGATGTTTAGTATAATGACTTATAAATTATATTTCTGCAAAACATAAAAAGGAAAAATAGCTTGTGCAATGGACATTGGGAAGAATATAAGTAATGAAATAATGTGAAATGATATAGCTTTTAGTCTTACCATCTGTTTATTATGGTCTTTCTAAAATTCTCAGCATTTTTAATAATAAAAACGTGTGTCTGACACTGTAATATTAACATATTCCAATACTACTAAGTGGTTAAAGGAATAATAAGTGAAGTAAATTCTTCTTGTCATCATTAATGAGAATATGGAGTTCTGAATCATGGTAAATAGTGAATTAATTGCCTCAAAAATAGTGGGACTTTTCCTTTGAATGACTGTTTTTTGAAAACCATTTATTGATTCAGAAGCTATTTTCAAAAACTATCATATTCCTGATGGATATAATCTTTATAGCTGTAGTTATTGGTGTTATAAAAAAAAACTTTTCAAATATAAGAAGAAAAGCAATGGCAGTATTTCAGAGAATGTCAATTGTCCTCATATTAATTTTTTATGGATATATATGATTTATACTCTTTTCAGTAAATATTAAGGGAGATTATTGAATTGAGGATATTCTTTAGATAAGAAGTTCATTAAACAACTCAAACACATGCTCTATAATATATATATACCCTATAAAGAAGCATAATATTCTGTACAACTCTAGCCTTCCTAGGAAATAGGACAAACACTGAAGGAAGTTTTTCAAAATCGACCTTAAGTAATTGTCTTAAGGTATCTCAAAGGTCGTTAGGGTCTGTCTGGTAGCATTATTAGCGTCAATGGAAGAGAAAAAAAAATGCTATATTTATGTCTATACCTTTAAAAAAAAGAATAAGTAATATTTTCTATTGTTCATAACCTTTCCTTCTGCTTGTGGGAACAGGGTCGGGGTGTGAGAAAGGTTTGGGACACATGTCCAGAATTAATTGATAAAATTAATCATTCAGAAAAATATCAGCATATAATAAACTCTCAACAACAGAATTGTGAATCTGTTTTCTACCTTTCATTCTGATTGGTGGCCAAGGCTACACTAACTAGCATTTACCTAAAGCAATGTTACATATGTGGCTCTGAAATGTGTATCTCCACAGCAGTGGAGAGCAAGCTCATCTGTCTGAATGACTGACAGTGTTGCTGAGCTCTGGATATATAGCTTCTGGGGATTCTCAGTGGAGATTTCAGCTGGGTGGTCCATCTGTGCCTGCTCTCTCACTTGTCATATCAATGCCAGCCTAGAGCAGTGGCCTTGTGGTCTTTGTGCATTATTCTGAAAAATCCCGAATAAACAGGACAGGAAAGGACAGGACAGGACAAATGGGAGTCATTTCACATCGCCTTAGTTTCTTTTTGTTTATAAGCATACACAACTTATGTTGAAGTGGAAGAAACTTAGATGGCTAAATTTAAATTTACCTCTTATGTGCCAGAAACACTACTTTCTCCCCTCAGTATCCTCAAACTCAGTTCTACTTCAGTTTATGGATGCGTTGTAACAAATGCTGACATTAGCACTTGATGAGAAGAAAATTTGGTTACTGCTAATTTAAAGCCATGAACAAATGTCAGAACTAAGATCAGTGGTTTTTGGAGGAGTTTGTAATTTCACATAAAAAGCTAAAAAGTTTTCACTGGGTTTTTGTTTTTTCTTTTCGATCCTATATTGAATGTTCCCAGTGGTACATTGAGGACATACCAAAAGACTGTCTGAAATGTGTTTTCTGGTTTTCTTTATTGTACTTTAAGTCATTGAGCTTCATAGTCATACATTCACTATGTTCAGCCATACTTTCTGTATGCTTTCATTGAAAAGTGGTTAGCACCTAAGAAGCACTTAAAATATGTTGAATGATTGGAAGAGGATGAATGATTGAATTATATGCTTTAATCTCAGACTTGCTTTAAGTGAAGAAATGTTCCTATGAGCTATCTTTCAATTGTTTATAAATAACATAATATTTTAGAGAAAAATGAACATTTTTTTCTAAATATTCATGAGAAGCTGATGTTTCTCATGGGTGATGTTTAGAAGCAATACTTTTGTATTATGTTTAATGATTATTTGATAAAAAAAAAATTACCTTGGGCCCAAGGCAATATTTAAGTAGCATAAATTGTTTTAGTATTCCTCTGATTATTATAAATAAAAAAATAAATCTGAAGTTGAACAGAATGAAAAAAAATTTAAAAGCAAGGGACATTATTTTTTCTCAGAAGGTATCCACAGAATTCAGCCTATGCTCCTGAAAGCTGTTTCCTAAGAGTTTTCTTCCATTATATACCCAAAATTTACTATGTGCCTTAACAGTAAGATATTCCCCTTTTCTCCTATCTCAAGAAGTCCATTATAGCAAATTGTCAGTAAACATAGCATATTATTTATTGTCTTGCTACTTCATATTTGAATTAGTACCCAGTTACAAGCTAAGTAGAATCATTTAAGGGAAACAGGAATTGAAAAAATAGAATGAAAAATAAATTCACACAGGCCATAGAAATCACAGAGTGCATTAAGTGAAGGCTGTCATCTCCTGGCCTTACCTCTGTGACCTGCAGGCTGTCCTGAAGATGCTATTTGAAGAGTAGACTCTAGTTGTTTGCTTTTGAGGTGCAGAGCTTCATTCAAAGGCTCAAATTGTGGCGAGCTCATCTTTGATCCTCTTTAAATTAGATTCTACATGTAACAAAGTTATTCATTCATGATTTATTCATCATTCATTCTTTCATTCATTCAAAAAGCATTTGTGAAGTACCAGAAATACAAAAAAAAAGAGTTCCTCAAAGTCACGCAGCCAGGTTCCTTTGGGTGACAGTAGTGAGCAGTAGACATAGATAAATGAATGAGAAATACCAAAATAATATGGTAATTGTTACACTAAGCTATATATGGGCATTGTGAGCATACACAAGAGTGGTTCCTAATTCAGTCTAGCAGGGCATGGTTAAAGCAGGAGTTAATCTTGAAAAACTATTGAAAGAAGAAATTTTGAAGAAAGAAAAAAGAAAGACTTTTCAGACTCAAGGAAGAGCATAGGCATAGCAACAGGGCAAAAACAGCATGTTTCAGAATCTGCAGGCAGGCATGTATTACTGGAATGTAAGATGTATTTGAGGAGACTGAGGAAAGGTGCTGGACAATTAAGGGTCTTGTGTTCTCATGAGAGTGAGGGTGATGGGCAGCCATACAAGGCTTATGGGACCCACTGCCACAGTGGACAGTGTGGATAGAGATCATAACATAGGCTACAGTGTTTCTCCCTGGTGCATTCATATTCCAAGTTAAACCTTTCTAAATCAATGAGAATTCACTTAGAAACAGAGCAAGGAGAACAAGTGCAACATGCAAAGTCTCCATGTGGGACTGTCAACATGGGGTAAGTAAGTGAAAGCCTCTTAAACCTCTGTGGGTCAGTCCCTGCCAGGATGACTTCAATCTGCCATAAGGCTTCTAAATATTCTGGCTGGTGTTGATATATAAAATCCTATGATTAGAGTTTTGTCTTTATCCCAATAATGTTCATTCTTGAGGAGTGGTAACACATTAATCCCCATGAATCAACCTGAAGAAACTAGGTAAGTACTGAGTGACAAAAAATGAGAAGGGGAAGCACTTTAATATTTGAATGAAGACTCCAAATGGGGAGTTACTGTACACTGAACTGGAAGATCTGTTGCATGTGGGCTGGTGGAGTAAAAAAATTCTGGGGTAAGAAGACTTGGGCCTGTGTTGTTTGTTATTGGATATGGAATTCTCTGAGCCTTTATTGTCTCAAAAAAGTGATATGAAAAGGAAATTTTAAAAATCCATCAAATGTATATCAAAACATTTTCAAATCACAAAGCACTATATAACTTAAGATGATTGTCAACTGTGCATGTTATAAATACATAGGTATATGTATTCTTTGGAAGTTGCTTTCTTTCTTAGAATATTTTCAGGACAATAGTAAGAAAGCATTTTTTGGGTAGATGATCTTCGGGGTATTTGGATTTAAAGGCTGAAAGTTTTCATATTATTTAAAGTTAACATGATTTTGCGATGGAAATTTTTAAATATGAAGACAGTAGAAGCTCCTACAAACAAAGATCTATAGTCATGAATGCAATTTTAAAAACATAATGCTTTCCTCAATTTCAATGACAGTGGTCCCATACCTCACCTATGGTATTCTCTTATAGATCCTGATAACCATAGTTTATATATACCCATTTGTGAAGAAAAACTCTAAGGATGAGCTCTGTTACATACCTTGATCAAAGTTATATCAAGGGAGTGTTCGGTCCTGAGTCTTAGACTTTCACAGATATGCTCTTTTACCAGCTGCTACTAAGTTCACTTTCTCTGCCTTAGACCAAGAAATCTGTTTGCCAGCAAGAACTGCATTGAGAATACTAAATGCCTGAAGACTTAGTGCACTCTGGAGAGAAGAGCCTAAAACTTGCATGCCCCTCCTCTGGCTTGACCTACCCATAAAAGTGAATGTCTACCCTGATCCAAGGATAATATGCACCAGCTCTCCCTCTATCTCCATTTGCTTTGTGCTCCACCCACTTCATGCTTTATTCTCCTGTACGTTACAGCACCTGCCAAGCTTACATGTCGCCCCTCTGGCCTTTTACTCTCACAACTGGATCTTCTCATATCCCTTGACAGTGCTTGGACTGTGCCCAAGATTCTGTCTTCTCCTGTCAGGCCACAGGGCCCCTCAAGTAGCTCTGGCAGTTGTGACACAGTCACTCCTCAGATTCTGCTCCTGTAGCATCAGGTGCTGGATAACTAAGCCAGTACCCAGTCCCAGATCTTTATTCTGGAAGCAGTCTACCTAAAGAAAAATAAAATCTGTCTCTAGGTAACCTATCCTCAACTCCTGACTGATGTGTTTGTGTTGTTTAGCAAACTCTCACAGAAAATGTTATCTAAATGTCATTCTGCTATCTCTGGGGTTTGTTGGACTTAATACCTTAGCCTTAAACCAAGACTAGAGCTGAGAATTCAGATTAGTTCTACCTACATATGTCTTTTGTTGGAGCTGCACGATTCAATTTTACCCAGTGGTTCAAAATGAAAAAAAAAAAAGTTTCAGTACTGATAATACTGATGCCAGTGGCCAAATAATATGAGCAGGAGTGTTTTAGTTTTCTTAGCAGTCCTCATATAGCAGCAAATTTTTACCTGGGAAATGAGTGTGTGTGTGTGTGTGTGTGTGTGTGTGTGTGTGTGTGTGTGTGTCTATTTGTGTGTATATATTGTATGTGATTATGTAAGTATGGTGAGTGTGTGTATGTAGCTTCTGAAGAAGTGCCAAGGTAGAGATGAGAGGGAGACTTCCTGTGGGGAATCCAGAGCCTCATCCTCTAGGGAATGCTGTCATGTGCCATCCAGATCCTGCTTTAAGAGCTAAGTGAGACAGCCAGATAGGAAAGAGTGAGACAACCTAACTTTTCACAATGATAGGAAGCCATTACCAGCCCTGGAAGGGAAGGAACACAGTTTGTGGTGTTTGTTACCAGCCTGAAAGCCAGAGTCATCAGACAGGAGCTGGACCCTAAAGGGATGGGCTTGAATTTTAGAAGAAGCACAGCTACTGCCAAAGATGACCCTGAAACAGACAGAGAGGAAAATAAATACCCCCAAGCTTTTCTCCTTCTTAAATTGACATTTCCATTGACCAAATGTAACAGGAAGTTACATGGTTGGGGTAACCAGGAATGTGAGTCTCTGTAATACAGAACAGAGCAAGGAATGGAACAGGGCAAACAGGTAAACAATGCCTACAAAATCAAGTCTCTAAGAGTAGAGTCTAGAATATTTATTTTCAACAAGCTGCCTGGATGATACATATGGGCACCATCATTTTATAACCTTTCCATAGCATGGAAAATTTCTTACCTTGTCAGGTTCTCATATAATGCAGCATGAAGTAAAACAACTAAAATTATCAATCTGATGGTAGGAAGATGTTGAATTTTTTGGCATTCTCCTCCTCTGATTTTTTTAAACCAAATATGATAATAAAATACATGGGACATATGACAATTTTGCATTTAAGAAAGACTTTCCCCCTTTTGCACAGCCTCCTAGGAACCATTAAAAGTGAACCAATAAAATGACATTGAACAGTAATCCAAAATTTACAGAAAAAGTGATGTGCATTTACTTAAAATTAGCTTCACAAAGTAGTACAACTATTTCCAGCATTCATCATTATTAATGTCTGTAATCGATGGCCAGAAATAAAAACCTCCAATGAGAGTAATATCCAAAATCACACTTACTTTAATTGTCAACTACTCAGCCCATGAGCATGTTAGCTAGATAGATGCTTCACACTCTTTGACTTCTTTTCTCAATTTGGCTCTAGACTGTACTTAATTAACTCTTTCATATGGTTTTGAGCTGCCTCCCCTGTTTAACACACATGGCAATTTTTATGTATGGAAATATTCTATGTGTGTAAGGGTGTGGGGAGCAGATACAAACATTATGATTTAATCTGGTGACAAATGAGCTCAAGATGCCGTAGGGGGAAACCCTAAACTGGCTTTAGTTGTTTTAATAAAAGAGATTAGGAACTGTGTTTTTGAGTGCTTTTTAAGTTTATTTGTAAACTAAGAAGAGAAATCAAGAATAAGGAATGAGCATAGAAAAAAAAGATTTATACTTAAAATTGGACTGCTGTTCTTTATGGAGCATAAAAATTAGAAGGAGTAAAATATTTAATTCACCAAGTAGAATTGACTCATCTTTAATAGCTAATTTATGTTTTTAATATAAGAAGTTAGCATCATTATAAATAAATTACTGTGTTGCTAGTCCCCAAATTTGTTTTATTAAAAACATGACCAATGATTGATGATTGATGATCATCTTCGAGCCAATCATTCTTCTCATCACTAGTTTCATGGTCTTATATGAACTAATGGGAGGCAAGTATGTGTAGCAAACTGTGTTATATTTTCAGGGCCTCCCTGTCTCCAGATGATCTTGGGCAAGTCTCACAAAGTCTCTGGTCTTTGGGTTCCTTAACTAAAATGACAGTATTGAAATAAAATGACCTATCAGGCCCTTTGGAACATTTAATTCAATGGAACTATAATATTAAAACCTATCTGTGTCACAAAAGATATATTAGATCTTATCTTCACCACTTATTGCCAATAATTCAAAACAATTTGCTGTTATTTAAACACACTTTATATTTACCAATGTTTGTACCTTTACTCAAACCCAAATACCATTCCTATCTGTAAAGCACTTCTTCATTTCTTAAGGCCAAGATCAAATCCAAAAGTTTCCATTGACTTATATATTGGCCCATTTATATTCATCTCTCTTCCCTTTGTGCTCTCTGTAAATATTTATCATGTACAACTCTCATCATATACAAGTCTTCCCAGTTTTAAGTATTTTCTCTTTTTTATTACCGGCACTATACGTGACTAGGATTTCTTCAATTATGATTTTATCTAATTCCTTGTATCCCTGAAAGCTGGCACATAATAGATACTCAATAAAAATCTAATTAATTGAGTTGAATTGGTTCATGGATTTCTTTGCTTAGTTAAAAATTACATTTTGTAGTAGCCAGCCTCAAAGATTGTCCCAATGATCTTCACCATCTAATGCTCTTGTACAGTCATTTCCCATATTGAATTAAGGAAGAGTTGTGGACTAACAGAAGGTGGTTAGAAGTGATGGTGTATGACATCTGAGGCAAGATCATAAAATGCAATGCAGCTTCTTGCCCTTTTGGAACTCTCACTCTAGAGGAAACCAGCCACCATGCCATTAAGACATTCAAGTAACCTTGTAAAGAGGTTCATATGGAGAGAAACTGGGGTCTCCTGCCAATAGCCAATACCAAATTGTCAGACATATGAGTGCTACCTTGGAAATAAATTATCCAGTCCTTAGCAGTCTTTCATATGCAATTGCCTTAATATATAACTGTAACCCCACAAGAAGCTCTCAAATTCTCATAGAAGCTGAGAGATAACAAATGAATATTATTTTTTTAGACTACTAAGTTTGGGATTATTATGTGGCAATAGATAACTAATAATAATAACTAATAGATAACTAATAACTCCATAGGAGGCATAATGAGTCTGCCATTGAAATCTTGTCTTTAATATCAATATTAATAATGTATTAATAAAAATATTGAGGTTGTTAATATACTATAACTATATTGAAATATAACAGCATTATTATACAATTAATTTGAAATAACATTTAAAATATTATATGCCATTAATATATTAAAATGTTAATATTCTTATATTAAATACTTACATTTTATAAGAAATACTAACAATAATTTTTAATATTAATTATTATTTTATCTATATTTGAGAGAAATATTGTTATCCCTATTTGAGCAATGAGGAAACTGAGGCTTAGGACAGTTAATTCATCCAAAATCTAACAACTATAAGATACTGAACTTGATTTGAGGCAAGCTCTGTCTTAAGCAGTATAAACTAGCACTAGAGCTTTGAGTTTCCTCACCCACATAATTGGTACAGTGATACTTAACATGCACTACTGTTAGGAGAATTAAATAATATAAACCTGCAAAGTTCCTTGCATGTGCATGGATAAGGCACAAGCAGCAAATGTCATTTTCTCTTTCTTCCCTTCACAATGTACCAGACTGTTTCTACTGCAGTCATTCTTAGGAAGTGCCCTGGAAGCTAGGCCATTTGGCAGAGCTCTTGGTAGCAGCGAGCCCAGGTGGGTTTTCACACAGGACTCCAGGTGTCCTCTGGGATTGTGAAATTTGGGTGACTCTTTTATTTCCTGTGGAAGAAACAGTGTTTCAACTCAATCTTCTTGCCTTTCTCAAACTCAGAGTAGATATCTAATGATAGTAATGCTTTACCTTTTAATAGCACCATGGAGAAGACAAAGCTGTTTCCTTTTTCTATGCATAAGAGAGTAAAGGGAATTGATACAGATGTGAATCTCATTGACTATGGAATAAGACTTGGAAAGTATTTGTGGCAATGAACCCCTTATGATTGACATACATGCTCCTTCCTGAAAACCTATATCTCCTGCAAAAGCAATTTATTACAACCAATTGGAGGCCAGTTATACAGAATTGAGTTATAGGAGTCTTTATCTATGGATTTTTTTTCTCCTTTATTCACAATCAAGACACAATCTTTTCAAAGACAGAGAGAAAATTTACCCCATCAATCTACTGAGGCTGTGTTAGTTATGGGTGGATGGCCAGAAAAACTTTCAGTTACCTGAATATGTATTTTAGTATTAAAAATAGTTACTGTATTTTTATTATTACTGACTATGTTTCTTTTATCAATTGTATAAATTACTTTCATAGAATAAATGATGCATTGAAAGAAAATGACCATAGTAGCTTGAACATGACAGTAGCTTGTATACTTAACTACTTTAATGTAATCTGGCTACAGCTGCCTTGAGCTGAGCAGTAAGAACAGCAACACCAACTTATGGTAAACTTCAAGAGTTTTCAAGGAAGCAATACAAGTCTAACTGGGTAGAAGCTTAGCAAGTAGGCCATAGCTATTTCTTTGTAGAAAATTCAGTTTTATATAGAGATACTGTGCTTATGAGAATTGCCTTGCTAAATGGTAATCAGAAGGATGGGACCCCTGGACGTCTGTGCTTGAATCAGAAAAAAAAAAAAAAAAAAAAGGAAGTTGGCCTGAATTCAATGTGGATATCTGTTTTTCTTTGCAAGACTATAGGTTTGATGGACAGGGCTTTACCATGAAGGATAAACAAGACATTAAAGAAACACTTTTTAACCTTTAAACAAGTTTATACTCTCAGTGTTTTCCAACATAGAAGTTGATTTTATTTTATTATCATATTCATTGTGATTTGCTCTGTGGAATTGCTTGAGTAATCTGGTCTTTTAAGAGAGGGAGAAAGTCTATGAGAGTGAGACAGAAAATTTTATTGAATGGGATCCTTTTCCTTTTTGTTGGAGCGTGATGGTTTCTCAACTTTTTCTTTAGTTCACTGTCCATAACCCTGCAGACTTTCATTCTCTACCATGAGCCACTTCTTGTCATCACAAGAACTTCTTGAGGTCTCTGATGAGTGGACTCTGCGTTGTGGTTAGTTTCATGCCTGTGTGGATGCTAGCAAAATAATTTCATTTTCTCTGGCTTGCAGTATTCTATACCCATTCCTTTCAGATCACCAAAGTCAAGTCTTTCTTTTTCACCTTCTGTGAAATCCGGAAACTTGGCTTGCTCAAAGCCATTGATAAAACAATTTATAAACCTTTGTGTTGGTTTCTGAGCAGCTTTTGACCATAGATACTTTACATTTCTTTTGGTTACAAAAATCCTGGTCTACCTCCAATGATGTACAAAAGAAGCAGCCCTTTATGTCCTGGTTAGTCTTCTTATAATTTAAGTCCTGTGTAACTTTTGTGAAATGCCTACCCCATCACCAACTGCTTGGTTTCTCACTCCAGCCTCCCTGGACCTGCAGTACAAATTGAAAATAATCAGATATTTTAGAATTATCAGCCAGTGAACCTTTTGGACTTGAGTTTTTGACACTTGACCTGAGTTCTACTCAAGTTCAATTTAACCTGAGTTGTTGAGTTTTGCAGCACTAAATAGAACCTTACTCAGCCTCATACATTTGTGAGACTAAAAAGTTTGAGAAAAACTAGTATTCAGTGTTTCATTAAATACCCCAGGGATCTGCCCAGGTTAATTTTCTTGTCAAGGTTGAACCGTTTTCAACATAGAATATAAAGCCCATTGTTTCCATGGGGCTATGATACATTCCATTCTTAAACTTTAATTTAGTAACACTGAGGTATTCTTTCTAATTAGAAACAAAACAAACTTTGAACAAAGAAGCAGCCAATGATTTTTAGTTTCAGATAACTAGTTCACAATACAAAAGAAGAGAAGGTAGTTGCTTTTATCTTAATACTGATCTGTGTATTTCTTATTCTTCTACACAAAATATTTAATGTTTTCACCCTGTAAAGCTCTCCTAATTACATCATTAGCAGATGTTATGGAAAAGTTAATTATCTATTGAGTTTTTTCTGGGTTATACACACACTTAAATTCTATATTCAGATCATTTCAACTTAACTTTATGATTTATATTGGAAAGATAGTTTTGAGATTCATTTCATTTCACTGTTCTTTTGCAATTGTATTTCATTCACTTAGCTATTTCTGTGGCAATTGTGTTTTGATGAGAAAAGATTACCCAGTGTAGCCATATCACACAATAACTTAGATAAAATCCAGTAGGCCCAGCTATCTTTTGATGAGTTCTTAAATCCCATACACACACAAAAAAAGCATACGAAAATAAAAATAAGCATCATTTTGCATTCAAAATTGCTCTGACTTAAGGCAGATTGAACCTTTTAAATAAATACATCAGAAAAACTGTAAAATTGCAGTCTGATTTCATTTGATAAAGATTTGTAAATGTATGAACACTTCTTTAAAAGTCAGTTGTTATTGTAAGAAGTAAAATAGAAAGCCCAGACAGTTGGGGGAACTGCTTTGGAATATAGGTATGTGTACACACACACACACACACACACACACACACACACACACACACACACAAATATACACACACACACATATATAAATATAAATATATAGGTGTATATATACACACACACACACACACACACATATAAATATATATATATATATATATATATATATATATATATATATATATATATATATATAGTTTCCTGCTGATTCTGTGGTGCTTGTGTTGAATAAAGAGAAAGGTAGCAGTGCTTCTCAGGTCCTCCAGAGACTTGGATTTAAAGGTATATGGAAGGGACTCTTCACCCATATCATCATGATCGGCACTCTGACTTCACTACAGTGGTTCATCTATGACCCCATGAAGGTCTACTTCAGGCTCCCTTGCCCTCCTCCTCCTGAGATGCCAGAGTCTCTAAAGAAGCTTGGGTTGACTCAGTAGATAGAACAAAGTAAATATGGACTGAATCTGCTTGTCAGTCAGTATTGAGGAAAGTGCTAAAGGAACTTTTATATATTTGACAGTGTAGGAAATTGTCTATTCCTGAAATAATTACTATAGTGCTCTTGCTTAAGGCAAGAGTTTCAAACTTGCTATTGAAATAAACCCAACTGTTCATGAAAAAAAATTATATATATATATATATATATATATATATATATATATATATATATAGAGAGAGAGAGAGAGAGAGAGAGAGAGAGAGAGAAATGAGAGATGAATATGTATATATGTATATTTTGTGTATTTATATATACATGCACATAAATACGTGTATACATACAAATGTATTTATAGACATGAATATAGATATAGATACATATACTCTATTTTGCTTAAATTATTTCCTGATATGTTTACATATAATATTTGTCTCATTCTACATGGAGAACACTTATTTCAGCTTAAATCTCAATTATTAGAGCATTTTTTAGCCCTTATCCTTCAAAGGAGTTTCCCTATAATATATCACTCCATGAAGAGAAGATAGAAGTATCTCTTGAGAGAAAATGAAGCACTGTACTTAAGAGCAAGGATTATGGAACCAGATAGCCTAAATTCAAATCTTTTATTGCCTTGGCGGATTGAATCATTGGCCCCAATTCTCAACCACCCCCTATACCTATACTCTTGCCATTGTGTAAATGTGGGAAAAGTATATGTTCCGATTTTTTTTTACTTTTGCCCCTACCATATGACTTCCTTTGGCTAATGGAAGGACACAGGATGTGATTCTATTTTGCTCCAAGGCTAGAGCTTAAGAAACCTTGTATGTTTTCACTCCTTGCTCTTGCAGTTTTGCGATCACCATGAGAATATTTCCTAGGGAACTTGTTAGACAAGAGAGTATGAGAAACATGCAGAACAGGACTTAAATAAAGCAATATAATTTCCCAAGGCCAGCCAAGAAAGATTTTAGAACATATCACATGTTACCTACATTGGTTAAGTTATAATAAGAGTCTACACACACATTAAATATGAGAATTTTTTTTGTCCTTATAAAGTACTTTTTCCAAATGGAAAAAAAAAAACTTCTGAATTCTGTTGAAATATTAACCTTTAAAAATTTTTCATAGCGTTATAAAACCTCATATTTGTATTTCACTTTTAAGTTTCTCAAAGCATTCCACCCTTGTGATCTCATTGCATCCTCACATTATTCTGGTGAGATCGAATGGCTTTATCTGCATTTACATGTTAGACCTTCACTATGGGGTGCCCACAATGCTATGAGAAAGAGAATAAGATGAGCAAAAGTTGATATGTGAAAACAGAAGGAATATAAAGCCAGAGGAAGATCAAAAGCTGTGTCTATGGGAATATGAGCAGATTTTATTATATTTTCAGGTGTCAAGAACTAGTTATGATGGTGGCGGGGGTGGGGGGGAACCAATATGAGGAGGTAGGCTTAGAATGATTATGGAAGGCCTAAATAGTGATTCTTAACCAGGTTCTGGTAAAAGTTGGTAAGGAAGAGGGAATATGTCATATGTCCAGTTGGATGTTCAGCCCTAGAAAAAAGAGATTGTAAAAATTAAACAAGTGGGTTCAGTTCTAATACCATTCTCTTCAATATAGCAGTGTTATTTGGGCTAAATACAAAGGGAAAAAAATAGAAAACCAAGACCAGGAGCAGAGGAATTAACAGAAATTATGCAAACATGTTAGGTTCATTGAGGGAGGAGGTTGATTGAAAAGGCACTGGACACTAGAGACCCAAGAGAAAAGTCAGTGATAATAAACACCTGAAGCAAAACTCTATTTCCAGAATCGTGGAAGCAAATCAGCTCAAGAGTGATGTAAAACAAGATTTGACACTTCCTTGATACTTCCTCTAAGTATTGAGGACCATTGTCTGCATGGGCTTTATGGCTTACTAATTTCTATAGAGCTAAATCTGCAGGTTCCTGTCACTCATTTAGGATGCCTAGGACATACACTGGTGGAGGCAATGAGAAGGTTGAAACATTAAGAATTATAAAATTTGAGAGTCATTAGGCCCTCAGGAGTTTTAAATTTAACCCCTTTTGTCTATGGCTATGCTACCCTGAACAAGCCCGATCCTGTCTGATCTCGGAAGCTAAGCAGGGTCAGGCCTGCTTAGTACTTAGATGGGAGACCACCTAGGAAGACCAGGTGCTGTGGGTGTAAAAAAATATATATATATAATACAGAAAGAAAATAAGGGATTGTAAGCTAACAAGGTAAGGTCCCTGCAATCTGTGAGGTCAACCAAGGGTTACCTCACCTAAAAAAATAAAAAAGGTAAATTTAACCCCTTTTATTTCAAAGATGAGAAAACAGAGGTTCTGAGTGTGTCCGTGGTTTGTTAATAATTAAGACCCCAAATTGATGATCCAAAAATCCAGACTTTTTTTAAAAATCCAAATAAATTTACATTGTTTATTTATTTTTTTTTTTTTGACCTGCAGAAGACACCAAAGAAATTGGCCAATCCTAGTACAGGAATGGAAAATTTTTTCTTCTACCCTTCTAAGTTCTTTGGCTGGTCTAATAATCAGATTGACATGAGAAAAATAAACTTAATTACATATGTATGGAGGCCCCATAAGAATATGAGACCCAAAGGCAATCAAGCAAAAAAGACTTATACGCCATCCTGAGCTAAGGAGAAAGGGTAGGAGTCTGCAACTTTACAGCAGAGGAAGACAATTTCAAGGATAATCTGAAGAGCAAATGTTTGGTAAACAAACATTTACATGCTGTGCAGACACAACAGGGCACATGGAGGATTTTGATCTTCAGGCCCTGCCTAGCTCCCCCTCCAGTTTAACACAACTAACTAATCCATAATTTTGTAGGTTATTTCTGGTGTTTCTGGTGAGAGTTTTGTTGTTGTTGTTGTTGTTGTTTGTTTGTTTGTATTTTGTTTGTTTGTTTGTTTTTTTCTGGACCAGGACTTCTATCTAAATTCTTTTAGGCAGTTAAGGGAGAGGTAAAAGTATTTATTGAATATTCTGGGTTTTGCTTATCTTCAGCTCAAAATATTCCACATGCCAAAGTGGCATATTTTAGGAATGCTTATTCTGAACCCCTTCATTAGTTTACTCCATCTCAATTTCTCTTGCTTCTCACATTAATGGCAAAATAGAAATACACCCCCAAAATCATTATGTTGGTTGCCTTATTATTTTGAACATCATAAATAATTCTTGTTTTAAATTTGTTACTCATTTTTAATCCTTGCATGAAAGAGAGAGTTGGTTAGAGATAGATAGACAGATAGATAGATAGATGATAGACAGACAACCTTCAGATATAAGTGGTTGGACAGACTGTACATCCTAAGCTTGTATAGGGCAGGTGATACTCTCCACCTTCTTTGCCTCAGGTATTCGCTTCATTTCTTAAGAAATCAGCATCTGACCTTGCTTAATAATTTAGATAATTTATTTTTGAATATAAAGATCAATTGCCCAAAAGAATCTGACTAGTGATGAACTATATTCTGAGGCAGAATTATTTAGTGGGCTATGCATCAGGAAAGGCAGGAAACAGAAGACTAGATTTTAATCTCCTTACCATCTGGTGCCACTGAACTTATTGTTTAACCTCCCTGTGCTGCACTCACCTTATTCATAAAATAAAGAAATGGGTTGTATTGTATATTGGTGCAGCTACTATAGAAAACAGTATAGATGTTGCATTAAAAATTAAGAATAGAACTACCATATGCTCTAGTATTTCCTCTTCTGGGTATTTATCTGAAGAACATGAAAACACTAATTTGAAAAGATGTATGTACCCCTATGTTCATTGCAGCATTATTTCTAATAGGTAAAATATAAAAACAACTTACATGTTCATCAACAGGTGAATGGATAAAGAAGATGTGGTATAAACACACACACACACACACACACACATACACACACACACAGGAATATTCTAAATTACAAAAAGGTCAAATATCTCCATTTACAACAACATGGATGGATCTTGACTGTATTATGCTAAATGAAATAAGTCAGATGGGAAAGGACAAAAACCATATAATTTCACTCATATGTGGAATATAAAACAAAAAAAAACAATAAACAAACTAACAAAACAAAACAAAAACAAACTCATACAGACAATAGAATGGTGTTTACCAGAAGAGAAGGGGAATTGGGGAAGGGTGAATTGAGTAATGGGGTCCACTAGATAGCTGGTGATGAGCACACATACAGATATTGAATTATAATGTTGTACACCTGAAATCTATATGATGTTAGTAATCAATGTTACCTCGATTTAAAAAAAAAAAGAAAAGAAAAGAAATGTGGCATTTATCATACCTGTCCACTGGACACCACAAGTGTCAGTGAAATAAAACAAGGTAATGGACATGAAAAATGCTTTGACAGTGAGACAAGATTTTATGCTGATGCCAGCTGGCATTATTATTATGCATTTATCATCATCATTCCCTAATCCTACGAAGTGAGATTAGGTTAGAACAAGTTCAAAGAAGGCAAGACTTATTTCTAGTAGTTGACTCTAATTTGTTACTTAGGTAAAATCCAATTACTGCTCTTCCTAAAAATACAGTTTGAGCAGAGTAACATTTTTTATGTAGTTTATACCAATTCATGTTTGTGTGTTGGTATAGTTATGTTAATTTTATGTGAATTTTCCCTCCAGTGCTTTTGCTTTGGAAACAGCATAATAAAATGACTTCTGCTAAAAAAAAAAAAAAAAAAGGCTTGTTCACAATAACTGATACTTAAGTGAATTTATGCAGGAGGTATTTGGGTGTTGCAGACAAAGTTAACTAGCTGAAATTCCATTAACTGCAAGTCTCCAGATGGATATTTAGGATAATTTCTGAAGTACAAATGTAAAAGTCGTGATAGAATTTTCTTTAGCATATGCATAAAACTTCTACACCACAGGCCCATATAAAAAATTAATATCATAATAATAACATCAAAGAGAAAATAACAAAGCATTATGTGCATGATCAGAAAGCTGCAGCTGAAAGTCCAACCTCTCCAGACAAATGAAAGATATGTAATTAGTGCCTGTAATTTTATTTGCTCCTGACACCCTGAATTTTATGGTATATCATGCTATAACCTATATGAATTTGACATCAGTAATGACTGAGGTTTCATGGCATTGAAGTTCGAATGTGAAGGGTCTACTTTCACTATTCACTGGTCTCCTCTCCTCTGTATGTGTATAATCTCGACCCCATTTCTCACAACCACTTCACTGTGGTATTTTCTTTTGCCAACTATCAGTCTACTATACCCTGCCATCTGCCTGTAGATATTTGAGTGATAAAAATGTACATTGCTTAGAGAGAAAAACTTACATTGTTTAAGAAAAAATCTGTGAATAGGAGCAGAAGCCTAGAACATATAGACCTTTTGCTAGTGCTGCTGACAAAGGGAATGGCAGACTCACTCAATGAATCTATTGACCAGGAATGCATTTGGTGACATTATTCAAATCCCCTATGTGGAGCTGATCTGCCAAGATAAATAAGAGACACTAGAATAGTGTCATTACAAGGTCCTTGCAATCAGGAAGCTTATAAGACAGCTGGAAAATGGGAAATTCTCATGAAATATTATCATCAGTCTACCAAACATCCCTCTGTCCCCTGGGTCCCTATAATTGCTAACGTTTATTGAGCATTTGCTGTGTGCTAGCTTAGCACTTAATACAGATTATTATTTATTCTTTGCAGGAGTTTTGTGAGATAGATAAAAGCATAATTCCCTTTTTATGGATATGAAAACTGAGCTTTAGTAAGTTTAAGTAGCTTGCCCAAGATTATGCAGCTAGAAAGTGGTAACAACAAGATTTGTAAGCAAGCTCTGAGCCAGCATTGTCTACCAGGCATTGTACTATCTGTGTAAAGGCTCCTATTCTCTGTAAAAGAAAATTTTGAAAACAGGAAAATTTCTGTTTTACACATCCTGTGTCCTCCATAATCCCCAGAGTTAATATATGCATTTAATTCAATATTCACTGAGAGCCAACTCCATATTTGATACACAGTGACATGTAAAAGGATACAAAAAACTTCAAGGCAGTACAAAAATGCCTCATTAATGAAGCAGGATACATACTAACAGCATATTTTCTTATCAGAAATAGCTTGATGAATAGAATATTGCAGGAAAATTATTTTATGAAAACATCATCAATTAGTATTTTGATAATTACTTAGAACATTAGAGACACCACACTTAAGGGCACTCATTTATACTGCAGTATAATCAGCTATTAAAATTGATTTTTACTAGTCAAAGTTTGGGGATTGTACTGGGTTAAATAGTATCCCCGCAAAATTCATGTCTACCAGGAACCTCAAAATGTGACCTCTTTTGGAATAGGGTGTTTGCAGATGTAATTACTTAAATTAAAATAAACTCATACTGAATTAGAATTGGTGCTAGATCTAGTGAAAGGTGTTTATATAAGAAGGCCACATAAAGACCATGTGGAGTACTATTGACAACCTGCATAAGAATGCCCAGGGGTGGGAGATACTTGTTAAAAATGCTGATTCCTGGGAGCCCCTCCAAACTTACAAATCATATGTGAGGGAGGTCAAGAATCAACAATTTTACGTGGAGGTTTTATGCTTACTAAAGCTTGAAAACTAACTTTTGGAGTTGTGAAGATGTATAAAGTATAAGAACTCACTCTACTGGATGTACTTTTGGACAAGGATCTGAGTTATGTAAGATAACATAACAAGGGATACTCTTACTTGTGTCAAAAACCCACCATAGATATGCAGAGCAATAGAGGCCATTGTGAATGGCAGTGTATTAGTAAGTGTATTACAAATTCACATAAATTTATTTTTGCCTTCAATTTCAGTATACACTGAATACCCTGGAGGTATTCAATAACAGTTTTGCATGCAGACTGAATCAAACTTTATTAAGAATGACAGTTACCACTTATTCAATAGTTACACTGTGATAATTACCTCACACACATCATCCCATTGAATATTCTAGATTACCCTGTCCTATTTTACTGTTGAAAGTACTAAAAACAGAAGAGTTAAACAATTCACTGGAAGTGACAAAGTAACTAAGTGGCCAAGTTCACTTACAAAATCTGAATTTAAGCTTATTCTATTTATTCTTTCCCATTCTACCATGGCCTCTGGAATTGAACACTTTTCTTGTTAAAGCTATATGGCTTGTCTAAAACTGAACCTTATAACATGGACTGGCTGAACTCGAAGTCACTGGGTAGACAAGCCATCTCTTCCAGGAAACCCAATTTTACACAAATACTTAGAAAAAGAAACATCTTTATTCTAAAATAGGCATAAATATATAATTGAGTAGAATTTTTTTAAAATTGAATATGATTTAAGATAAAAGATGTATATTTAAGGAAACTTTGCAATTGACCATAATTTCTCAGGCAATTATCAGTGAGATGGAATATGTGAGGATCCTCATTTAGAACTCTCAGCATTCCAGGCTACTTTTCGGTAAATATTGTGAAGTAATTTCATAGACTCCTTCACTAGTTTTGTCCTACACTAGACCTCCTGGGATGTGATGAACCATTTTATTCGTTTGTTTTAATTAGTCCTTTTCAATTGATTTCTACATTAGTTTGCCTCTCCAGTATATTCTGAAAAATGGAGGAATGTACACAAATTTATTTACTTGATGGAACAGCATATTTTTCTAATGTGAGCAACCTGACTTTTATTCCTACTGTATTTTACCAGTGGCTGACAAAAAGAGTATGGTTTTAGTCCATTTTGTCAGAGCAAAGTAATTTCCTGGTTGGGCACCGAAAAGAAATAATGGTTTTTCCACTATTGAGCAGAATCGAGTGCACCATAACAAGTCTTATGTAATCCCATGACCCACGCAGTCTGGGAGGGTAATATTAAACATTTCACCTCCACTGGCTAGAGAAGAGGTGTGGTGAAAGGTCAGAGTTTCTGACTTACATGGAAAACATATAGGCTGCTGCATGACTAGATTGTATAGTAAACTAATATGATAGCAACAAGATCCTCAACAGATATATATATATATATAGATAGATATAGATATAGATATAGATATAGATATAGATATAGATATAGATATAATTCAGATATATATATATATATAATTCCCTAAAAACTAGGTCTTTTCTCAAAGTGGACCTCAATATAGATGAAAAATTTATGGCTTCTTCACATGTAATTCCCCAAATATTTAACTTGGGAGTTAAGTACACTTTAAATAATTTATTTTCTAGAATATTTGTATATATTTCACAACTTAGAAATTAAATTAAATAGCAAAATAGAATCTTGGTTAAAGTTTTCTAATGAATGAATTATCAGTGGGTCTCTCTAAATACTTTTTTATATATGTTCACAAAATTAAATTTTGGCTTTTTTCTCTAATCTCAAAAGTATAACATAGAAAATTGTTGTTGTTGTTGTTGTTGTTGTTGTTGTTGTTGTTGTTTTAACAAATAAATCATCCAGTTAAGTTCATGGAACAAATTCATACTTCAGTTCAGGTGGAAAGTTTAATCTGGATTTTGGCAATGTTATTTTAGGAATATCTCTCTAAGCAATTGAGTAGTTACTCTAAATTGTGCAAATATGCCAATTAAACGTACTCATCTTTGTAGTTTGGGTGCTTCCTCTCCTGCTGAAGGATGATTGGATAGACCATTTTTAGACACAGCATAAATGTCTGTATCTAATTGTTTTACTGATAAAAATGCAAACAAAGTCTTTATTTTTACTGGTCATCAGTTTTGACCTGTAACTGGTACTGGGAACATCAGTGAAAATCAATGGTAACCAAAATGCCCCCTGCAAAATTTTGTAGGACTTAGCATCACAGATGCTGGAGTAGAATCAAGTCTAGAAAAAATATTTTTAAAGGATTACAGCAGTAAATATTATATAATAAGGCTCAGTATAATGGGTGAGACATCTCTTGCCTATTTTCAAAAAGCTGTCATTCCATTATCTTCTATTAAAATAATCTTAGTGGATACCTGACTTTTATTCTTTTTTTTTCCATATGCCCCAGTGATTAAAAAGGTTGACATGCAGTTAAAATTTCTATGTTATAGTCTTGTCTTTCTTTTCCTTTTTCTTTCCTTTTCTTTGGGGGGAGGTGGGGGTATGGGATGAGGTTTCTAATGCTTTTGTTTGGGGTTGGTTGATTATTGTTTTGTGGTTTTGTTTTGTTTACTTAAAAAGAAAAAAAACTGTCTTACCAAAATTAAAATAATAATAGTTTTTTGCAGGTAGTATTCTAAATGATCTGAGCTTACACATATAAAACCACATAACTTAAAGTCCAGCACAGAAGTGTTCTACAACTGTTAGTCTCTTTTTTTTCTTCTCTTCTTCTGAGAAGATTTTGATATTTATAATTGATTTGGTTTTCAAATGTAAAATTTGAAGACTGAACTATACCTTAAAATTGTAGTATCTGAAAGATTAATATTTGTGGATATTCAAATATATTTATGTTTAACTATTATATATATATACACATATATAATGCAAACGTACCGATATACCAGGCACACTGGCTCTATATCTGTAAGTCATGATTTTCTGGGACTGGGGTTCTGTTCCCCATGGAGGGTATGGAACAGTATTTCAGGGAGGACTTGAAGCCACTCTAAAGCAGAGCTCAACTTTCTAGAGGATCCATAAAGATTGAGAGGAGAAATGTGTTTTTACATACATACAAGCATGAACATTTAATAAATAAAGGACCACGTGACAAAGGACCACTAAACAAAGGACCATGTGACAAAACTCAAAATTAAATAAAATTTTGCAGGGCACTTTGGGTACTATCACAAGTCCCTGAGGGAGACTTAGCAATCCCTGGGGGGATTTGCTAATAAATATTTGACAAAATATTTAAATGATAAACCCACTGAAAGCTGAGTTCAATTTTTGAAATATGAAGTGGGAACTAGCCTTATTTACCTGTCAGGGTGATGGCAATGTGGTTTAGAAAGATGTGAGGGAAGATGGAGATACCACAGAGTGTCAGAGGGAGGAGAGTAAGGCTACTTCTTTCATAGGGAATCGGGTCCAACACTTCTACTTTTTTCTCAAATTGTCTTTCTTTTGGAGGTTCCCAAGTCAGGGAGCTGTGATAATCAGGTCATTCAAAGCCAAATTATTGGTCCAGTGGATGAGTACAACAGAGGCCTTTTCTATACCGTTCTATTTGCTACATCAATTGCTAAGTGGAAAGAATAAAGTAAAAGATGGTGTCTCCCCCAGGGGCATATAATCTAGTTGAGTACATGTTCCTTTATCTGGCATTTAGAGAGAGTTTATGTGAAATAGCTATAAGTAGATAAAAATACAAAGTAACAATCCACCGTTTTGAGTAGGTAGCATATTCTAGAGGAGTTAAAGGGAGGATGGGGAGTGGCCAAGAGGAAGGTCATAGCTGAAACATTCTCTTTTCTTTCCTTTTTCTTTTTTTTTTATGCACAACACAAAAACACCCACCCACGCAGGTACCACATATATACACAAGTCACTCCTTTCACCACCCAGCCCTCAGGGGGCATTTTGGATAGAACCACCCTGGTTTATGAGACATGAACCTATGGAAAATTACTCGAGAGTGATTGTTTTCTTGGGGTTTGTCTTTTGAACAACAACAACAACAAATATATGTGTGTGTGTGTGTGTGTGTGTGTGTGTGTGTGTGTTCTTTTTTGCAGAAATGGGATAAATAGCAGCTTGAGAAAAATAGCTTTTGTTCTGGCAAAATGCTCTTTCAGATGATATGTTAATAAGCTTCCTCTGAACTGTAAATGGTATGTGCCTGGATTTCAGGTGCTAATGGAAATGTTAGAAAATGAGAATGCAGGGGCCGGTTTTCACAGTTATGTGGTGACTCTCATTCCACTGAGCATCATGACCAGGCTTCAGAGCCACCCTGTGACTTGGCATAACATTTCCACTTTGAGGAGAGATTTTTATTTCTCCTGGTGATGGCATCTTTAAAAGTTGTGATTGGTTGGCTTTATAAAGCACTGTCTTTCATGGGCCAACCTCATAAGAAGCAATGGATGATAATTCTTCCTTAAAATATTTAATGACTGTGACCAAAAAAAAGTAATTATTAACTTTAGTAGCTGAACCACCTCTGCAGATGTTTTAATCAAACAAAAGAAAAAGGAAATAGTGTTCTCAGAATCAGGAGTATGAAATATACAATAGGGGTTGCAGCTGGGCTCTCTGGGTTGATGTGAGTGCTGCATGAGTGCTTAATAAACAATAGCTTCATCATAGAAAGGGTAATTTTATGTCACAGGCTCGACTGTGAAGAAGAACTTTAAGTCAAAAGACCTATTTCTGGCACTGTCTTCTCTGTTTAAGGGAACTTAGGGCATCGTGTGAGTGATAGCAAAATGTAGGATGGAGGTATATGCTTTAACTGCGTTAGAAGCTAAATTATATTAAATTAACCTTTGATAGACTAGCTGCAGAGAGTAAGTTGGCATTTAGCCAGTTTTCTTCTCACCTCTTGATTTGGGTTCTCCCTGAGCAGACTGTGAGGCAGGATTCGAATGCAAGTAGATTGTTTTGGATAAAGTAGGGATAAAGAAGGCTAATATAGAACAAGCAATCAAGTTACCACTCTGAGGAACCAGATTTTTTCCCCCTGGAGAACTCTGCTTTTTTCCCTCCCAATGGTAATGAAGTAGAGGTATTAAAACATTAACTCCTGTCAGTCTTTGTTTGAGAGCTGCTAGAGTGGGAGATATTAATTCTCCAAATTCCCAGCTTACTAGAAACTTGGTCAGACTCTCCTAGCACTAAGAAAGCCATGAGGCAAAGAAATGCACATGCTTGGCCATTCTCTGGCTTCCCCTACTAAGCCAAGAGGAGATATGAATAGGACACCACAGTGCCTGTTATACATCCTGGTTACACAGACTCACTTTCTTTTTTATGGATTTGTTAAAACCCATCTAAACAACTAATCTCTTACACAAAAAGAGGAATACATTACTCTTATGCAAAAGGAAATAGGTAGCACTAGAAACAAGAAATACATCTGCAGAAATGTATTTCCTTTCAGCTCTGGGTCACTTTAGCCATGAGAAGATAGACCTCACCTCGACTTGTTATGGCTGACATTACGCAGTTGCCTGTGAGCTGTTTTCCATCTCAATATCAAGTGCACAAAGAGCTTTGAGAGACTCATTTTCCAATGGTGAGTGGCAGCTGGAGCTCTGATCTCAACAAATGTACTATCGCTTTATTGGGGACATATTTATAGTGTATGTTAATTTTTAATGTTTTCTTTTTTAAATGAGTCCTGGCCTCTTAATCATTGGCCATTCCAGGCACAAAATATGTTTGCTTCTCAGCAAAGAGCTGGTAGCAGAGTTGGCTATTGGACAGACCTCAGGTAGCAGGCTTTATGTGTGATTGGCTGCTGCCATTTTCATCACTGAAAATGATATAGAAAGTGAGCATGAAAAGAAAATCATTCAAGTTGCCAAAAATAGAGAGTTGTTGTCATAGGTGAAATTTTCTAGGAAGCAGAATGAGAAAGAAATTTGTAAGTAGGAAGTTTATTAGATCAAGCTCTTGGAGATCTACTGCAGGGAGAGGGAGAGAAATGAGGGAAGCAGGGTTGAGAAAAGGGAAAAGTGGAACCAACCAGGAACATTGAAGCTGGGGAGGTATATTAGCTTGCCAGTTCATCCATAGAAAAGTACCACAGACTGGGTGGCTTAAACAACAGAAATTTGTTTTCTCACAATATTAGAAGCTAGAAATCTGAGATAAGGTGTCAGCAAAGTTGATTTCTTCTGAGGTCTCTCTCCTTGGCTGGCAGATGGCTCTTTTCTCTATGTGTTCAGATGGTATTTTCTCTACCTGTGTCTGTTTTTTCTCTACCTGTGTCTGTGTCCTAATATCCTCTTCATATGAGAACACCAGTCATATTGGATTGTGTCCCATTCTAATGATCTCATTTTAACTTAATTCACTCTTTAAATACCCCAATTCCAAATACAGTCATTCTGAGGTCCTGAGGGACATAGGAATTTAGGGAGGGGTAGGACACAATTCAGACTATAACTGATGGCCTTTCAAAGTTACATATAATTAAGGGAAGGGGTATAAGACTTTGAGTCCATACAGAGCGAAGTAGGTTTGGAATATTTGCAGCCATCCTGCATTTTTTTCACAGCTACCAGCCCTAGGGCAATTAACGTAGCCAAGATTATTCTGTGTTCAGCGACACTGGGAGAATAAATGTAATTTGCTTCTTAATGACAAATAAAAACATTCAGAGATTTGGTGTGCATGCAAATACTACTTTAACTAGGATAGATGGAGGGCCAGTCTGTGTAAAAAAAAAAAGCCTTATGGGCAACAGGGTAAAGTTACAGCCTTCTTGAAAGATGAAACAACAGCCTCACCAATGCACACTTGGATATTGGTTTATTTTCATAAAACTGGTTGCTGCTAAAAAAAAATTAAATATCATGGTTTAAATATCAAAGTTGTAGAAGTATAGGTTTTGAGAGAGGTGAACAATCAGCACCAGTGGAGTTTACTTGGTACCATGAGTAAATCAAGTGTAAATAGAGTAATGGAGATAAGGTCACTACTGATGGACTAAAGATGACTGGATGCAGACTGACTTTAGGAAGAGGGAGAGGGTCAGCATGGGTGAGGTGCTCTTTTCAGCAAAGGCTAGTCCTCTGAGAGAGTCTCTTCAGAACTGTCAGTGACTGGCACCTTCTTGGGCAATGGGAAGAATGACTGCCCTAGTCTTAAAGGATGGTGGCAGCTATGAGTAGCATACCACCACAACCTCTCCAATTGTGACAAGGGATTCTGCTCTTTACCTTTGGTGTTTTTCCCAAATTTTCACAAGATCATTTCTTTGGTTACAAGGGCATGGCAGGTTATGCTTGCCATGCTAGCATTTAGAACTGCACTTCTCAAGTCCTTGTGTGTGTCTGCGTCTCTTCTTGCTAGAACAACTTCAGGGACCTTGATGGATGTGTCATTTGTGAGGTTGTCTATTTTGATTGTTATGAAAACAGGCTTGGGAATTAACTTGTATGAATGAGCCTCTAGATTAAATAAAAATAACTCTTGGTTCTTCAGAGACATAACCATTATTTTATAGAGTTGAAGAAAAGTAAAAAAGAACAATTTATCAAAACAAAACAAGAAGACTCTGAATTGTGCTTCCATGGAGTAATGACATATGAACTGAGTTTGAAAAAAAACAAAAAACAAAATAAAAGATCCTTTTTATGCATACAGAAGCAATTTCACAATGCAGAAATGCCCTTTTAGTGTTTACAGATTACAAATGATCTCCAACTCATCCAAACATCTCTGAGAATGTGGAGAGAAAAAAATTCTATTCTATAATTTAGAGAATGAAATACTAACTTTTGTGGTGGAGTGCACAAAGCTAAACATACTTAAGAACCAGAAGAATGGTGTTTGGTGACATTTGGCAGGGGCATTAAAATATCAGAGCAAGAGACTCCTGAAAGGTCTTGTGAAAACTTTTTCATTGCTGCAGTCCAACTGTTAGTTTACTTTTTTTTCCTTTCTTTCATTGGCTGATATGGTAAGACAAAAAAAAAAAAAAAAGAGAGAGAGAAAGAAAGCTGTTTTATATGTAACATGGGCCATTTTTGTAAATGTCTTTTTTAAGATAGAATCCCTTACCAATGTTGAAACTGTAATAAAATAGCCACTCAGCATACCAGTCAGAAAAATTGCTTCCAGTGTTCTCTATATGACTCATATTTTTCTTTTACCTGTTTTTAAAAACCAGCGTAGAAATGAAGGATTCACCAAGGGAACAGTGATTATATTTATATGCCAGCACTGTACTAAGTACTTCGGGTACCTTATGAATAATAACTTTCTTAATAAACAACTAATATTTATGGAGCATTTACTGTATGTCAGATCCTTTTTCAAGCACTTTACATAGAGTGTTTCATGTGGTCATTACAGCCAACTGTGGCAGGTGGAGTCTAAGATTCTCCAAAGGTTCCCAACGTCTTTTGTACACATTTCCTCTACAGGTTATTCAAATAGTAACGTAGGTACTGCGGTACTGCTGTGAGAGAATTTTGCAGATGTAATTAAGGTCCCAAATCAGCTAACCTTAACACAAGAGAGACTCTCTAGGTGGGCCTGACCTAATTACAGGAGTCCTTTAAATCTCGACCTAAAGGTCAGATGTGGAAGTAGTCAGAGGTTCAAGATTGATAAGCATTTGAAATGTGTATGCTGGCTTGAAGGTGAAGGTGGACATTTGGCAAGTCTTGCAAGTGGCTGCTAAGAGCTGACAGTGACCCCTCACTACAGCTAACAAAGAAATGGGTACCTCAGTCCTACAACCTGAAGGAATTAAATTCTGCCAACAAGAATGAACTTAGCAGTCACTTTCTCTCCACAACATCCAGACAAGAATTTAGTCCAGCTGACACCTTGATTTCACCCTTATAATACCCCTAACATAAAACCCGGTTACACCGTGCCAGACCTTTCACTTATGAACTATGAGCTAATAAACAAGTGATGCTTTAAACCACAAAATTGTGGTAGTTTGTCACACAGCAACAGAAAACTAATTTGCCAGTGCCTACAAGGTCAGTGTCTCCATTTTAAAGATGAGGAGACTGAGGCTTAGAAAATTTAAGTGACCTGCTCAAGGTTACAGAGCTTGTATGTGGTCAAGTCCAGATTGGATTATAGATGGCTGGTTAAATGGAGATGACTGGATATGGGAGGCAGAAGTCTAAGATGCCTCCAGACACCCACCTCCTCGTGTACATACATTGTCTATTTCCTCCCCTTGAGTAGGGTGTCACCTGTGAATATGGTGGGGTGATAGTCACTCAAACTATTGAGCAAAAGAGATTTTTATTGATGTAATTAAAGTATTTAATCAGTTGAATTTATTAAAAGAGAGAGTGTCCTGGTGGGCTGACCTACTTAGGTGGGTTCTTAAAAGGAGCCTACAGGTTAGAGATGATGAAAGTCATAGAGACACACTCTTGCTGGCCTGGAAAAAAGAAAGCATCCATGTCCTGAGCTACCTTTCAGAGCCCCCTGGCAAGGAATTACAGGTGGCCTCTAGAAGCTAAAAGCTGTCCTTGCTTGAAAAGTAGAAAGAAAATGGGGACCTCAGTTCTAAAACTGTAAGGGACTGGATTCTGCCAACAACCTAAATGAGCTTAGAAGACCCCGAACCCAGGTGAGAACTGTAGTGCCACTAAGACCTTAACTGTAGCTTTGAAGATCCTGAGCAGAGGGGCTCAACTCCATTAGGCCCTAACTTTTTGCCTATGGAAACTATGAGATAATAAAATTTTGTTTTTTTAAGCCAGTAAATTTGTTATGCAGCAACAGAGAACTAATGCAGTGGGAGAATGGCAGATTTCTCTCCTTTACTCCATTTTATGGCAGAGGAGGGACTAGTATCCAGGCATTCCAGCTTTTTTTTTTCTTTAGTCCATCACTAGTGACCTTATCTCTGTTACTCTATTTAACTCGATTTACTCATGGCACCAAGCAAACTCTAATGGTGCTGGTTTTCTACTTCTCTCAAAACCTATACTTCTACAAGTTTGATACATAAATCCTGAAATTTATTTACTTTTTTAGCAGCAACCGGTTTTATGAAAATAATTTAATATCCAAGCGTGCATTGGTGAAGCTGTTATCTCATCTTCAGAAAGACTATGACTTCACCCTGTTACCCAACAAGGCTGGCTATCCATCCATCCTAGTCAAAGTGGTATTTGCATGCACACCAAACCTCTGAATGTTTTTGTTTGTCATTAGAAAAGCAAATTACACTTATCAGAATTCATTCATTCTCCCAGTGTCGCTGAACACAGAATAATCTTGGCTACATTAATTGCCTGTGAAAAAAATGCGGGATGGCTGCAAATATTCCTAACCTACTTCATTATGTAACTCTCTTCAGGGGCAGTGAATATGATGCTGATAAGATTAATAGAACTAATGTCATCATGTTTATGGGGCATAAACCCCCCAACTGAGGATTAATGGAAATATTGGTGAAAGAAAAATATCTTTACCTCTTTATGCTTTGATGGTGAGCTACAGTTGGCATCAGTGAAATATATGGAGAGATTGACTTTGGAAGGTCAGCTTTTAAAGGACTTTTTTGACCTATAAGTCAATGAAAATAGATTTTTGTTGTTGACCAAGACAACTGTAACAGAAGATTTTCAACATAAAACACATTTTTATTGAAGTTAAACATACAGAAAAGAACACAGATTTTAAGTCACTGCTTGATATTTTTTACAAACTGATCACATTCTCAGAGCCAGCACCCAGATTAAAAAAACAGCATCCCAAGCATCCCCCTTGTTCCCTTTTCACCAACCCTTACCCCAGAATAATTGCTATATTAACTTCTAACACCGTAGATGATTTTGCCTATTGTTCTAATGTTTGAACTTTATAGAAATGGAATCATCTAATATGTACTTTTTTCTTGATTCTTGTACCAATAGATGATGATTTATTTACCTAGCCTATTATTTTAGGCATTTAATTAGCTTCCAATTTGGAGATATTACAATAGTGCTAAGAACATTGTGGTATGTATCTTTTTGTTAACATATGTACATATTCTGCCGGTCTCTACCTAGGAGTAAAATTGCTTGGTCCTAAGTTATGTGCAAATTCAGCTAAGTTAGTAGACACTACCATATAATTTTCCAAAGTGGTTGCACCAATTTTTACTTCTAAAAGCAGAATATGAAAGTTTTTGTTAATTCACATTCTTACCAATACTTAATATTTTTTTATTTAAAAAAAAAAGGCTTTTAAAAATTTAACACATTTTAGTTTACAGGTAGTATCATTGTTTCTATTGTGAAACTAATAAGTACCCTATATGAAAATATCAGGACTGAGCTCAAAAGCCATTGTACTCAGCATAGTATCATTGGATAAACTGACAGATGGTAAGAATAAATTACTCATGCCCTTTATATAGCTCTTTTATACATTTCAAAAGCACCTACGCTCCGCTATAATTCAGTTTTCAGATATTCTGGAAAACACAACAAAAATTCTACTTCCTAAAGAAGTTTGGCTCTAGAACTAAACACCCTTTAAAATTATCTGCCATATACTTACATTTTAGCCAAGTTTGTTTGCCCAAACATATACTCTGCAAATATTAACAGAGCTCATATTATGAGTCAGGACATACTCCAAGTACTAGAGATAAAGATGAGCACCAGCCAATTCTTTATAAGATTCCAGTTTAAGGTAAAATAAGGATTACAGCCAAGTTGTTATTTTTTTGTGTGTTGCCTTTTGCATTAATTTCAATTATATTTTAGCCTGAGGACTTATCTAAGTTTACTTACAACTTGTTCATAAAAAAATTGAGTCATTTTAAGTATACAATGTTGCTCTAACTACAAAAGAATGGATGTACACTTTAGGAAGTTCACTAGGAATTTGGGCTAGGACCAAAGAAAGTTCATCTTGAAGGAAGTAACTGACATGTTCATATCCTGACAAGATTCACACTTCCAAAAAGGAAGACATTATTTTTTGCCCTTTACTGTGTTTCTCTACATGATATTCAATGATATAATATTAAAGATTATATCAGTCTAGGTTTAATCAGAGAAGCAGAACATTGTGAGTGATATAGAATAAAAGATTTTATATAAGGATTAGCTTTTATACAATTTTGGGGAAAACTGGGGAAATAAATATCCAAAGGGGATGATGGTTGGCTGAGCAGAGAAAAGTCCCTAACCAGGACCCATGAGAGGGAGCTGGTAAAGAAGTCTATGGAAAGCCTTTGCCTGAGCATTTGGCCAGGCCTGGAGTATGTCAGCAGGGCAGGTAATAAAGAGGCACAACAAGAAAGCTGAATACAAAATGTAAGAGAGCAAGAAAGGACAAAGTGGAAGCCATGAGGGCAAACTGGAACCCACAGGGACAAACTGCTGCATTCATTTGTCTCTCATTGCTGGACTCCCAAAACTGCAATGTCTTGAAGAAGTTGGTATCCTTGCAGTAGAGCTGCACCTCTGCCCAGCCCAGGATTCAGAGAATCTGAGGCAGGAGAAGCAGCAGGAGCTGGAGAAGCTGTGGGCCAGCTGATGAGCAATATGTATATCACCTGCCCAGATCCCGATGCCCTACACCCACCTGCTTAGTACAATGGCTGCAGCTGCACTTCTGCCCTCCAAAGCTCATGGAAATTTCTCTGTGACCAACCCTAACCCAGAACCATTCAGAGAAATGTAATTCCAGCTTAACTAAGTTGACATAGTACAACTACCATAGAAATAGACTATAACTGAATTAAAAAAAAATAGAAAGGGGATATAATTTAATTCTTTCTTTAAAAAGACATGAAACCTGGGGTCCAGAGAGATAATGACTTATCCACTGTCACAGTGCTAGTGACAGGTATATAAAGTCAATCCCATGTGTGTCCATCTGGGTAGTATCACAGAAAGTATGCTGGATATAAAGTGAAGATGCCTGAGATTTTGCCACTAATTAATTGCTTGGCCTTGGGATAATAATAACTCAATTCTAGATTCAAGTTTCCTTGTCAGAGAATGGAACATGGGGTAATCTAACAAACTGAAAGTGCTCAGTTAATATCTCATGAATAAATGAATAAGCATTGTCTCTCAAAAGCAATCATTTTACAAAATTGTTCCATTGCTTAAAATAAAGGAAACATTGAAACCATTCTCCTGAGCCTCAATATTTAGGCATTCTTGTATATTTTTATGAAATTTATCTGGGAGTAGATGGATCACTCAGGCTCTTCCTCCTTTGCACAAGTCAGATTCCCTGTCTTTCCGTTGTGTAGCAATTAGACTTTCTAGATTCTTCTTGTTACCCCACATGACTTCTACTTGATGCATTCAGTCTGAACTTTTCAGCAAGAGTCCAGTGTAAGATAGCTGAAACAGCAGGAATCCAAAAAAATGGCACTAGAAAGAAGCTAGAAAAATGACAGATTTCTAGGAATGTATTTCTATGTTTTGCTCACAAATCTGCAGTTTGGGCATAGTTCAGCAGGAATGATTCATCTCTGCTCCATATGGCATCACTTGGGGTAGCTCAAAAGTCTGGAGTTAAATCAACTAGAGGCTACTCACTTGCAACTAGGACTATTGGCTAGAAATCCATGTGGATTCTCCATGTGTCTCTCTGCTTACTTAAGGCATGATGATTGGGCATGAGAGTGAGCCTTCCAAGAGGACCAGGCAGAAATCACATCACCTTTTATGATGTGGACTCAGAGGTCACATATCATTTTGCCAGAGTTATAAGCACTCCTAGATTCAAGAGGAGGACATAAAGATCCTACCTTTCAATGAAAGAAGTATTATTAGCATTACATTTTAAGAGGAGCCTGAGAACAGGGTATCTCGTTGCACGCCATCTTGGAAAATGCAATCTACTGCTCTGTAAATAGTGATCAATACCCATTATAAATTTATAAACACAGAGCTTATCAAAAAAAAATGAGGTCTGTCCAACAGAATGTTTATTCATACTGATATAAATATACGTACATATGCATACATAACGAGTACTTGGCAAATGAAGTTAATTCTTGGTTTCCTCTTGTTTCCAAGATATTTTCAGTGTTATGCCTGAGGGCAAGGCCACCTAATTAGTTTAGAATAAAACTACTTTCCCCTCATCATCCAGCTTCTCTCTGAGAAAATAAATCAGGTTGCTAAATTTTGGACCCATATTATTTCTATGGTAACAAAGTCTAACGTACTAAAAGATAGATTATAATTCTTTGCAATATTTAAGAAATGTTTATTTAGTCTGTGTGGTGTTTAAAAGTGCACTTAATAGCAGTAAACAGCATTACCACTATACCCTCCCCAACACAAACACACTCACATACCATATGAGAGTTTTCAAAAATTTCCTAATTTATCCTAAGTGGCCATAAAAATAGGGGAAAAGAGTTAAAATGAGACTGTCCAGACTTGTCTTCTTAGATCTGCTTTGAGCAAAAGTTTCTTGTTTTAATTTTGATCTCAATTAGGTGGCTTTAGAACTAATCTGACCATTTGAAACCTGGAAAAAATGTCGGCCATCGTAGGTTATAGAACTGACAATAATTATGGTGTTTGGAAAATACAAGTAGTTCAGTGCAGCTGGAGAGTAGAGTATGTCTAACACAAAGTTTTATTTTTACTGGTAGAAACTTTAATTATGAAATGTTTAAAATATACAAAAAGATATAAAAAATGATATGATAACCATGTACCCACCTCCATAGTTAATAGCCATTTTAAATCTGTTTTCTTTCTAAATAAATAAAATATTAACTATTCAGTTAAAGCCTTACCTGTTCATTCCTTTACCTTTCCTCCCTTTCCATAAATCAAAACCATCCTGAAGTTCATGTATGACATTTCTATGTGTCTCTGTATATTAGTGCTTACGGATGAATCCATACATTGATATATCTTTGTGCTTTTAAAATTTATATAAGTAGTATCATAGAGTATATATCTCTTTATAACTCATTTCTATTGTTCAACATTATGATTTTTATTTTTAGCCACAGGGCGTAAACACACCATAAGGAAAATGGAGATGAGCATTCAGTATTGCACAGATACTGAATTAATAAATTAATCATTTATTCAACTAAATTTATAATTCACTTGGAGAGTGAATTGATAGTGGCAGTTTTTGCATTTGAAAAAAAATGTTAATGATATGCAAACAGGACTGGACACCAGAAACTCAAGTGAATACAGGGAAAAGAAAATATGGTTATTTACACTCCAGTTCTTCCATTTCTGAAGGGCAGTTGCTTTATCTTATAATCCATCGTGTTGGCAGTTACCAGGACTGCATGTTGAAATCCAAAGACTGTCTAGAAGGTAGCTTATCTAAATGTGGGTGTAGGCTTTTCAGAGACCAAGGGAGTCACATTTCTGAGTTTCTGTCATGGAACCCTGATAATTCCTGGGTCCTGGCCCTCTCTCTCCCCGCTGCTACCTCTGTAGAGCGTCTCTCCTACTGGGAACTATGGACTTGGCTAGTGTGAATCTGTACCGCACAGGCTGCTCCTGAGTGGCTAGGCGGATGATTCCATTTGAGTTCTTTCATGTCCTGCCACATGCGTGTACCACTTTCGTTCCCTACTGCCATGAGAAGTGTCTCACTTGATGGTTCTATTCGATTAGCAGGTGCAGTTTGATTAATTTTTAACTTACTGTATATTGTTAAAACAAAAGAAGTAAAGGGCATTTATTTTCAAGACACAAAATTGAGTTACCAATTTAAAATTTGATATATGTGAGCTGTTATATGTGTTCCATTCTTCTTTTCTGCTTACCGTACTACTTTCTGAATATATCGGAACGACTCCTTGCATGCAGAAATTGTCTCAAAACGGTAAAAATGGGACTGCACACAAATTTTGCGTTTGAGGTAGCATTTATTTATTCCATAATACCTACTAGATTAAAGTTATATTTACCTCATACTGTCAATTAATTACATTTTATTTCTGTTGCATTTCTGAGTATGTTAAGCTAAGAACAACTGACTTCATGCAAATTAAACTGCAAGTTTTTCAGGCTGTATTCAGATACCATTAGGATTTCTAAATATATCTATCTAACAAGGGTATGACAAAGAACTTTGTTTGCTGACATATTTTATTGTTATGCTGTACACCTCTCATGTGGCTCTTTTATAAGACATAAAGTCTAGGTATCCTGTCGGAATCTCAGATTTTATTTATAGCTTGCTGCAAAGTGGCTTGTTGTCATTTATTATTTCTTATTTGATTTATATAACATCTTTCCACCATGAGTTTATTTACATAACGAGTACACACACGCTTGAACTTCATTCAGCGCTGCTATGTAGTTAGCAGTATGGCACCAAAAACCTGTAGGAGGCTTTTCTGTTAGGTTTTGTTTCAAGACCATGTTCTAGGAAGGTAGTCATCATATTTTCTTTCACTTTGAGTGTTTATTGTTTGCCTCTAGGTGGATCGGATCATCTTCTGTGTCTTCTTAGAAGTCGACTTCAAAATCTACAAAAAGAAAATGAGCGAGGTTTTCCCCGTAGGTGAGTAAAGCAATTTGTTTTCACTGGAACTGAGTATTTAAAAAGTAAAGGCATCACATTTCACACCTTAAAGATTGTTACAAATGTGATCTCCAGGTACCAGTCACCCCTGGCAACTTGTATCATAGTTTTTAAGAACTAAAGGTGGTGACAGAAAATCTAGTTTCTAGATCTCTCTGTCCCATGAGGTCATCCTGTTGTCTTGAGGCAGTCAGTTCATTTCTAGAGTCTCAGTTCCTCCCATCAAAAGTGAGAGCCTTGACCAACTGACTTCTAATGGCTTTTCCTCTGTATCCAGACTTGTGCCTGTATTTACCACGTTAACACTTTTGTGGGAAATTATGAGGAGCTCATTTATGTTTGTAGCTGGAATTCAAACTGTTCCTGCATTCCACCCCATCCCCACCCCACCCCACAATTTTCTGGGCCCAGATTACAGCAATCTGCCCTAGCACTTTCTAGGGCAATCAAAGAAAGGTAGTCATTCACCTTATTTCACACTTATTTCAAAATATAGGTAAAACCTGTCAGGTATTAAATAACCTTGAATAATGGATTTACATCAACAGAATGTGCCATTAGTTGGATCTGGTTAATTTGAATATTTCCCCCTACTGTCCTTCTTCAAGCCTGTAAAGGCAGTGGCTTATTTAATAATATTAAATTATTGTTATTTTTCTGTTGGCATTAAAGTCACAGTGACCAAAGAACTTTCCTCCGCTTTGGAAAGAATGGCCTCCAGGAAATTTCAAGCAACTGTGAGCATTGATGGTGCCTGCCTTTCAGAGGGCTTTCCCTTGAGGTTTCCATGTCCACTCGAAGTGGCTTTTCATGTAACTGGTGACTCTGGTAGGTGGGAAGGCGTTAGTGGAGGGTCCTGGTGCACATTCACCCTCATAAGCAGTCTATCGAAGCTACTCAATAGAGAGGACACCCTGCCTACAGATCAGAGTAAAACAATTACAGACAACTGCTGGAGATATTCAACTCTGTGCTAATGTTTCAAGTGGATGAAGATCTTCTGGATAATTTGAAGTCCTTCTCTCTAATTTTATAATTGAAAGGTAAATCTGCTGAGTGTGTTTAATTTGGGACTTTAACTACAATATTTCCCTAACAAAAACACAATGTAAATTTAGAAAGACTCCCAGGTAACAAAGGAGAGAATTGTGATTGTGGTCTTTTCTTTTCTCTTTTTTCTTCTTGTTTCCTTTTCCTTCTTCTCTTTTTTTTTTTACACCTTTCTTTATTTTTTTTCAAACACTCTGTTTTACAGACTATAAAACACTTAATAATTATTTACTAGGTAGCTACTGGTATGAGTTGAATTTAGTAAATTCTTCTCCACATAATCTGATGGCTTATTTTTTCTTTCAATCTCTTTGTTTCATCCTCTCTCTTTATTCCCTATATAACCACAGAGAGCTGATTATGCCTGTATTTCTATACTTTTAAGTATTCTTAAGATAATGTGTTTATTTATGTACAAAATGTTACTTGCCATGGTGTGTGATGCAAATCTTCTCATGCCTTGTCAATATCACAGTATATTTTATTAGATTTTATAAATTTAGGACCCCTTGAGATGTTTACAAATGATAACATAATTTTAATTTTTTATGTCTTCTAAGATAAAAACTTAATTTCACTCTAACATAAGATAAAAAATAATTGCATAAGTATAACTCATTGATATTATAACAAATCTATCCATCAGCAGGTATTTTCAATGATGTAAAGCCAAAGGTCATACTACAATTTTTTAAAATGGGATAGTTTTAGTGGTTCAGAGTATATTAATAACTATGTAAATAAATTATTGTTTGAAAATTGTTATTCTGAATAAATCCAAATGCATTTTACTACTTGAGTGAGTGAAATAATAATAAAATCATCCTCAGTTTCATATCAATGCTTTGAATCATGTCATGTTCATGAAGTTATTTCCAGTGCATATTTATAATAGTAAGTACATTTTTAAACTAAATGTCAAAATCCTCCAAAATTGTTGATTCTATCTGCAGTGCTGAGGCAACAGCCATTTGTAAATTCTAATTATGAGATATGAAATAAAGGTAACTTCTAATGAAATATGTGACTGCTAATATAGATGATATATACTATCTGTCCATGATTTGAATTTATAGTTAATTTATAACCATACCATTTTTAATTAGAATATTTTTTTTTCTAACTTGCCATATATTTTCCCTAGACTGACTTATTTAGAGTATCTCTAATACAACTTCTTAACCCTTTTCAAATGCAATAATGATAATCATTTAAGGGAAAAAAAGTCATTTTTATATTAAACCAAATATCTGAATTTGGGGGTATTTTAATCTCATGTCTTTAAATTTCATAATTAGGAATCTGAGGCAAATGTATGAGAAAACAATACAAGTTCAACTAGAAAAGATCATATTAAAGATATAACACATGCATAACTACTACCTAATATAATGATAGGAGTAATAGCTAACATTTACAGATTGCTTTCTATCAGCCAGATACGTGGGTTAAATTGGTTAATCTTCATAACTCTGAGAAAATAGGCACTATATTAATCCCACATTTAAGATATAGTAAATGATGCCTACTTGAGAAAAATGAGGCATACAGCTAGGAAGCAATGAAGCTATGTTTTAAAATTGAGAATGGCATCTGTCATTGTACAAGTGATAATAGGTTAGTTTCCTCAGAGCATCTTCAGAGAAGTATGGGTTCAATTTCTAAGATGCATATGAAGCACTGAGAAAGTCTTATTCCTAATTTCAACTGCTGCCCATCATTTTTCAAAGCTGCCATTTTTCTCTTTTTTTTTAATATATAAATGTCTTCATGCAATATTTTCTGATATAAGTCAAATTGATATCTTTATCATAGATCTCAAAATCATACAGTCACCTGCAAGTGAGCAGGAAAGTGGTCACCAGAAAGTCAAACACCTTACAGCATGACCACAGGGGAAAATGGCAAAATGCCTGTATTAGTTTGCTAGGGCTGCTGTAACAAAATATCATGGATTGGATGACTCAAACCACTAAAATTTCTTTTCCCACAATTTTGGAGGCAACAAATCCAGAATCTAGATGTCAACAGGGTTGATTTCTTTTGAGGTCTCTTTTGTTGACTTGTAGATGATCATGTTCTCTCTGTGTCTTCATGAGGTCTTTGTTCTGTTTGTGTCTGTGTCCTAACTACCTCCTCTTATAAGGAAATCAGTCATATTAGATTAGGGCCCATCCTAATGACCTCATTTTCACTTAATTATCTATTTAAAGATCCTATCTCCAAATACAGTCACATTCTGAGGTACTTAGGACCTCAACATTTATATTTGGGGGTGGGGGGACACAATTTAGCCCCTAACCAGACCCATATGAAAATGCAAGTAGGAACCTCAAAGGAAAGAAACCAGCAATAACTTTTTTTTCTAGCAGTTTTATATTTTGCTTTGAACGAAGCACATTTGACTTTTTTCTTCCAGATGTACCATTTGAAAGTCTAGTGTGGCAGCATTATGGTATTGCCATACACTTTGATCGCAAATAATTTACAGTATAGTCCACCAGTACATGGCCTACAGCAAATAATATTTGTATGATATTGCTTTGTTCTTCATATAAAAGGTTTGCATTTGTTAGTGTAGTAGAATTTACTGTGTGTAGTTTTCATTTATTTGGAATATGGACATCAATTTTGTATTAGAGTTTAAGTCCTAATAGAGAATTTAAGGATATTAATTTTCTTCCTAATAACAATGTTAAATTTACAGTTTTGGAACTGTATCAAAGAATCCTGATGTTGGAAACTTGAGAGATGTCATGGCCAAGCCCACTCCTTCCTTTAGGGAAGCCTGCATTTGTTTACTGCAATAGTTCTCAGGTAGTGGTGATTTTGCTCTTCAGAGGACATTTAAAATATTTTTGGTTTTCACTGGGGAAGGGTAGAGGCCAAGTATGCTGCTAAACATCCTACAGTGTACATGACAGTCCCCAATGAAAAAAAAAATTATCCAGCTATGGATGTTGACGGAGCAGAAGTTGAGAAGCTCTGGTCTACAGAAACTGTCATTCTCTTATTATTCATGCCACAAAGACCAACTTTGTCTTTGGACTTGGCATATTTCACAGGCTTTTTACCCAAACTTATCTTTCTGGGTTTGGAACTTGTACCCTTAGCCTAACCTCTGGTTTCTTGGATTCATGATTCTCCTCATCTGTACTTCAGGGATTGCCCTCTCTCCACTTCCTCTGTACCCACAGATTTCTATGCATTGAATTCTGTTAACCATGTTGCCTCCCCAACAAGTGCCTGGTTTTCCCAACCCACTCCTGATATCAGTCATCTATTGTTGCCCATAACTGTAGTGTATTGCTCTCATAAAATATAGTTAAGTGTTATGTATACATTTTATACACTTAATGAACAACTATGGAGATAAAAGCTTATGTACAGAGCAAAGAAAAACAGATTCACCAATTATACTCTCTACATACCTCAAGCAGAGCTTATTGCTTCTTTAGCTAAAAGTTTTCATTTTTATCACTTATCATTGGTTTTCTGAACACTAGTTGATAGAATTAAATGTGTGAACTCACAAATATGTTTGAATTTTAGAAATCTTCAGCTCCCTCGTATCCGATCTCAACCGATTTGTTCACAATGAAAATACCTATGACTAACGATTTATTCATGTTCTCTTTATTTTTTAACCCTGAAAGCAATGAAATTTGTTAATTTTTTTTGAGCTAGGGAAGTTATAAAACTTAAAAAATACTTGTGTCAACTTATTAATAGTTAATTATAATTAATATGTATCTTTTAAATAATAACTAAATGAGAAAACTGATGAGAAAATGATTCCAGGATGCAGATGTAATCATCCCAAACCTACCACTTGTATCTATGAGGAAGATGTTTTTTAGACAGAAAACTTCATTTATGTTTATGAATGTCACTCAAAAACTCTTTGGAAAAAAATCTAAAAAAAAGGAAGCTAAACTTTGTCCTCTATTCTTAATAGACACAGCAAAATAATGAACCAATTGACCCATTAATATTTTGAGGACATTTCTCAAGTACAACTTAAGATATCAAACCTTGTAAAGTTACAAGAAGATCCAATGCCTTTAAAAAGAGCTTTGGAAATGGTACACACATAAAAAATACATGTATGACAAGTATTAAATTGTGGAAGACAAATTATTATATATAGATACAGATGTATCTATATATAATACAGATGTATTACTTTTTTTTTTTGTACATAGCACAAAATATTTTAATGAAAAGTCAAAGCTTAATTCAAATTTGAATGTCTTACCTTGGCAACCTGTTAAATATTTAAACATCTCAATGGCTGGCTAAATTGCAAACATTTTATTCAAATATTAATAGATATGTTATTAATTTATTTAATTTGAGTATGTACACATATTTAGGTTTACATTTTTTTTTTTACTTTTTAGACACAAATCACCAGAAAGAAAATCTCTAATTCTGATTTTACTTAGGCTTGTCACATCTTTAACACATCTATTATTTTCTAAACAAAAAAAAATCAAGAAACTTCTCAATCAGGTTCCAGTGATTTGATCTGCTAATAGTCTTCCAAACATATATTAAATGATATTGACATAAATATGTTTTTATTTACTTTCCTGATCATGTGCTTTCATCATTTATTTCTGTCTGTCTAAATTATATACATCCTTGCAAGGCAGCTTCAGAAGGACTTTTATATTTTGATTTATTTTTTTACTTCTTTGTCTATCTCACCAATGTAAAGGTAATTTTGTGGAGAACAGAGACCATTTCTAATATTCCATGGCACTTGCATAATCTGAAAAAATTTAAATATATAGTGGGCGTTTATTATAGTAAATATAAAACTATCATGAGCTTAAGCTGAAACACTATTTATATAGTATCATGTAAAATGTAATTTTTTACCCAAAACTATAAGTACTGTTATATAGCATAGCTACATGAGGGTATAGCTCTTCTTTTCATATATTTTTCAACTGCCAAAACAAGAAAATAATATTTGCCATCTCCCCCAAAATATTACAACCTCTGATAAATGGGAATATTAAAAAACCTTTTTACCTGGATCTATTTTTTGAAAGTTATCAAGATAAGGTAGTCTCATTACCTCTTCTTCATCCCCTAATCAATGATTTTGCAAGTTTCTCTCATCCACGATTATTCATTATCTTTCTGTCCTTCAAAAAACTGTTTATTATATGCCTACTGTGTGCCAAAAACTTTGAACACTACTGCATTTAAGATATAGTTCTTATAATATGCCTGAGAAGCAAATATTATACAGTATAGTTGGAAGACAATATTAACAAATAATTTAGTATAGAGCTGGTATGGTCATAGTACCCAGGAATTTAGAGGCAAATATGTATGCAGACCAGGGTAATTGGGGTACTTTTCATGAATAATGTGGTACTTGTAGTAATCTTTAAAGGATGAACAGGAGCAAAGAAGTGATGCCAAGTGTTATGTAAGTGAGATAGAGGAAGAAGGGCAGTTCAGATGGAAGAATCTGTGAAATAAGTAGAATGCTTATATCCAATTTGTGAATCCTTCACTGAGAAATGTTGACACTGATCACCATGTAAGAAACAGTTGGTGCTAAGAGTGGATCCTTGAGTGGGAGGGTAACATGATAGATCCTATATTTAAGAAAGATTAATTTAGTCCTGACTTAAGAGACCAACCTTCCCACAATAACTCAATGGCATAGGTTCATCATCCACTTTTATTGGGATAGATATGAGCAAAGGCTGAAGAAAGCTCAGTAAATTGTCCAAAGTCACAGATTTGGGTATTTTTTTATCTCAGAGCCTTTCCACCAGGCAATGCTTCTTCCCATAGCAGTCCTGAAAATATGGATAATTGTTTGAGACTTGACTTTCTACAAAAAGAAAAGTCATATATTATCTAGAGCTTCTGAAAAGCTAATGTGCCTTCTTCAGCTATATGCAATATGCACATGTCCTCTTTACTTCCTCTTCTTACCTGTTCCCCAATCATAAGTTTTCCAAGAACAATAATGAAGCACAGGGTGCAGTAATCTGCTAAGGTAATACTTATCAACATAATGAGAAGAAGACAAAGCCTGAAGGCAGTATTGATGACAAGTGTGGTTAAGCTCTGAAGAAGTTAACCAATGACTTGTGAAGAGCTCGATACATTGTCAAAAACATCTAAGTATAGGGTGGAAACAATGAGTTTTTCATAACAAGAAATAGTTTCTATTCCTGTTACAACCACGTTAGAACTGTGTGGCTTTGTGGATGTTGCTTAATCTTTCTATGCCTCAGTTTTGTCATGTGCAAACACAGTAATGGGCCAATTCCAAATAGAATGAATATTCACAGAAGTGTGCAGACCATACATCATAAATTTAAAAATATCTATATTTATTTCTTATTACAATTTTAAAAGGAGGTTTTTCAATTCTTGTGACCATCTTTTAAAATATATATATAAAACTTCTTATTACAAAAGTAGTACAGATTTATGCACCAAAAAAAAAAAAAGAAGAAGAAAATGCTAACCATCTCCTATCCTACAGTCCAGAGATGAGTTAGATTTTGTTGTTTACCCTTCAGGTCTTTTAAAATGGAAAATGCAAATAACCTGAAATGTAGTCTTATAAATTGCTGTGTGTCACCTACCACAAATCATGAACATTTTTCCCTATCATTATATATTCTTCCATAACATAATTTTAATGCATCAAATATTCACCCAAAACCATACTGTTGAATTGTAGATTATTCAAATTATTCTCTATCCATTTATAAATAATACTTATATAGATAGATAAATAGATAAATACTGGCACACATCCACATTTTTTTAGAGTACTTTTCAAAAGTGCAATAGCTTTTTCACAATGCTTACAAAACTAAGACACTTTTGATAGTAGTTGTCAAATTGTCAACTGTGTTTGCAGCACTATGGATGAATGCTATGTATTTAATAACTTCAGGGGTCACCATTTACAGAATGAAAAATATGAACAATAACACTTTCTTTAAGTGACCTGAGCGTCTTAGTCCATTTGGGCTGCTATAACAGAATACCACAGGCCTATAAACAACAGAAATTTATTACTAATAGTTTTGGAAGCTAGAAATCTGAGATCAGGGTGCCAGCATGATCGAGTTCTGGTGAGGATCCACTTCCAAGTTACAGACAGCCAGTTTCCTGTTCTATCCTCACATGGTGGAAAAGAAGAACTCTCAGAGGTTCCTTTTATAAGGGTGCTGATCCAGCTCATGACAATTTCACCCTCATGATCTAATTACCTCCCAAAGGTTCCACTTCCTAATACTATCGCATTGTGGTTTAGTATTTCAGCATATGAATTTGAGGGGACACAAACATTCAGTTCATTGCACAGCATTTATAATCCAATGAGCAGTATATGAGAGTTTACTTTTCTACACTCTTCATAATGGGGCACATTCCCATGTTATCACTTTTATATATAAAATAAGGTAATTAATGAGTAACAAAGTATATTTTATTACTAGTATGGCTTATTCTATTTTTAGTTATTTATTAATTATATCTCAAAGTCTTATGTGACATTTCTCATTATATTGTTTGCACATTTTATTGACTATTTCATTTTTTTCTTATTGATTTGCAAGAACTCTTTGTATATTAGTTATTAGTCATTTCAAATATATGTTGTGAATAGTTTCCCAGTCTGTCATTTTTTTGTGATATTATTCTTTTATAACCAAAACAATGGGGAACAGTAGAAATAAAGACAAAAAAAAGGTGAAAGAGAAATGTAGAAAAAGAAAGAATGAAGGAAAGGAAGGAAGTTAGGTATGAAGAGAGGAAGGAAGGGGAGATGCAAGAAAGAAAAGAATGAAGGTAAAAAAAAGAAGAAACCCTTTTCATAAGAGAATAATGTTGCAAACTGAAAGCTAAAAAAACACCTTGATTTTAAGCCTATGTACTTGATTCATAGGAAATCACTTTATTTCAAAAGGAATTGTTCTTAATTCTACTCCTCAGGCACTTTTTATACACACCAGTGTGCTTCCTGATTACCAGGTGTGGTAAGAGGAAAAATAGCCTCCCTACAAAGATGCCTTAATTTATGAATATGTCAAGTTACATTGCAAAGTGAAAATGAGATTGCAGATGCAATTAAGATTGCTGATTAGGTTGCTGGCTGAAAGATAAAAATGTTATCCTGAATTATCTGGGTGGACCCAATGTAATCACAAGGATCTTTAAAATTAGGGAGAAGCAGTGGAAGAGAGTCAGAGAAGTTATGACTATGAAATAGTGTTCAGAGATGCAACATTGCTGGCTTTGAAAATGGAAAATGGGGGCCATAAACTAAGGACTGTGTGTGACCTCTGGTAGCTAGAAAGGCAAATAAACTGATTCTCCCCTAGAGCGTCCAGAAAGAAATGCAGCACTGTGGACATCTTGATTTTAGCCCAGTTAAACCCATGTCAGACTTCTGACCTACAGAACTGTAAGATAATAAATTTATGTTTTCTTAAGCCACTAAATGTATGGAAATTTGTTACAGCAGCACCAATAAACTAATTTACCAATTACCTTTAAATAAGCATAAGAAATGCAAGATAAATTGCTTATCCAGTCTGAATTGCAATTTTTTTTCCAAATGGCACATGTAGTGTAAAAAACCTACAGTGAAAGAATTCAGAATTGTCTTTAATTGTGAATATTTATGAGGACTTGGCACATTCATGTACATTTGTACATTTTTAATGTGTGGATCACATTGATGTTTAGAATTATAAAAGACATGCTTTTCATATTGTGACATAAATTAGTTGATGGCCTTCTTAGGATATGGGTGCTAACCATTTGCACTTAATGGATCTCAAAACTACAAACACATTTTGCCCTCAATGAAAATCTAGTGAAGTATTGCTGTAACCAAACAACAGGAATGTGGGAACAAGCTGCAGGTATAGGCAGAAAGCAATATGTCCCTTCAAAAGTAGGGAATGTGCAGTGTGTATAGCAAATGCTGATAAACAGCAGAACAAATGAAGACCTGGGGACAGCAGCCTTGACTAAGCAGAGTTTGATCTTATTGAAAAGTTCTGATAAAAACAAAATGATGTTTGGAGAAGGAAAGATGCTATAGGCATTTTAACAGAGACCCCTGCAGAGTTTTTGAAAGACCATTTAAATATTCTGGTTAGACTGGTTTCTCAGTAGTTGAAAACATTGGGGCAAATGCAGAAAAAAGAATAAATACTTTTGAGGAATATTATATGAATTAAATAGACACAGGAGTAAGAATAAATATAAAAACAAATAATCGAGTTAACAAAAACCTTCAACCTACCTTGCACTTTATGTGTGGGCCTAATTTCTATTCAGCCACATGTCTTTGAAGACTTGTCTCCTTCACTTGCTATTCAATTCATAATATCCACATCAATCATGTTGTTATCTCTGCCATGATACCCCAACTACCATCCTTGTTGAGGTTATCAGGACCTCTTTGATGAATGGAGCATGGTTATTAAAATCAGTGCATATTTGATTACATGACTTCACATGACCCTTTGCAACCTTTAACTTACATACCTGGGCAGCCTTTATCCTGGTGACCACTCTGTCTTCCACTTCTCTTCCTGCTAGCCCTCTGTGGTACACTTACCTACACACAGATCATCTCCTGCTAGGAGTCCCTCAGCCATCTTTAACTCAACACATCCAAAACTAAATTCAAAATTTCCCCCACCCCATCTTCCTCCTTCTGAATCCTATATCTCAGTAATTGCTACCAACCTATGTATGAGCTGGCCAAGCCAGAAGCAGCAGAGCAATGCAATTTTCTAAGCGATGCCTTTTATTAATTGATTGATTTATAAATTATTGAGATTTGAGTGCTCCCCTTGGCCAAGAACCAACTAGTGTGTGTGTGGGGCGGGGGCTTTGGGGGATTCTTAAAATTTCTCTTAGCCCTAACAACTACCTTGTAAAAAGTGGATTTAGCAATAGTTAGATTCAGTGGATCCAGGTTTTCAACCTAATAGAAGGAGCCCTACTCTGTGAGGATTTTCCCTTTGTCAGTCAGTTTTTTGCTAAGAATTTCTTGTTTGTCAAGTTTCACAAGAATCTATGAAGATACCACTATCTTCCCTATTTCAAGGGAAACCTAAAAATCTTGGAGCACTTCATTTTTGCTAATAATATTTTCTTTCTCTGCAAATGCAAATTGCTCCTAGAAGCCCTTGGTAATTAATTACTTTTTTAAATTAAGGAATATTAAAAGAAGCCTGTGGTATGAAATTAGCCTTAAAAGCGGGGATTTGAGAGCACATAAAATAAAAGCCACAAGAAGATCACTGTAATTGTTCTATTTGGCAGACCTGCCCATATGTGTGCATGTCCCTGAAATTCTGACAATGAAATTGTAAAATTTATTTCAGGGTCCCATCACTATATTTTCTTGGGAGTGGAGACAGTGCCTCAGTAGCCCACGAGGATAACTTTTTCCAGCACAACACACTCCTTTTTCCCTGCAACCCACAGGCCTCTTCGAAGCTACTCTCTAGCCATGTACATGTCCCTTAGCCAACCTACTGGGCCTGGCAATGGACTGCAATAGCCATGCCATCCAGCTGCAAGGTTTCAAATATGAAGAAAAGCAAGTGTGTCTTACTAAGAGAATAACTGTTTCCAAGTCCCAGAACTCATGTGACGTGGGTACACCCTTACCAACATTAGTGTTGGTTAGACCGCAAATTAGCTCAGCTTGGATATTCAAAAAGTGGAACATATACTGTTTCCGTAAGATTCTCCTCCAGCACACAAATCTCAGAACATTTTTATACCAGTGATTTTCAGACTTCAGCTTGCTTGAAAATCACTTGGAAGACCTGGTAAATCAAAGTTCCAAGCCCCTACCCACAGAGCTTCCCATTCAATACATCTTTAGAAATTTGCATTTCTAACAAATTATCACATGATAATAATGCTACATGTCCAGAGACCAAACTTTAGACTAAAGTCCTATGAGGGGTTGTTTGTTTTTATTCTTTTAACTTTGCCAAAAAGACTGTATTAATTATGGGAACTCCAGATAAAGAAGTAAGACAAATCCCAAGTTATTACAAAACCCAGAGTCTATTTTATTTTTCAAAAAGTGTGGGACTATTTGTCATTGGGAAATGAGATACTTCTCCAAAGACAGATATCTTTATGAGGACAATCTTTCTTATTAACTGTGTATCCCATAAAAGAAGGTGAAATAGATATTCAAAGCAGACTTCAAAGCAGGTTAGATACTTCCTTATGAAGGGCTTTCTGAGATGTATGAAGCTGTTACTGAAAACTGTTTATTCATAGGAAACTAGTTGGTTTTCATACTCATTTTTTATTAAAATAAGAATTTTAGTTATATTTGTACTTTTTGTGCAGAACTCAATAGGGTAATCTGACAGAAAGTTGTTCTGTGAGTAAAAAGAGCATCTATTATTAAATTAATATAAAAAAGGCCCCTTAAGATGAAATAGTCACTTAGCCTATGGGTGGTTTCTGCCTACGAAAGGAAGGGATTTTCTAGAATTGGGTTTCTGAACACACAGAACAATACCATCTAACAGATTGATCTCTATTTTGAAATGGTATCTATATCACTTTGGCTAAGAACCTTTTATTTCATTTTTGTCTTATAACAAAGAAGTATGATACTTGAAGAACTGTTTTAAAAAAAGGGCAGTAGCTCTGTGCCCATGCTCCATCAGTCTCCTAACTGTTCCAAATTTTGAATGTCATGAATCCTTATCTCCATAGGCTATTATATTCTTTTATATATTATCTTTTTAATTCCTATTTTTGTTTTAAGAAAAAAAATCTTTGTAGAAATGTGTTGCATAAATATAGTTCAACTGAACACATTATATAAAATAATGTTGAACTAAAGTGAATTTCATTAATAAAGTACTTTGTATACCAAAAATACTCTGTGCTTTATTTTAATACAAATAATATCAGAATATGAAGCCATGTGTTTTGTAGATTTTGAATAAATTTCTCTTATGAAAAAATGTTATCGATCAAAAGATGGTATATCATCCCTCTTCTTAAAGTTGTTTAATTTTCAGGATAAAGTTTAAATGCTTCAACATTGTGTATTAATCAGGATTCTACAGAGAAACAGAACCAATAGCATATCCACACATATGGAGAGAGAGAGAGAGAGAGAGAGAGAGAGAGAGAGAGAAAGAAACAGAGAGAGAGAGAGAGAGAGAGAGAGAGAGAGAGAGAAAGGAAAAGAGATTTATTATAAAAAACTGGCTGATGCAATTATGAAAGCTGACAAGGCCCAAAATCTGCAGTTGACAATCTGGAGACCCAGGAGATCTGATGGTGTAGTTTCATTTGGAGTCTGAATGTCTAAGAACCAGGAGAGCCAATAGTACTGTTAGTACTGTTTCAGTCCAAATACCTGCAGGCTTGAGACCCATGAAGAACTGATATTTCATTTTCAGTCCAAAGGCAGGAAAAATCTGATGTCCTGGTACAAAGGTTGTTTGGCAGAAGGAGTTTCCTCATGCTAGTAAAAGAGTCATCCTTAAACTGATTAGATGAAAGGGCAATCTGCTTTACTCAGTCTACTGATTAAATGTTAATTTCAACCAGAAACATCCTCATGGACACACCCAGAAGAATGTTTGGCAAATGTCTAGGCACCCCATGATCCAGTCATGTTGATACATAAAATTAGCCATCGTGCCTGGCAAGGAAGATCTTGCCAAAACAGATCACTTTATCTTTAGTTCCTCCTAAAAAACTAACTCTTCTCTTCAACCTTTTCGAGTTAGTTTTATTTTCTTAAAAGCATCTGACAACTCATATTCATGTATTTTCACAACTACTTTTTCTCCTGATTGAGCACAGTTACACTTGTCTTAGTTTGAGTCCCCCCCAGAAGCAGACCTGAAACAGGAATTCAAGTAGAAGTTCTTTATTTGGAAGATTATTCCAGGAAACACCATCAAGGGACTTGAAAAGTGAGACAGGGAAGTAAAGGAAGGCAGCAATATTAAATTATAAGGCCATTACCACTGGACAACTAGTGCTCATTTCCACCATTGGAGGTAGGGAAGAGTCTGGGAGACAGTGTAGAACATGCATCTGAGAAGTAAGGTAACTGGAATATTTGTATGCAAATCCTGTCATTTATTTATGAAAGGCTACCCTCTTGGAGGAGGGGAGTTGTAAATTCCCTGATATTTATTGAGTAGGCTCAAGAAAAAGCCCTCAGACAAAGAGACCCAACAGCTGCTGGCTAGAAGCCAAGCTGTCAAGCACTGAAGTGTCAAGAAGCAATGAGGTGTTGGCAAGACACCCACATTTGCTGGGAATCTCCTACAGCCTTTCTTTTTTCCCAGCTAATTCTCATCTTTTAGGATTAAGCCTCATCTCTTCTGGAAAGCTTTCATAAACCTTTTCTCTTAGCTGAGTCTTGTCTTTTTTTTTTTCAGTAGAATCTCTACTGTGCTCACTTTAGTAACACATATACCAATAGAACCTCTGCTTATCTGCACCAGAGCATCTCTTGCTTCTTAACCTGATTGTTGTTTGACTTTTTTATATCACCCACTTTGTGAGCTCTTTGAAGAAAAGGATTGTCAATAAACCCTGTCTTCAGGGCCTTACATAGTTCTGGCACATGGCACTGGTCAATAAATGGATAAGTAATAAAAGTAGTATAAATGGCATCCTAACAGAAATAGCCAACATTTATTTAATGCTCATTCTGTGAGCATTAAACATGTATTACCAGCTCTAGGTTGCTATGTTGATTATCCCTATTTTCCAGATGAGGAAGCTTATGTACAGGTTTATGAGATTACACAGCTGTATATAGTTAGGCCTGGAAGTAAACCTAAGCACTCTGAGTCCAGATCCTTGATATACTCTTAACCACTATATGAATAAGTGAGGGAATGAGTGAGAGAGAGAGAGAGAGAGAGAGAGAGAGAGAGAGAGAGAGAGAGA